>NW_026847549.1:30836626-30957601 GCF_025583915.1 Anolis sagrei ordinatus | reverse complement strand
TGCTTCTTGGCAGAATGGGGTTGGACTGGATGGCCCATGAGGTCTCTTCCAACTCTTCTATGATTCTATGAAAACACCTGGGGACCCACAGGTTAAGAACCACTCTATATAATATTTATAATATTCTAATGTAATGCAATAAAATACTACTACTACTAGTACTACTACTAATAATAATAATAATAATATATTATAATTATACTAGCCATCCCCTGCCACACATTGTTGTGGCCTAGCCTGGTGATCTGGAAAATAAAGTAAAGAGAAAGTGTTGGTTTCTAATATATGTAATATCTTTAGGCTTGTGGGTAAACAGTATTTTTTGTTGTTTCTTTGTCAGTGTTGATGTGGAGATTGTCTGGTTTGCCTACCTGGGACATGCAACATATCATTGTCCTTCTTTAGGGGTCCCTTTCAAATCTATGATACTATATCAGTGGGTGTGTGAGTCATATATATCTATCTAATATCTGTTTCTATGGCTAGATGGCTCTTGTCTTGCTAATAATATAATATATTGTATACACATATAATATTGATAATAATATAATGTAATACAATATAATACTATTAATAATACAATATAATAATTATATATTTTATATTACATGTAATATTGCTAATAATATTACAGTATAGTGGTATAGTAAAATATAGTAATATATAATGTTACTAGCCATCTCCTGCCACGCTTTGCGGTGGCCCACAGGGGGGTTCTGTGTGGGAGGTTTGGCCCAATTCTATTGGTGGTGGGGTTCAGAATGCTCTGTGATTGTAGGTGAACTATAAATCCCAGCAACTACAACTCCCAAATGTCAAGATTCTATTTTCCCCAAACTCCACCAGTGTTCACATTTGGGCATATTGAGTATTCGTAGAGTTTGGTCCAGATCCATCATTGTTTGAGTCCACAGTGATCTCTGGATGTAGGTGAACTACAACTCCAACAAGGTCAATGCCCACCAAACCCTTCTAGTGTTTTCTGTTGATCATGGGAGTTCTGTGTGCCAAGTTTGGTTCAATTCCATCATTGGTGGGGTTCAGAATGCTCTTTGATTGTAGGTGAACTATAAATCCAGCAACTACAACTCCCAAATGACAAAATCAATTTTTTGAGTGAAGGACATACATTGGGTTGTTAGGTGTATTGTGTCCAAATTTGGTGTCAATTTGTCCAGTGGTTTTTGAGTTATGTTAAACCCACAAACGAACATTACATTTTTATTTATATAGACTAGCTGTCCCCTGCCACACATTGCTGTGGCCCAGTCTGTATATATGTGTTGTGTGTGTATATATGCGTGTTTATATATTTGTGTATCTGTGTATATGGGTGTGTTTGCATATATATGTGTGTGTGTGTATATATATATATATATGGATGTATATATGTGTGTGCATATGTGTGAAGAGGTGTATATATGTGTGTATATATTTGTGTGCTTATATGTGTATAGGTATATTGTGTCCTTGTCTATATGCATATTTGTGTTTATATGTGTGCATGTGTATATTTGTGTGTGCATGCGTATATGTATATATGTGTATGTAGATGTATGTGTGTGTATATTTGTGTGTGCTTGAGTATACATATATACACATGTGTATGTGTGCTTGTGTATATGTACATGAGTGTGTGTATGTGTGTGTATAGTGTATTTTGTGGGGTTTTAAGTCCATTCTGCTGGGTTTTTTGTTGTTGGTTGTTTGTTTGTTTGTTGTAATTTTAGGGGTGATGACCACTTGTTGGCCTGATAGGTGTCAATTCGACCAGTGGTTTCTGAGTTCTGTTAATCCCACAAATGAACATTACATTTTTATTTATATAGATACAATATACGAGGGGTACTTTTTAAGTAAGATCCGTTTTGTTGTAGACACTAGTAGTTTGCGCGCATACTGCAACGAGTGTGTGCGTCGGGAACAACTGTGCTCAGTTTCCGCTCTGTAGCTAACCTGTACGGTTCTGTTCTGTGCTTTAAAAATGTTTAAGACTATCAACTCACCCGCCGCATGTGAGGTTCGCTCAGTGATACGGATTTTGTCAGCAAGGAACCTGCCTGCTGCAGAAATTCATTGACAGATTTGTGAAGTATACGGTAATACTGTTATGAGTGAAAGCAAAGTGCGTAAGCGGGTACGACAATTCAGAGATGGCCGTAATAACGTCCATGATGAGGACCACTCCGGTCGCCCTTCTTTACAGACAATTTGGTTATCGGAGCAGGCGGCAAGTTTTTATGAAGAGGGTATTTTAAAATTCGGTTCTTGTGGGTTTTTCGGGCTATATGGCCATGTTCTAGAGGCATTTCTCCTGACGTTTCGCCTGCATCTATGGCAAGCATCCTCCACTCTGAGGATGCGTGCCATAGATGCAGGCGAAACGTCAGGAGAAATGCCTCTAGAACATGGCCATATAGCCCGAAAAAACCCACAAGAACTGAGTGATTCCAGCCATGAAAGCCTTCGACAATACATATTTTAAAATTGGTTCAGAGGTATGATAAGTGTTTGAACAAACTTGCCAACTATGTCGAAAAATAAAGTATGTACTTTCTGAAAATAAATTTACTTTTTTGAAATAAACTTTCGTTGTGTACTTATGTTCAAACGGACCTTACTTAAAAAATACCCCTCGTATAAATGCCGTAAATAAATAAATAAATATAATATGCGAGGTGATATGATTATAACGTAATACAATCTAATTCTAATAATATATATAGTAATATATTGTATAATATTATAATATATTGTATACACATATAATATTGATAATAATGTAATGTCATACAATATAATACTAATAATAATGTTGTTGTTGTTCATTCGTTCAGTCGTCTCCGACTCTTCGTGACCTCATGGACCAGCCCACGCCAGAGCTCCCTGTCGGCCGTCACCACCCCCAGCTCCTTCAAGGTCAGTCCAGTCACTTCAAGGATGCCATCCATCCATCTTGCCCTTGGCCCCTCTTCCTTTTGCCTTCCACTTTCCCCAGCATAATTGTCTTCTCTAGGCTTTCCTGTCTCCTCACGAAGTGGCCAAAGTACTATTAATAATACAATATAATAATTATATATTAAGGTGATATGGTGTTGTCAATTACAGCCAAATATAGGGGAGTTATTAACTATGGTGCATTTGGGCTCATGCAAAAAGAGACCAAGGCCAATGCTCTGCTGGGTCTCACTCTGCCTTTCCCTCTCTCTCTGTGTTTCTGTGTTTTGCCAGGCTTGTCGGCGTCAGCGTCAGCGGCGGGCGGGGCGTCCCCTGGCGGGAAGAGCCTTCCTTTCCCCGCGGGCGGGGCCGTTGCCTGGGAGGCGGTGCGGAGGGAGGGCAGGCCGGCTCCGGGAAGCGGGGCTCCGCGCTGGGACTGGTTCCTTCGCAGCCATTTTCTGTCCAACCAAACAGCCGATTTGCGGAGGGAGCCAACCAGGGCCGCACTGGAGGTTTGTGCCTGGCTCCGGCCAATGATTGGTAACCGGTTTCACTGCAGGCTCGAATGAAATGTCCGACTCCTGGCCCGCCGACGCTGCTGCTACTCCTCTCGCCGTGGAAGGAAGGAGGAGAGAAGGAAGAGCGGGCCCCACTCCCGCCTTGAATGGCGCTTTGTACTCTTTCTGAGGAGGAGGCGGGAAAGGAAGGCCGAGGGCCCGCATGGAGGCCTAGCCAGGGAGCCGTGTCGTCGCCACAGGAGGAAACCATGTTTCTGAAGGAGGCCAGGGATAGAGAGGAGCAGGCCTCGCCAGGATTTCCTGACTGGAGATGCAGAAGCTCATCCAACTGAGGAGTTGTTGTTGTTATTGTTGTGGCAAGAGACAATTCCCCCTCAAAATGGGGGCAGCAAAGGGAGGGTCATCCTGACAGGAGCCCACCCTTTTCTGCCCTCAAAAATGGAGGGCTTGAGAAAGAAGGAAGAGTGTTGTTGTTGTTTGTGCCAAGCGTTTCTTCCTCAGGAAATTTAGGCAGGAGGAGAGTAGGAAACAGGCCTGTCCAGGTGTTTTGGACTTCAACTCCCACCATTCCTAACAACCTCAGGCCCCTTCCTTTCCCTCCCTTAGCTGCATAAGGAAAAGGAAGAGGCCTGAGGCTGTTAGGAATGGTGGGAGTTGAAGTCCAAAACACTTGGAGGGCCCAAGTTGGCCCAGGCCTGTTGGGAAAGGATCAGACCTCTGCAAAATGGAGGGAAGGAGGAGGAAAGGGAGTTTTGTTGTTGTTATTGTTGTGGCAAGAGACAATTCCCCCTCAAAATGGGGGCAGCAAAGGGAGGGTCGTCCTGACAGGAGCCCACCCTTTTCCGCCCTCAGAAATGGAGAGCTTGAGAAAGAAGGAAGAGTGTCGTTGTTGTTTGTGCCAAGCATTTCTTCCTCAGGAAATTTAGGCAGGAGGAGAGTAGGAAATAGGCCTGAGCCAGCATGGGCCCTCCATGTGTTTTGGACTTCAGCTCCCACCATTCCTAACAACCTCAGGCCCCTTCCCTTTCCCTCCTCAGCTGCATAAGGCTGTTAGGAATGGTGGGAGTTGAAGCCCAAAACACCTGGAGGGCCCAAGTTGGCCCAGGCCTGTTGTGAAAGGATCAGACCTCTGCAAAATGGGGGGAAGGAGGAGGAAAGGCAAAGTGTGTTGTTGTTGTGACTGGGGGGAAGGAGGAGGAAAGGGAAAGTGTTGTTGTTGTGACTGGGGGGAAGGAGGAGGAAAGGGAAAGAGTGTTGTTGTTGTTATTGTTGTGACTGGAGCCAACCCTCTTCCAAATGGGGGCCTGAGGAAATGTTGTTGCAATAGCTGACCCCCCCCCCCCCTTTCCTCAAAATATTGTCCTCGAAGCAGCCCAAAATGGAGGCAGAAGCAGTGGAGGGAAAGATTGTTGTTGTTATAACTGGAGCTGACCCCAGGAAGAGGCCTAAGGCTGTTAGGAATGGTGGGAGTTGAAGTCCAAAACACTTGGAGGGCCCAAGTTGGCCCAGGCCTGTTGGGAAAGGATCAGACCTCTGCAAAATGGGGGGAAGGAGGAGGAGGGAAGGTAAAGTGTGTTGTTGTTGTGACTGGAGCCGACCCTATTCCAAATGTGGGCCTGAGGAAATGTTGCAATAGCTGACCCCCCCCCTCCTCAAAATATTGTCCTCGAAGCAGCCCAAAATGGAGGCAGAAGGAGTGGAGGGAAAGATGATTGTTGTTGTGACTAGAGCTGCCCCCCTTTTAAATGGGGGTCTGAGGCAATGTTGTTGTTGTCAAAGGCTTTCGTTGCTGGAATCACTGAGTTGTTATAGGTTTTTTCTATTGATGTATTGTCGAAGGCTTTCATGGCTGGAATCACTAGGTTCTTGTGGGTTTTTTTGGGCTATATGGCCATGTTCTAGAGGCATTTCTCCTGACGTTTCGCCTGCATCTATGGCAAGCATCCTCAGAGGTAGTGAGGTCTGTTGGAAATAGGAAAATGGGTTTATATATCTGTGGAATGACTGGGGTGGGGCAAAGAGCTCTCTGCTGAAGCTAGGTGTGAATGTTTCAACTGACCACCTTCATTAGCATTAAGGCCTGGCTGAGCCTGGGAAAATGTTCTGTTGAGAGGTGTTAAGATGTGCCTGGTAGGCAAAATGTCAGGAGAGAATGCCTCTAGAACATGGCCACATAGCCCGAAAAAACGTGCAACAACCCTGTTGTTGTTGTCGTTGTTGTTGCAGGAGCCTATCCCCCCCCCCCCTTTTCCTCAAAATGTCCTCTAAGCAGCCCAAAATGGGTGCAGAAGGAGTGGTGGGAAAGGTTGTTGTTGTTGTGACTGGAGCTCAGCCTCTTCCAAATGTAGGCAGAAGGAGTGGAGGGAAAGGTTGTTGTTGTTGTGACGGGAGCTCACCCCCTTCCAAATTGGGGGCCTGAGATAATGTTATTGTTGTTGCAAGAGCCAATACACCCCCACCCCCTTTCTTCAAAATATTGTCCTCAAAGTAGTCCAAAATGGGGGCAGAAGGAGTGGCAAGAGTTTTCCCTTCCTTCCTCCAAATATTGTCCCCAAAGCAGCCCAAAATAGGGGGAGAAGGAGGTAGCAGTGTCGGATGTTGCCCCAACAGGAGCGTTCTCGAAACGGGGGCAGGAAGAGAGGGAGTTTTGTAGCAAAATGTTGTTGCAGTAGGATTCTGACTTGTTCAAAATGGGGCAATAAAGGAATGGGAAAGTTGCTGTGAGTCTTCCAGGCTGTTATGGCCATGTTCCAGAAGCATGTGGACGTTTCGCTCACATCTATAGCAGGCATCCTCAGGAGGTTGTGAGGTCTGTTGGAAACTAGACAAGTGAGGTTTATATACCTGTGGACTGTCCAGGGTGAGAGAAAGAGCTATTGTCTGTTTGTGGCAAATGTGAATGTTGCAGTTGGCCCCCCTGATTAGCATTGAATGGCCTTGCAGCTTCAAAGCCTGGCTGCTTCCTGTCTGTGGGAATCCTTTGTTGGGATTCCTGTCTGTGGGAATCCTTTGTTGGTCCTGATTGTTTCCTGTCTGGAATTCCCCTGTTTTCAGAGTGTTGCTCTTTATTTACTGCCCTGATTTTGGAGTTTTTTAAATAGCTAGATTGAAATTCACAAGCATGTGGACAATTTCCACAGAAAGGAGGAAACCAAGAAAATGAACAAAATCTGTTTAGAGGGGAAGAGTGTTGTTGTGACAGACCGCTATCAAAATGTGAAGGGAGCCCCCTCCCCCCCAGAATTAAGGCAGGAGGAGAAGGAAAGAGTGTTGTTGTGACAAGAGGTAACCCCCTCATAATGTGATGCAGGAGAGTGTTGTGGCAAAAGCTGAGTTCCTTCAAATTGGGGGGCATAGGAGGAGGATGAGGGAGTGTTGTCGTGATAAGAGTTGACCAACCCCCTCCAAAAAAGAGGACAAGAGGAGATAGTATTGTGACAGGAGGTGACACCCCTACCCCCAAATGGGAGCAGGAGGAGGAAATAATGCCGCTTACCTGTTAAGGTAGCTTTGCATGTTTGGTTCAAAGAAGCAGGGGCAGGCAAACCGGAAAGCAATGGCTTCACAGCCCCCCTTTTTCCCTTTCTCACATTTTCAGGCCATCAGGCAGGAGGGGGATTGAGCTTAGACAATGGGGAGCCCCATYGAGTCACTTGGAGATTGGGAGCGGTGCCCTCTTTGCAGGGTGCAGCTATGTACTCTTAATATTCTCAAGGCTTGGCCTTCCTTCTCTTTATCTCTCCCCCCCCCCCTTGTAAAAAAATCCTTTATTTTACTAGGGTGGAGTTGGGCCTGTTTTTGTAGATGGGCTTTTGTCTGCCATGTTTCTTGATCATCCTTCCTCTACCCCTGCACCTTAGTGGCGATGGCCTAGCCTTTTAGAAAGGAATTTTGTTTTGTTTTTTATTTTTGCTCCTCTGCCCTTCCTGGATGGGGGGTGGTGGTGTTTGGAAGCTCGTTTGACAAGTGGGTCTCTCCCCTCATTGGAGAAGCACCTGCTCTTGTCTCGCTTCAACTGATTTCCACGCCTAAGAATCCCAAAGTGTTTTTATGGTGCTGTGATGCAGGATGTCATCTCACAATAATTGGTGAGTGGACAATTTTTCAAGGTCTTGAAGGATTCAGATATTGCCCGTTGACTCCTGACTTGTGACTTGTTCCAGGTTTTGTCTTATGCATCCAGGCTTCTTCATCCTCTTTCTTAGTCACTTTTTTCTTGCCAAATCTTGTATAACTGAAGCACCTTCATGCAATAGATCTAGGAGTATATGTGGAAATCTTGAGATTGGCTTCTAGAACGTATACAGAGTTGCTCCAAATTGGCATTGTGCTGTAATTGCAAACTTCAGTTCTCTTGTTTGAAAATGCATGCACATAGTGGATGGAACTGTATGAATCAAGACTGAGAAATAGTTGGCTGTCATTGAGGGGTTCTGTAATTTTTGGAAAGGGTCAGATTTTCATCTTGTGTTTGCCACATTTGAGAAATTGCTTGCTTGCTTCAGTCCTAGACAAAATATCTTTTGAGATAATTTTTAAAAGGTTTGGGTAGTTGTATTCCCATTTGTTTTGTTTTGTTTGGTACAGCATGTGTTTCTCCTTTATTTATAGTTACTTAATTTGTTTAAACAGCCTACAACAAATGAGACTATGCATCTGTTATCCTTTCATGTAACTGCAATTGGAGAACATACCTTGTCCTTTATACAAAATGTTACTGACCTGTTGATTTCTTGAGAGTACCACTAGTTAGGTAGTATTAGGTGCATCTGTTTCATATTTCTCTTAAGAAAGGGAGTCCTTTTTCAACAAGAGATTGTGAATGTCAGATAAACAAAAAAACCTCTTCAATTATATATAAAAAGTTTAACTTGAGAAAATATAAGGGCCTATAATTAGGTGGTCAAGATCTTGAAAGCATTGGGCATCACCATATCACTTTCTAATTGGTAAATTAACCCCCTTTACTATTAAACTTGCTGTATACTTTTGGTAATGCAGGTTTTTTCCTATGTGCAGTATTACACAGTTTTATTTGTAGGAACAAGATCACTTTGTGTTTTGACTACACAAGTTACTGCAAACATAACTGAAATGTAAATAAGTAAAATACATAAAAAGAAATACATCTGATATCACTTTATTTATGACATCCATAATATAGTGCTAAAGGCTCATAAAAACATGCCCAATTTGAGTTGAGTGGGTCTTTTGCTAGGTGTAGGATTGCAGCCCCAAAACTAAATTAGATGAAGGACATATGATATATGCTGAGTAGCTGCAATGTAACTAATCTAGCTTATTAAAACGCTGCTACAACTGATTGAGTCTTCAGTGTGATCTAGTCTCTCTTTTTTTCAGAGCAGTATCCAGCACAATTATTTTTCAGTGAAATATAGCAATTCTAACTACTCGCTAGTGCAGGTCATAATCATGTGCTGAATTGTAGAAGAATGTCACATGAGGTTTTCTATGTTGCCTCGTTTGTCTGTATGTATAGAATAATTTTGATGATGCCAGAGACTTATTTACTTGGACATGTAATTATACTTATAGTTTTTGTTGCATACATTTAGAAAACGAGTATTTATATGGAATAAGAGAATCGATGTGATGTAGTAGTTTGAGTGCTGTCCTAAGACGCTGGAAACCAGGGTTTAACATTTTGTTCAGTTTTGGATACTCGCAGGATGATCTTGGACAAGTTACACACTCTTAGCATCAGAGGGAGGCAAACAAAACCCCCACCCCAAACAAACCTTGCCAAGAAAATCCTATGCTAGGTTCACCATAAGTTGGAAACAACTTAAAAGGACACAATAACAAATACAGAATTACCCACTTGATGGTATTTATGAAAAAGTTTATAGTTGTAACTCTATATGACAGCACTGTTATGATTTTTTTCTTAATGTACATGTAGAATTGAATAGCTTGACTGGTTTTGCAGCTATTACAACTTGCTAGCAAAGGCCTCCATGTAAGAATTAATCAGTTGAGCTCTTGAATAAAACATTTTACAGTCTCTTTTAATTGATGGAGCCTTTCCTGGGAGTACAAGTTGCCTTTTAAAAAAAAGTCTTGGGTCAAGGAAATGATCCCCCTAAAGAATTATGAGGTAAATTGGCAAATGATTTCTTTATTTTAGAAGTTTTCTTTTGTTTCTTCTGTTATGTCAACTGGCAACTTTTAATGTAAAAATGAGTGCATCTTGATTTTAAGTACATGTTCGTTTTCCTAGTTGGATGTTGCTGACAATATAAATCTAAATCAAATAAATTTGCCATTTATTTTTTTATATTATTTATTCACTAGCATTCGTATCCAGACTTTCTACCAATAAAAGTACACAAAGGAGTTAGTTGTCTATAGCAAATGATTTTGGCTGGATATAACTGTTTTAGTGTTATGAGAATGAATCTGGGCTCTCCTCATCTTTGTTTGTTTATTGTCTTTATGTAGTGTAACTGAAGGACATAATAATTAATACCAGTGTGTCATACCATCCATGCTCTAATAAATTAACATATGCTTAGTGAAAACAAGCCACCATAACATGTAGTTCAGGCCTGACTTATTTTCAGTATATATAGTTTGACATTGCAAAATCAGAATTAAATGCAAAAGCAGAAAAACCACAAATAAAATAACCCACATTTTAACCTGAGAGAATACTTCCCTAGGGCTCTCTAAATCCTCCAAAAAAAGAAAAAAAGAAAAAGGATCATGCTGGATGATTTACAAATGCATGTAGAAGTATTCTCTCTAGGAATCTCTAACTCCTCCAGCATAATTCATTTTCCTGCTGGGGACCTAAAGAACATAGGAAAATAAAATTCATGAATAATTAAATCATAAGTTAGATCCACAAATGCGAATGCTAACAAACAAAAGTGTCAGAGCAAGAGGGTGAAGTGTTCAAGCCATCTGAAGGCAGGGTCTGTTATCCTATGGTAAAGGTTTAGTGTTTCGTCCATACTGGCATAGTTTGCATAAATGTAACTGTTTTATGGAATCTTGGTGCTAGTCTGAACCTACCCTGGCGTTTCTTGGCAAGTCTTGTTCAGTAGGGGTTTCCCTTTGCCTTTCTTTGAGGCTGAGATGGCATGACTTGCCAAAGGCCACCCAGTGGGTTTTTGTGGCCAAGCAGCTATTCAAACCCTAGTCTCCCAAGTTGTAGTCCAATGCTCAAATCACACTTAGCTCATCTGATTGAACAAGACTTTATAAAGTAGCTTTTCCCAACCTTGGGCTACCATACCCATCATCAAATGTAGACTCTTGTGATAATGTTCAATTATTTATGAGCGTAAATACCCAGCAGCTATGATAATATGACTTCTGAATGTTCTGCCAGCCACAATGTTGAAAAAAAAGCATGGATTATTTAAAAACTGTTTTTATTACAGATGGATGGTGATAACTCTACAACAGATGCTTCTCAGTTGGGAATTGCTGGGGATTACATTGGTGGAAGCCACTATGTGATACAGCCTCAAGATGGTAAGTGTCATACACATAACAATGAGAAGGCACTCTGGGTTGTGCCCCATGATATCCTTTCACCAGCATAATGGATATAGCTGGTGGATCAAAACTGTATCTTAAACATTCTTTAATATTAATAATTAATTGGAATCAAAGTTGCTGGAACATCATGCTGAAATGTTAAGTAAAAATATGAGACGATCGTTTAGGAGTTTTTAATAGCAGTTTTTATTATGGTCAGATGCTAATGGCCTACAGTCAATAGTGTGCTTCCATATACAACACCACCACAATCTGGGATTTTCCTTTCTTGCTGCAGCCTTCAAGTGTAAACCCCATTTATTTTATGGCATCAAAATCTGTTCCAGAGGACCAGATTTTTAGGATGTACAGAGGCATGTAGGTGAAAGGGAATTACTTATTGTGGTGGAAGCACTGAAAGACAGCAAAAGTAGACCATTGTATCCATGGAAAATTTGCTAATACAAAATATAAATATGGCTGTCAGAAATTCTCAGTGTGTGCAGATAATACTTATGTTGCATTTTTAGATACAGAGGACAGCATGAATGACCATGAAGACACAAATGGCTCTAAAGAGAGTTTCAGAGAACAAGATATATACCTTCCAATTGCAAATGTGGCGAGGATAATGAAGAATGCCATACCTCAAACAGGAAAGGTAATATCTTGAATAGAAAGCTTTGCTAGTATTCCTCAGCATTTATGAGATCAAGAAGCTTGGGTTATTTCAAAACATTCACAACTGTATTGTATTCTTTGTGGTTTTAAGGCCAAAGATAATGAACTGTTTGAAATGTGGTATTACATACTCTTTGTTCTTCTGCATCTCTATACAAACTAAAACAAAATTTCTCTTTTCTTCTCACGGTAAGTGTACAAGATTTCAATGACAAATTGACTGGCATTCTTAAAATAAGAAGTAGGCTGTCTTCTCACTGATCATACAGGGGGAAATATAATTAATTCCAAATTCTCTTTTGTGTGATGCATGAACTTTATTTATTCAGGTTTTACAAGATTAATTCTCTCGAATGTTTAATTTTGTTGACGGTTTACATTGGATTTATTAGTGTGTTAATTTATATTATACTGACAAGTACTATTGATTTACTGAATATAAATTATGTATTTTTAGATTGCGAAAGATGCAAAGGAATGTGTACAAGAGTGTGTGAGTGAATTCATCAGCTTTATAACGTCAGAAGCAAGTGAGAGATGTCACCAAGAAAAACGGAAGACTATAAATGGAGAGGATATTCTCTTTGCCATGTCCACCTTGGGATTTGACAGCTATGTTGAGCCGTTGAAATTATATCTGCAGAAGTTCAGAGAGGTGTGTAATTTCTACCTTTCGATTTTCAATGATTTGCAGGATTTTATTTGTTGCAGTTGACTTGTAATGATTTGTAGCACATTAGGATGACTGAATATCCATGTGTTGCAAGAAGAGGAGCGATCTAGCCTAGCCTTTCCCAGATTGTTGCCTTCCAGCTGTGTTAGTCTAAAATACCATAATCCGCAGCCATCCTGTATCACAGCCATGCTGGCTTACAGCAATGGAAATATAGAGAAGAACAGCTGAACAGTATGTTGGTGAAGGCTGACATAGCTGATTTTTCATTGGTAGTAAAGAAAATATATTTATTTGGAAGATATGTACAGGACAGAATAACAAACCTATTTAAATATTTTTCTGGTCTTATATGTGCCCTGTATAGTGTAGTATACAGTGGGACTGATGTATTCGTGGCTTCACAATCCATGGATTCAACCCCGCCATGGATTGAGACATACACAATATTGTACATTTGAATCTACAGTTGGAAGCACTCCAGCCACTCCAACAACTACCTGCTTCTGCTTCAGAGTTCCTTCACAAAGAAGCAGGTAGCCTCTTCCTCCTCCATGGTTGCCCTATGCCACTCTTAAATGAACATTTTTGCAGTTTCTGTGCAAAACCCATGAGTGAACACTTTCACTCTGTGAGGCTTGAAGAGAATCGGGCAAAATGTATTAACTAAAAACTGGCATAGGGCAACAGTGATGGTGGAATTCTTAGAATTCTTTCAGAAAGAATCCAAGTAGCCACTCTGTCTAATGATTCTGCAAAAGCGCAATCTTCCTTTTGCATTGTTTGGGGACCAGCCGCCAACCAGTAAGCAAGAAGGTGGCTCTCCAAGTCAGGTGGCCTGTTGTGCATGCAACCAAACCTGGCTGAGAACAAGCATGTGGGCGGCACTTGGATGAGCCACCACTGACATGAGGACACTGCTTTCTTCCCTGCTCCTTTTTTGTCAGATTTAGGAAAATGAAATCACAGGTACCAGTTCTGTGGATATGGTGGCTGTGCTGTGTTTGCATGCAATGTATTATCATTATTTTCTTTTTTTAAGGCCATGAAGGGAGAAAAAGGAATTGGAGGAGCAGTTGCCACGGCGGACGGGCTCAGTGAGGAACTCACAGAAGAAGCATTTAGTAAGCATTATTGCCATTATATTTAACATTATGATTGGAAGTAACTCATTAACTTTAGCTAGTATTTGTGAGAAAGGTTTACAATAAACGGGATGCAGGACTACTGTTACTGTGTTACTTGCATACCAATCTTTGGTAGCTAAAATGAAATACAAGTTGTAAGATGTACCTTCTGGGCTGTAACCCACATGCATGGATATAATTTGTTGTCACCTATTCTGATCAACTCACAGCTGAATGTGCAGATTGGTTCTGCAAAAAGACTGCATTAGAGATAAAGTGAAATTTCTGTGTTCATTGTACTGGTCTTTAACAAGTGTTAGGAATCCAGTTTGTTTACTTCATTGGATGAGTTATTGAAGTATAAGGAAGAAATGATACTGTTCATGTAGAGATGAAATTTGTTTTTGAGCTAACTTGAATTTAGCCATGGTGAGCAAGGATAGCAAGCAGGACATTGCCTCTGGCACAGCCTGTCCCATTCAGCAGCATCTGTGGACTATGTAGAACATTTTCAAGACGCCGGAGGTGTTACTGTTTCTGCTAGCCCAGTTATATACCTGTATCTGAATCTAGTCCAGCAATACTTGTTTTATATCACTTTTTAAAAGTCTGAAATGTGCATGTGAAATATCCTCACAGGAGTAGAACTATATATGTTTCTGAAGGAGCTCCTTGTTCTAGAAACATTGTCCACAACATGTGATAGGTTTGGAGGAGCTTGTGAATGTTCATGTATTCAAGAGTATTGGCAAACACAGACAAATACAAATACCCCATAGTATATGAAGGAGCAAGGTTTCTGTTTGCTTACAGGAGAGTGTTGGACATGGTGAAAAATCTACCTTGGTTAAGGCAAATTTTGCATGGCAAAACAGCCATGCTGTGTACCAAACTGAAAATATTCATTTGCAGTGTGGAGTGGAAATGTCAGTAGCAAAAGTGGCTGCTTATTCTCAGCTGAAAGCAATAACAGCTAAAATACAAGTTAACTTTGTATTTTAGATTAGGTGTTCTGTATGTTTCCTTATAACATTTTGCTTTCTAAATGAGGTGGTACTCAAGTCTATTCACTGTTGAACTATTTTTTTGTTTTGTTTTTACATGAGTCTGTTAAGTAGCATCAGGTGTATCTGTGTCATCTTTTTTAAAACATGTTGGCACAAAATAGATGTAATTTGGTCTTCTGCATTTGCAGGAGTTGGGGTGCAGTGTGTGAAAACAGCAAATATCTCTAGGCCAGGGTTCCTCAAACTTTTTAAACGGGGGGCCAATTTACTGTCCCTCAGACGGTTGGAGGGCCAGACTATAGTTTGTTTTTGTTTATTTAAAAAACTGCACATATCTTATTTTGCTACTGTTATGAATCGTAATGTAAATATCTGATATGCTGGATGTATTTTCATTGTTACAATCTGAACATAAGGCATAGTGATTAATCACAAAAATAATATGTAATGATACACTGTGAAATATTTATTTCTAATTACAAATACATGAAATTTTGACTTCAAGCATGTCACAGCATGGGTAACAGTTTTAATATAACAGCAGGGAACCCATAAATATGTTTACTGATCAACCTATCAGTTGAACTCCCATCACCAACAGAAAATACTGGAGAGGCTTGAGGAAAATAGACTTTGGCATTTGGGAGTTGCTGGGATGAATAGTTCCCCTGTCAACCATGAGCATTCTGAACTCCAACAATGAAATTAAACCAAACTTGGCATACAGAACTCCCATGACCAACAATAAGTACTGGAGAGCCTTGGGGAAAATAGATCTTGGCATTTGGGAGGTGCTGGGATGTATAGTTTCTCCTCCAACCAAGAGCACTCCAACAATGAAATTAAACCAAACTTGGCATACAGAACTCCCATGATCAACAATAAATACTGGAGAGCCTTGGGGAAAATAGACCTTGGCATTTGGGAGATGCTGTGATGTATAGTTCTTCTCTTTTTTAAAAAATCAATGGGACTTTGCAAAACGGAAGCGCCAAAATGACTCATCTTCAGCCCAGAAGACAAAAGGAAAGCAGATGGTCAACTTGTATGTATCTTTTAACATCCCCCCCCCCCATGAAAATCAGAAGGGCTCCATCTCCTTACTGCAGTGGTTCTCAACCTGGGGTCCCCAGATGTTTTTGGCCTTCAACTCCCAGAAATCCTAACAGCTGGTAAACTGGCTGGGATTTCTGGGAGTTGTAGGCCAAAACACCTGGGGACTCACAGGTTGAGAACCACTGTCTTACTGGATCCAGGGAACGAGAGGCCTTCCATCCCTCCCCGCCTCTGCATGGTGTCCAAATGAAGCCGTAGTTTGAGGACCCCTGCTCTAGGCTCTCCAAACATGCATGTTACAAACTATAGTTCCCAGCTACTGCTGCACAAACCTCCCTTAGCGTCATGATCCTTCTTGAGGAGGATAACACTCAAGGAGATAGTTGCAAGAAGACCAAGCTGACAGCAGTTCATCCTCCTTTTCCACTTGTCTCATTTCCCGCCAATCATGGCCTGTCATTTCCTTTGCTGCTGATACCATGACACCTCTGCCTTGCTCCAAGCCTCCTGCAGCTGTATTTCCTCTTACCACCTTCTAGGACAATGACATTGAAGGAGATAATCAAATCTGTGGAATTTAAACCCATACAAGTAAAAGGCCGATTGTATTTAAGTAGTCCAATAATTGTATGCTGAGCATGATTTTTTGTTTAATTGTGAATATGATAAATTGGTATTATTGTGTATTATGTATGGGTGCCTTAATTAAACAGCTTTTTTTCTCTTTTTTAAGCTAACCAGTTGCCAGCGGGTTTAATAACTACAGATGGCCAACAGCAAAATGTTATGGTTTATACAACATCTTATCAACAGGTATAGTTTACCCAACTTCTATTTCTCTTTGTTAACATTTCAATATTCCAATTTTTTCTGCAGCACAATTCTAACTATTGAATTGGTGAAATAGTTCAATAATCATTTTGCTAGTTGGGCCCTTGGTCTTACTTTATTTTTGTATTTTCTAGATTTCCGGTGTTCAGCAGATTCAGTTTTCATGATGGAAGAAGACCTTGGATTTGGGGACATGAGTGAGATGGTCAACTAGCAAATGCTAGAGGAAAGGAAAATTTAGTTTGAAATGACTGGTAAAAGAGAGAATTGTCACTTTGTATATTCAATAGCTGTAATGTAGCTGCCTGAGGCTTGACTAATTGAGGTGTGAACTCAAATCTTTTTTCATGAATGATTTTAAAAGAAATTGGATTTTAAAGGTATTAAACTATTTTTGTTTTTGTACAAGAGTTTGTTGCTCTGTATAACTCCTGTATGCATTGTATATTGCAATTTACTACTGTCAGAGATTTGTAGACAGTTTCTTATTTTCATATTGAATCATGTTACTTTTGTAATTCTAGTAAACAGCTGGGTTTAAGTCTTGTTTTACCCTTTGAATAAAACATAAGGGTACAGTTCATTTTGAATGCAAGTTGCCTTTCTTATAAAAAATGAGATGAACTTTTCTTTTGTAACTGTCTTGCATGACTAAGTTACAATAACTATTTATTAATATTTTAATACTTTGAAAGGGAATTCCTCAAGCGCCAGCAGTTCAAAATCTCCCAGTTTTTAAGTGTAATAATAGAATTCATGTGAACCTGGAAGGAACCAGTCTTAGAACTTAGCTTTAGAAGCTTGGTACATAATCTTGGAAGAGCTGCTTTGCACAACTTAAATAAAAGAGAAGGGGAATTCGACAAACTGACTACTTGTGCGCAGGGCTAGTTGTGTTATTTGTCTGGGGCCCAGCAGCAGTGTTAACTGTACTTTGTAGTGCAGTCTATTTTGCAAGAACTAGAGAAATGTAGTACAATTTTTGTTGATCCCATTGATTTAGGAGGCATTTGCCCTGTTGTTTTTGAAATAAAACCCATTTTAATTTATGGTCTCTTTTTAAAGAAGCCACATTCTCTTTACTCAAGTTTGAGAGTTTTGGAAAAATTTCATTTTTAAAATAAGGTTCACTTACATTTCAGTCATCAGTGGGATTTCAAATGATATTATTTGTAGAACAGGTGAAACTGTAAGCATGTGTCTGAATGGATCTGAAATGGGATACCTGAGCTTTGACATTGCTGACTGTTTCCTGTCTTTGCAATAAATTAATCTACCTAAATAATTGTACTTAATTTTGTAGATGTACAGATTGTTCCAAAGACAGTATCAGTACATTATTACCTAGGATGGGATTATTATGGCAGTACTGAATTGTACTATTGCTGTTCAAATGCTATGATCATCAGCAATTCATGGTATTTTTATGAAAGATGATCCACTGTAGATGAAATGGTAGCTAAAGATGGCCTATCTGGCTTCTGAAAAACCATGGCCTAGCATCAAGACTTTGAAAATGAAACAACTATGTTTCACTTTTCCTCTCTTTCTCCCTCCCCTTCATTGGAATTTTAATCCATCCTTCTTCACGGCAGCTGTGTAATAAAAGTAACATTTATACGGAGAAACCAGTGTGGCATAGTGGTTTGAGCATTAGACTATTATTATGGGTTCATATCAGCCATAAAAAGCCACTGGATAACCTTGGACAAGTTACACTCTTAGTCTCAGAAAACCCCCTGATAAAGTTGCCTTAGGCTCACCATAAACTGGAAACTATTTGAAGGCATACAGCATCTATATGGATTTTGTGAACTATTTTTTCATGTTAAACCTGACTTCTGCTCTGATGCTTCAGACCTGTAGGTTGGACATGCAGTAGAACTAATGTAAGTAGGTTCTGTCACATGCCAGTAATTGATGGTGGAACAAGAAATTATCAGTTATGGGTGTGATGAGAAAAATCTTCACATCAGATACTTCACCCCTCTATCTTTCCCTACTCTGAACAATAGTAGCAAATACTATAGTGAGCCAGAAAGCGCAGAGACACTGCTGCAAATGGACCAAGCCCAGCAGCCAAATGTTATTTTGTTCTGATAACTGTGTCAACTGGCAAACTAGATTTCTGTCTTTCAGTGGCTTTCTACCAGGGAATTCAAGCTAGGCGAACAAAATTATGCAACAAAACTAGAACATCACCACACAAAACTATCTTATAGCCTATGAATCTTATAGCCTATTTCTGTAACTGCATTATTGGCACTCTTGCAACACACCACCATTGTCCCCATAGATGGTTGTAATACTTGTTTGAAATGTGACAAGAAAAAGGGATTATACTATTTACAAGCTCATGTCAAAATAATACTATCCCAGCTAATAGAGATAAATACACGTATTCTCAGTGTCCAAGGGCACAGTCATGATTCAACAACCAAATGGTTTTGAGCCTGTGGATGGGACACTACTTGTTAAGGCTCAGCTGTCTTACTTGTGTGATACTTTGAATTCTAATAGGAACAGAACTATATATACTTTATCACTTTAGTTGTTAGTTCCTTTTGTTATGAATTACATTGCCTCCATGTTTCCTTACTTTGACAGAAGTTTCTCATTTTCATCATGATTGTTCCAAATAGCAGATGATATTGATTAAAATTGCAATTGCCTTCTGTGGGATCATATTGCACCTATTCCTACAGTCAGTGCAGAATCCTACATATGTCATTGTCTCAGTCTTGATAATAAGTTACCCTTAAGCACTAAAAATACTATTAAAGGTGCAAAGATCTTGCTCATTCACCCCTCAAGTAAGTAAGTAAGTAAAACTTTATTTTTATCCGGCCCTAGTAGCTGATAGTTCACCAGGCATATCCAAGGTATCTTTTAGCACCTTTACAAGTGAAAATGAATGAAAAAACTGACATTTTTTTAGAAAACAATTCTCTAAATACCAGAGATATATCATCCAGCTACATATGCTACCTCCTATAAAGATGAGCAACAACTTTAAATGGTTCATACAGAGATAAAAACACAACCGGTAGGACAAATCACTTTATTATTACAAACAATGCTACTTTTGTTGTACAAAATATTGGATTTCTGTGAAGAAAACACATCAGTCACAAGTGATAAAACAATCATGATCTGGCTTTACTTATCCCCACGTTCCAGTTTTTGTTAAAGTCAATGGCTTACCAATGTGCTCTGCTTGAAAATTATGCTCAAATATTGCTATAAATTATACATCACAATGGCTGTTCGGATTATTATACCCCATCTTAATAAGACAAGATGTGAATTAGCCTCCTCTGCTTTGCTGCCCCAGTAATCAGACCAGGAAAGTTCCAATTCATGTTAAAACAAATGCAAAGCATAGCTAGATTCACTTTTTCTAACCATCTGTCTATCTCTAAATGTTAATCCTAACTAATGTGGACCTGGTGAATAACAACAACTCAAGTTGCCATTGATTGACTGAGCCTACTCTGTTTGGGACTAAGAATTGGATATAGGCAATTGCTTTCTGAAACAGGACATGGTTAAGTACAGGCTTCCTGGAATGCTTAGATCACAAAGATAGGAGCACAATCACTAAGCAAGGCAAAGATATTTCACATTGGCTTTCAAGTTGCAATATCATCTCAATTAGGCCAGTTTCTTGTTCATATAGCTAGATACCCATAGTCACAAAATTCCTTAAATTGAAGTGATGCAGTATCTCATAAATAGCATGGACTTCTAGTTATAACTTTCATACTAAGTCTATTATTCCCTGACATTACTACATGATGGATTCAGATGTATACAAGATGTTACACACATATTTTACAAAAGCAAATAAAAAGAGCTTCTATTAGTTTCTCAAATAGTCAAATTTATATTTTAAGTGAACTTACAGTGGGTATGATAGCCAAATATAATGATTAGAGGCTAAAATAGGCTTCAAATATAAACTCTAAATTGAGATTTATACATTTTAAGTGCTATTGAGAAAAACAGGCCACAAAAATAGTTATATAGTATAAAAACAGGGAGGGGCAACTACAGAGAACCATTATGCATGTTATTAGTATGTTGACTATGGGGGAAACTAGACATGTGACAAATTATATAATAGCCTATGGCTAAGAGCATACTTACACTGAAAATAATGTCTAGATTAACACCACCATAAATTCACCTTTGGTAGTCATGATATCCTTTTTAAAAACAAGTGCAGAAATACATGGAACTCAAAAGTGCAAAATACTCACAGATGTATTCAACAGATCATATTGTTAAGTACTGTATCTACAAACAAAAGTTATTAGTAACTGAATAGCCACACAACAAAATTCTCACATTCTGTCACAGCATGCCTCCCTATCTCAAAACAGGTTGTAAAATTTCACAACTTTTTTTGAGTCTTCCCATGTTTATAAAGGTATATCTTTTCACTTTATGGTCATTGGCAGATCTGGATCTAATCCAGAATTGGAAGTAGTGTATCGAAAGACCATAGTGGAGGGAAGCACACTGCTTGTCTATGACAAGTAAGGGAAGAAACAACACATTCCTGGCCATTTGTGTACCATCTTAGGAAAGCCTCCACCTTTAAAGACTACAACTGCAGAAGTTTTCCAAAATTTGTATTTCACAGTACTGGTTAAGAACAATCTAAGACAGTCTTCCTCAACTGGTTGCCTTCCTACTGTTTTGAAGAGCAACTCCCTATCAGCCTCAGCCAGGCACAGCCAACGCAGGGCAAATCCAAATATATCTTGTATTCCTGAAAAGCAGGGGTGGGGATTTTGTGGTCCTCCAGATGTTGTTCTAGCATACCTCACCAATGGCTATGCAGGGAAGGGCAGCTGAGAGATGCTATTCAACTGTACTTTGCCCACATCCGATTTATAGCTTACGTGTTTTTAATTGCTTAGAAAGATCTGAATCTTAAGCTTTTTCTGGCATGAATGTTGCACAAATCCATTAGAAAACGTAAATAGTTAATAAGTCCAGTCGGTACACATAAGTCAGTGAACCAAATGCTAGACACCTTGGCTGGGATCCTGTGTGTGTTTATAGCTTTGGACATGAAGTTTTATGTACTACTGCTACCCAGTAGTTATCAACCCCCACTGCGGAATTCTGCGGCTGTCGCTTATGGTGGGGGAAGAGAAAGGCATTTCAGACATACTGAAGCTGTTGATCTCAACTGGTGGGGATAAGAAATGAGGGCAAGAGTGCGCAATTTTTTTCATTCCCCCCCAGGATCTCAAGCAACTGAATCTTCTTGGTCTGAATTGTCTCCCCTCCTGTGTCTCATTCCTTCTGACAAGAAGGAGAAGGAGGAGGAGCAGCAGCAGCACCAGCTCTTTGCAGGACTTGACTTGTGCCTGTTATGGGAGGTTTTTGATGGAGTACCAAGGTGAGAGAACAGCTCTCTGTTCCAAATAGGGATTTATATATGCATCTGTCATTAACAGTGTGCCAGTCGTCATTACACAACATAGCCAGCTCTCCACATTCACTGGTGTTAGGGGCATAGGACCCCCATGGAAGTGAAAAATTGCAAATAATGAATTTACTGGGGTTTTTCTTTGTAACCTGAGAGGAATTTCTCCAGGAATCTCTTAAGTCTTCCTGCATGAGTCTATATTGGAAGCTGACTACATAATTGCATTGGAGGAACTAGAGAACTAGTGAAATCCATGAATAACCAAAGTTCCAAAAGTCAAAACTCCAAACAGGAAGGGACAACTGTATGAATGACACTCCTTTTCCAACAGGATGTTGAAAATTCATCTCAGAAAAAGTTAGCATGTAAAGTGAAATGCTGCATAACCTACTTCACTGAGCTGACAGTGATGACAACCGTTTGGCATTTGGGGGTTGGTACTAAAAATTCACCAAATTATAGTTTAAGCCTCTTCTGTGCTTAACTTTTAAGGAATGTTCAATAAAAAAATGCTACTTAAGAGCTATAGGCATTTCCTAATTTTTATTTCATGGCATTATAGATTGTGCTTCAGGATCTGCAATACTGGCCACAAAAACTATGTTCTGATGCACTGAATCGCTTCATGGTCATGTGACCAAGTATTTCTTTCTCAGTATATTAATCTGTTATGAGGATGCAGCTGGAGTACCTTGATCTGAAATCTTACATTAAAAAATAGACCTTATTGAGTGACTTTCAGCAAGTCACTTTTTCTCAGCATAGATTTCCTGGTCTGAAAAATGGGACTACAAGTGGCCTTCCGCAAAGAAATTCTGCAAAGAAATGATTGTAAAACACTAGCATTCCCATAATCCACTTCTAAATGATCTTGTAGATCAAGTGATTCCCACCTTAATTTATTAGGCCTTGAGGGGATAGCGAAGTGCAAAATAGTCACTTTATTGCACATATGTATCTAACCAGGTTTCAAAATAAAACACACATTTTACCAATCTCATTTAGATACAAAAGGGTAAAGTCCACAGGAACCTGCCCAAGAACTCACTCGAATGAACGTAAGTAGCGCTGCCATTCGTAACACGGTGTTCCCAATGGATTGTCCCTTTATGCTATCTTAATCTAGTGTACTGGCATAATTCAGACATTTTACACTATAATTTGGTCAACAACTATCTCTACAATGGCATCTAAATGCCTTTAGTGAGTACACTTGTGTGGTTAGGAACAGATTAACATTCCTATTTAAGAGCTGCTTCCCACATAACACTTTTTGCTACAAAAGGTGTAGGATAAAGATTTACAATGCCATTTGTGAACACCATCCAAACATCTATTTCGGTGTCTGCAAATGGTTTCGATCCTACATCCATGCAGGAAAAATGTGAAGAGGGTTGAAGCTGGCACATTAGTGATAACATGATTAACATTAAACCTCATTATTACAATATGAACATAGGCCAAAAGAAAAAAAAAGCCACAGAGAAAACTAATGGAAATGAAAATGTATGCCACAGAAACATGCAAATATGTGCAAATTTGCTTTTAACTTTTACACTAAAACAAATTTTCTGGAAGTAACACAAAGATGTTACAAAGTTAAATTCACATTTAGTGCAAAATAGCATGAATATGCTGAAACAAAGCATACAGTTTTCTTTTCCTTTTTTTCCCCAAACAAAGCACTCATGATGGAGGACTTTAACGTATAAAAACTGTTGTAAACATTCAAAATATCTACATACTTAGCATTTCTATGCCCACGAGAAACAGTAATAGTAGTGCATTTACACTGACTTTGCTTTTCAGAATAGGAGAGACTAATTTAACAAGTTGCATATCATTGGGACACTTTCAAAGATTACGTGTTTACAAACACTAGAAAAATCTTTACAAAAAGGAATATATTAAAATATTCTATACATTTTAAGTTACTATAAATGAAAATATTCACCTCACAATAAAGTAGCATGGATATGAAATATGAACCAGAAAAAACACTGACAAACCTACATATAGATCAAGACAGGGATGAGCAATTCCTGCACGTTTATGATCTTTCAGTCTGCATTTGGCACATCTTGGGAGACTTGAGGATTGCACCTATTTCTCATGTGATGTCTAGTTAAGAGTTTGTTGGAAGACTTGCCTCTGGTATCACATTGCCTCTACCTGCATTGTAAAATATGAGAAGTTCGGCTGTAATATACAGCTAAGTCAACAGCAAGGATGGAAGCCATGTGACCCTCAGCGCTGGATCACAACTACCACCATTAGTCACCACTGGCCATGTGAACTTAGTCTATGAGGATTAAGAATCAGAATCACAGAATTGGAAGACATCCCAAGGGCCATCCAGACCAACCCCATGCTGCCATGCAGGAACACTCAATCAAATTACTCCTGGCAGATGACCATCCACCCTTTTTGAAAACCTACAGAGAAAGCGACTTCACCATACTCAGAGGTAGCACATTCCGCTGTTGAACAGCTTGCTATCTAGCAATACGGTTGCATGTGTTCCACCTAGAAAGGCCTTAGTTGAATGATTCTGTGTATGTCTATTCAGAAGGAATTCCCATCAAATTCAAAGGAGCCTATTCTCAACTCAGTTCCTACAGGACTGGAGTCTCAAATGGAGAGGCATGACAGGCTAACCCTAGTGTCCACAACTGATTAAATGCAGCCTTTTTGTGAAAGAAGTTGCTCATCCCTTAGCTAACCATCACTGTAAGTAAGCATCATTCTTTAGTTCCTGTCTGGGAAAAATAAGCAGTGCAGAAAAGCACAGGGTCAGTGCAGAAACCAGTGCTGAGTTATGCAGAGAGTTTGCCCTTACAATTGTTTTCACCTGCTGCATATCACTCCCACCGGTAAATTTGAAAACAGTTTTTTAGGAAACAACAGTACTCCAAGAAATATACATGTCAAGATAATAAAGGTAAAAGTTTCCCCCCGCCCCTAGTTGTGTCTGACTCGGGCGGCGGGGGCGGTGATGTTCATCTCCATTTCTAAGCCAGAAACTGGCGATGTCTATAGACATCTCCAAGGTCATGTGCCCAGCATGACTACATGGAGTGCCGTTACCTTCCTGCCGAAGTGGTACTTATTGATCTACTCACATTTGCTTGTTTTCAAACTGCTAGGTTGGCAGAAGCTGGAGCTAACAGTGGGAGCTCACCTGGATTTGAACCGCCAACTTTTCGGTTAGCAAGTTCAGCAGCTCAGCTGTTTAACCTGCTGTGCCACCAGGGGGCCCATATGTCAATATACCTTGCCAGATTAATCAGTATACACTTATGTAAATACGCACAAACACTTCCTGTTTTCCGCACCACTTTTCTGGTATGGGATATTTGGAATGCACACCCTGGCGGCAAGCTGTATATTGGACACAACCCTCTAATAATCTGGGTGTGGGAAGGAAGGGAGACACATCACATGTAGCTGAAATAGATACAATTGTAAATTATGATCAGATCTACCAACAGAAAACATAAATAGGCAATTACTGTGATGAACATTCTTGGGAACTCTTCCTTCCAACGGATCCTCAAGCAGCCCTCAATAAGGTTTAAAACTTGTCAGTTTTCATTTAGAGCTGTTTAAGGAGAAAATTAGCATGAGTTCATATCTGTCATTCCTACCCCATCTTCTTCTAATACTTTTCATCCAAAATAGTGAAGTTTTAAAAATGCAATTGAACATTTACATCTACGAACATTACAGTGAGCCAAATCGTAATCTAGCTCAATGTTGTCTGTTCTGACTGACAGTGACCCTCCAAAGTTCCGTCCAGGGTCTTTTCAAGTTGTAATTGAAGATGCATCAGGGATTGAACCTGGGACCTTTCAATGCCAAGCTTTTGCTCACTGAGCTATGGCACGCTGCTATGAGCTGGAAGCTAATGTGTTGGTGGCTGGGATGGGTACGGATGTCGGTGGCTGGAAGGAAGACGCTCCAAAAAATCAAATGCATACATAACCTTTTTGATATGAGCCAAGGACTCCACACTGAGACCACACTGGATAGAATAGTATAAAAATACAATCTCTATGGGCCCAGTTCTGCACACTTGCATGGCACTCATACTGTGAAGTTAAGACATTTTAAAACAAAATGTTTGGAAGATTTTGTGAGTTCTAATTGCTACTCCACAACTTGCTGTAACAACATGATGCTTCTATTTTGAACCTGACGTTTTCGTTTCTGCAAAGAAAGAGAAATTGCAGTTTAAAACATCCAGCTTTCAGAGAAGATGTGTCCAGCTTTGATGTGCTTTAGAGTTGGTTGAACTCAGGTTTGGGGAATGAACCCTTGGGGAAGGGGAAACATTAAAATAGTTGTGTGCATTATGGTTGGGGAGGGAATAGGCTGAACAGTGGTACTATGATCCAAATGACTTGAAAGACAGCACTGTAGTTTGAATTATCTTGTCCTTTTACGACAGAGTGTTTAAAAAGTAAAAGAAAAACGAACAAAGGACCTTTGGGGAACAAACAGAAGGAGAATGTGACAACAACAAACTGCAAACAGAAGTGGAAAAAAGCAAAACTGGGAGTGAGATGCACCCTCATCTCACACTGCAACCTACATCATGAACAAAGACATAAATGCACTTAAATGGGATGTTCGTATAAGCCTCGTAGAGGTTTAAAAGAAAACTCAGGAGGAAGAGAATGGCAAGAAGTGGCATTAAACAAGAGAATGCTGGATGAATTCTCAGTGGTGCTGACTTACATTCCTATGGTCAATCCTATGTCTCACAGGATTCAGGATACTAACTATCCCATATCTGGAATTCCAAAATCCAAAATACTCTAAAACTCCAAAGTATCCATATAGATGGTTGAGTAATGTTAGCGAAATCACTTTTTCAAACATTAATTAGAGATACAAGAGAAAGGTTTGGACATCTAGGTAAATCATTTCCTTTACCTTGAAGCCACCGAACTTGTGTGGCTGGTCCATATCCCCTCTCGTT
This sequence comes from Anolis sagrei ordinatus, assembly GCF_025583915.1. Lineage (NCBI taxonomy): Eukaryota > Metazoa > Chordata > Lepidosauria > Squamata > Anolidae > Anolis > Anolis sagrei. The sequence continues at coordinate 30,930,832 of NW_026847549.1, read as the reverse complement.
TTTGGCTGAGATCCGGAACACAATGGCAGGTTTGGATGTGTGATCGACATGGGCATTTGCAAGCTGCGCAGCAGTCACTGTACATGAGGTCTTAAGGCCACAATAGATTTTCATAAACATAAGCTGACTAGGATTCTCATGGAGCTGGGTGGTTCTTATAGCCAAGTAGGCGGAATATTCCAGGATATTTCCTGAAGGCGAAACAGGAGGCTCCCATGAAAGGTGAATACAATCAGCACTCTGAAGAGGAGGAAATAACATGCACATCATGTACCATTTATATTTCAGATTCAGTTTGAATAGAAAGATAATTTTAGGGAGCTAAACCTAAATTCAGAAATAGGATTGGTTAAGGTGTGTTAAAAACGTAACACAGAGTACGTAACACAAACGTAACACATGAGTGTGTTAAAAACGTAACACAGAGGGTTGCTGTGAGTTTTCTGGGCTGTATGGTCATGTTCCAGAAGCATTCTTTTTTGATGTTTCACCCACATCTATGGCAGGTATCCTCAAAAGGTTGTGAGGTTTTTTTGGAAACAAGGCAAGTGGGGTTTTATATATCTGTGGAATGTCAAGGGTGGGGAAAAGAAATCTTGTCTGTTTGAGGCAAGTGTGAATCCTGCAATTGATCATCTTGTTTAGCACTGAAAAGCCTTGCAGCTTCAAGGCTTGGTTGCTTCCCAACAGGGGGAATCCTTTGTTGGAAGGTGATGAGCTGGCCCTGATTGTTTCCTGTCTGGAATTTCCCTGATTTTGAGTGTTGTTCTTACTGTTCGGATTTTAGAGTTTTTAAATACTGGTAGCCAAATTTTGTTAATTTTCATGTTTTCCTCCTTTCTGTTGAAATCCACATGCTTGTGGATTTTAATGGCTTCTCCATGTAGTCTGACATGATGGTTGTTAAGAGTGGTTCAGCATTTCTGTGTTCTCAAATACTATCCTGTGTCCAGGTTGGTTCATCAAGTGCTCTCTGATACTGTTCATCTTCAACTTTCATCTGCCCAAACCAGCATAGCTAATAGCAAGGGATGATGGGAGCTGAAGCCCAATATTACTTGGAGAACTGCAAATTTGCCATCTTTGATCATGAGAACTTAGTACCTGTCACCTATTTCTATCACTGTTTTCCATTGGAATAAGAGCAAGCTGCCAAATTGCTTTTTTCGGCCTGCACAACACTAAACAATCCACCAGGTTTCATGTTCATTTCTCACCTTGCTAATTTTGACAATGGAAGGCGCGCCAGGAAATCCAGGGATGCAGGTTTTGAATTCACTGACTTTACTGAATGGCCCTACGCCACAGCCATTGATTGCAGCAACTCTGAACCTGTATAAAGTGCCAGGAGTAAGATCCTGTTTCTTAAGTAAAGTGTCATTGGGAACATCTGCATTGTCTCCCTAAGCAAAACAAAACAAAGAGGAACAAAATCATGTATTTGCTTGATAATTTTAAGAGTCCAAAGAAGCAAACTCTAGCTTGTTATCTTTGCAGAATGGGCATCAGGAACCTGCAGCTGATTCATCTTAATAACACAACCTACCTTTTAATCATATTTAGAGATGTCAAACTGCACTGATCATAAGATGATTCTTAATTCTTGAATCTAAATCTCTCTCCCTTCTTTAGAATCATTGCAGGTGTTTTTAAACTAGAAGATGAATTGAATAAACAGTTACCTTGCCAGAAATAAAGGCCTTTTCTTCTGTTAGTAAATAAAATTGATTCACTAAACCAGTGTTGCTTTGAAAAATACCAACATCGTGCCACCTTCGTTCCTGTGTTCTCACCCTTGCATTCGGCTTGGGTGGCGATGTTTTCTAGGGTTCGGAAAAAAGTTTCATGAAAGTATGGATGGCATACATAACAATAATTTATAGTACAAGCATACACACATCCTTGCATTGCTTAATATAAAGAAGAAAGACAAGGACCTTGTCTTTCTCCATACTGGCAACAAATATCCTGCCAACACTATGGAGAATACACACATTATCACATTAGTGATTCTCAACCTGTGGGTCCCCAGATGTTTTGGCCTTCAACTCCCAGAAATCTTAACAGCTGGTAAACTGGCTGGGATTTCTGGAATTGTAGGCCAAAACACCTGGGGACCCATAGGTTGAGAACCACTGACATATGTGCACTGGCATGTTATCAGCACCACCAAACATTTTTAGGTATTCAAAACATGAATCAGCAATATGATTACAATTTGATATCTATGTTGCAGTGGAACTGAGGCTCAAAGTTATCAAAGCTTTTAAATTCTGATGGCTACAAATCTTTGCTCCTTTTTATTGATTTTGTAAAAATATTTAGATGATATATCTTAATTGCATATAGTTTTCTTTTTCCATCTGAATTGGGAATATACATTTGTTACTTTGCAAACCAAAACAAAATGTCTCTGCTGATATGGATTGATAGTTCCCCTTGTGCAACTTTTTAAAATTGCAGTTTATACACATGATATTTCTTCAGTATAACAATGGCAGTATAGTATCTAAACTAATAGCATGTATGCTGTCATCCTATATATAGTCTTGTAAATGAAACTTCACTGTTTACTCATCTCCAAAATATTCTACTAGCCTAATGAGTCTGACAAAGGTAGGATTAAGAATCTTATAGAAGCCCCTCTTTCTTTTTTCCTTTGGTATAAAGGAGATGGTTGCTAAATCAGAAAAAAGGATTCTTCAAAGCCAAGTGTTTGGGGAGCATGCACTTTTTTTTAAAGGGAAGAGGGGGGAGTTAGTGTTGCAACTAATGTGAAAAACTCAAATGTGCAGAAGAGTATGTTGCAAATCATAGTGAGTTTGAGGACTTCCGGTGCAAGCGCACACACATCCCTGCAAAAGTGGTCCCCCCTCTGCATTAGAGGGAGGGAGACAACTTTAAAACTATGATGCCTATCTACATTAGTTCAACTACCAAAACAAGCTTTATTAGCTAGCCAAAGGCGCTCAGTATGTGGCATGGCATATTAACTCACTTTCTTTCACACAATGCATGTACTTACAGGCAATTGTAGAGCTGAACTAATAGAAGTGTCTCTAGTTGAGGACATAGTAGGCTCTTTAGCTAAAAGAAAAAGAACGCATTTACATTTCAGTAAATATAGCTTTCAGTGGCAGTTTTTGAATGCTTTTCACGGATAATGCTTCATTAGGCATAATTAAAATGTAGAGACATTCTTTTTAGAAAGCAGTCCTAAACTACAACTAATTATTTATTTGTAGTATTTGTATCCCACTTTCTCTCTCACAAGGAGACTCAAAGCGGCTATATGTCAAGAATATAGTTTCATGCAAGTACACACTGAGTGGTAGAAACACGGTGGAATTAATTAATACATATTGCTGATTTTAATGAATCCCTGACAGCGAGCATAAACAGTAAACAGGTGCAGTGGATTTTGAAAGTAAAAGAATCATAGAATCAAAGAGTTGGAAGAGACTTCATGGGCCATCCAGTCCAACCCCCTGCCAAGAAGCAGGAATATTGCATTCAAATCACCCCTGACAGATGGCCATCCAGCCTCTGTTTAAAAGCTTCCAAAGAAGGAGCCTCCACCACACTCGGGGCAGAGAGTTCCACTGCTGAACGGCTCTCACAGTCAGGAAGTTCTTCCTCATGTTCAGATGGAATCTCCTTTCTTTGTAGTTTGAAGCCATTGTTCGCGTCCTAGTCTCCAAGGAAGCAGAAAACAAGCTTGCTCCCTCCTCCCTGTGGCTACTCTCACATATTTATACATGGCTCATCATGTCTCCTCTCAGCCTTCTCTTCTGCTGCCTAAACATGCCAGCTCTTTAGCCTCCTCATAGGGCTTGTTCTCCAGACCCTTGATCATTTTAGTCGCACTCCTCTGGACAACTAAAATGATCAAGGGTCTGGAGAACAAGCCCTAAGAAGCATGATTAATGAAAGATTTTCAGTATAAAGGCCATAATTTTTTTAGATGCAATGAGTTTTACAAAGAATGCCCAAACTTCTTCAAAGCACTGATAAAATAGTTTTACTCAAAATTCATGAACACGGAAACAAATAATCCAGGCTTCCACAGTTTGTATGGCAAATAAAATGATAAACTGAGTGAAAAAAGATATCAAAGAAAATAGATTCAACAGGAGGAAGCGCTTCTCATAGAAAATTATGACCCTTGGGAAAGAAATGTATTATTTAGATGTTCAGAATTCACAAACCCCATACTTATGGATAGACGCAATTAGAAGTCACCATAAAATAATAGCTGATATCTACAAAAATACCTAATGAAATGACTAATTCTTCCACAATTGAGAAGGAAAGTTAAGACATTTTAAATGTTTTTTAAAACATTCTTTTCAAAAACAACTAAAAAAGAAACCAGTGCCAATAACTGGGTGGTAGAAGACATAGCTCCATCTTATTAGTCTGCATGAACAGATCTGAAAATAAAATGAGACCTCCCTGGTTAATCTAAAGGCAGTATTCTATGCTGTCTGATCGTGCACGATAAAGCACTGGATTGATCAAACCTCAACCTAATTAAGGAAAGATAGGAAAGAGCCTTAGTATACAGAGCCTTAAGCCAGTCAACAAACCCATAGTTACCTGTTCTATCTGGACTAGGAAATGATGATTAATAGCGTTGGAACCAGGACATTAACCATGTTTTAAAATTGTTTTAATGTACTGTTCTTTTCCCCAAATCTGATAACTAGTTTTTACAACTCACACAAACTATAGGCAACTGAAGACTTTGTGATTTGTTTACAGACTTAATTGCCTGTGTGACAAAAGGCTTATTTATATCAGTTTAATAAGCTCTCTGCCATATGAGATACAAAGTCACAATGAAAAAGAAACAATAAAGATGGTGATATTTTGATTCAAAATATATGGAATGTGAAACATGTCAAACCTTCAGGTTTTGAAGAGGCTGCTGTTAATGACGTTTCATCTTTTAAAGCTGCCCCATTTGTACTTGATGACTCAGTTTTAACAGCCTGCTGGGATGCCACATTTTGTGCAGTAGAGGCAATACCGGATACTGAAGTGTCCAGTTTTTGAGATCTTGAGTCAAAGTCAAGTAATTCAGTCACATTTACTGAAAGGAAAAAAACACCACACATATTATGAGTGACTTCAAAAGCATGACAAATCCAAGGTTTGGATTTCTCTCAGAAAAAGTTGTGACCTCAATTTCCTTTAGAACTAGGCCTGGCTTACAAAGGCAGCAAACAGAAGTGATAAAATATCAAGGGGTAAGTATGACCATACACCACTTCAGGCTGCAGACATAAGTTATGCCTTTTTTGAATCCTAGTTCACAAGGTCAAAGAAAAACCTCAAAAAACACTGAGGAAAGGTCTAGATCAGTCTTTCCCTGGCTGTGCTATCCAACTGCAAGGAAGTTTTATGTTTTTGATAACAAAGTCCACATTTAAAAATATGAGCCCTTACCAACAATGTTATGTTGTACCATTCATTATGGTGGGTCAAAAAGTAATGCTTCCATCGCTCTAACTTTTATTACTTTCACAGCTACTGGATTATCTATATGCAGTGGTTCTCAACCTGGGGTCCCCAGATGTTTTTGGCCTACAACTCCCAGAAATCCTAACAGCTGGTAAAATAGCTGGGATTTCTGGGAGTTGTAGGCCAAAAACATCTGGGGACCCCAGGTTGAGAACCACTAGATTAGAATCATGAATCTGAAGCTAAAAGAAAGAGCAGTCATTGAATTTCTGGCAAAAGAAGGTTGTGCACCTAAGGAAATCCATAATCACTTGAAGAATTTTTATGATTTGGCCCCTTCTGACTTTTACCTATTTGGACCTCTGAAAGGCAACCTACATGGTTTCAGATTCAATGACATTGAACGACATTAAAATAGCTTTCAAATCATGGGTCATGAAGCAAAACCCTGAATTTTTCCAAAATGGTTTTGATGCCTGAGTAAAACGGTGGCACAAATGTGTACAAATTGATGGTGACTATGTTGAACGGTAGTTTTGAGTAGAGGACAGTTCAGGCTATGATCTGTAGCAACTTCTGTTATATATTCATTCATAACATTTTTATGACACAGGAGGCAAAACTTGTTGACCCATCCTCATACTTCCTCATTCAATTTAAATGCAAACCCTAGCCTACATACAGGATTTCGAATACAGAGATTTGGGAGTTTATTTGCGTGCTTTTAAAACAACACGTATTGAGGACTAGATTCCTGTACAACTCCAGAAACTTCTTTCAAAATTTCAAAGACGGGGAAGAAGTATGAATGGGATTCAAGAACACACAAGACAAGTTTTCCAAGATGAAAGCCTAGAGGGCATACCATGTTTTATTTGGCACAAGTCTTTCTTTCTTCCAACAGATGAAACTGATGAAGTTGGCAGTAACTCTCTAAACCTTGTGCCAAATAAAACTTGCCAGACTTTAAGGTGCCACAGCTCTTTGCTGTTGTTTAGACAAGATAAGCAACCTCTTCTACAGACAAGGCAACTGTGCTGGGGACATGGTCTATCTCCCCCCTGCCCCCCAAACATACACAAACTATCAAGTCACTGGCAGATTCAGTATTGCCCAATTAAAGTAAATCATTCTGAAAAGAAGATCTGCTTTAAACACGTGGCCATATACTGGAAATGTCTTGAACTTCCTGAAATCATGGTTCTGCAAATATTGCGTCTCCTGTTCCTATCAATTCCATCATGGCTTCTTCATTCACTGAGAAACCATCTGTTTTCTGAAAACATTGGTTCCATTCAACTCTACCTTGGTTCATTTACTAAATCAACACTGAAACATATTTTTTTGTCCTCTATACAGCTGGAACTCACCTACATTTCTAATTCCATTTTCACTGACCACGTATGCTCCTCTTACCTAAAGTGCTACCAGGTAAACGTAAAGAGGCACCAGGCTCTTTGGAAACGGAATTATTTTTCTTTGCGTTGTCAGGTTCCAGAACCTTTCCTTTACTCTCTGAAATAGAAATTTGTACCTAAACAGGGAGAACAAACTGTAATTAGTTTACAATAAAATGATTTGCTATGTCAGCCTCACCAATGATTGTCCCAAAACTGAAGAAAACCTCCAAAACATGTGAAAATATACAAAGTTACCCCCCAAGCACATAGAATCATTTAATACCATTCCTAATGGTGTTTCCATCTTCAGCCCTTCTCAAAATGGTGAGGGGGTTTTGAGGGGGCTACAGAGGGATATGGAGGTAACAGATATTTGATTTTGGAGGAGGACAGTCTGTAGAGGGTTGGAGGGGCAACTGGCCCACACCTTCCATACAGTTCCTGCCTCCTCTTTTTGATCTTTCTGCCATTTTCATGAGTCTATATTTCACACACAAGACTTAGCAACCAAAGTACAGAATTGAACAGCAGTATCAAAATTCTGATGGTGTCTGTACTGAGCAAGATCTTTTAATCAGCTTCTGTAATAATGAGTATGTGTTTGGAGCCCATAATGTTTAATGTTCAAATGAAGTCATGGCCTCATCTTACTACATTCCCTCACATCTTGCTACACATTTTGCTGCACAGACAGATTAAAGTCCTTCAATCCCTGAAAAAGATTGTGTAGGAGGAAAGGAGATGAACTTTAACTTAAGACTATAGGTGAGGAACATATGGTGGGGCGCCCTTCTGATGTTAATGGACTGTAATTCCCATTAGTCACACCCAGCATAGCCAAGTTTAATTACTCATATGAACTGCAGTCTTCAAGCTGACCACAGTTCAAATAAAGAATATTTCTTCCCTAACATATTATAAATGTTTAGAAAATCCAAGCTTTATCCTTCATGAATATATACTTACATTGTTTGGAGCTTTATTGGGAGTTTGGCTATGAAGATCCAACTTGATTCCTGAAGGAAAGACAATGTGCATTAACTGTAGGTTTTGCTGCAGAGAAGTACTATCTTTCATATACATATGACAAACAGTAAAAGATTGAAGCTTTGAGATACACTGAGGGCTATTATCCCATGTAAGTATCACACAAGGATTCAGTTTGTTTTCATATCACTATCAAAAAATTGGGCCCCCTGGTGGCGTAGCGGGTTAAACCGCTGAGTTGCTAAACTTGCTGACCAAAAGGTTGGTGGTTTGAATCTGGGTTTGAATCCGAGGTGAGCTACAACTGTTAGCCCCAGTTTCTAGCAACCCAACTGTTCAAAAACAAGCAAATGTGAGTAGATCAATAGGTACCGCTTTGGCGGGAAGGTAGCAGCACTCCATGCAGTCATGCTGGCCACATGACCTTGGAGATGTCTAGAGACAACACCAGTTCTTCGGCTTAGAAATGGAGATGAGCACCACCCACCAGAGTCGGACATGACTAGACTTAATGTCAGGGGAAACCTTTACCTTTACTATCAAAAATAGTGATATGAAATTTGTTTCTTATGACAACATATTCAAAACTGAAAACAGACAGTAAGAAGGAAACATATGGTCTGTTGGACTGCAACTCCTATCAGCATTACCCAGTACAGACTATAATCATAGATATTGGAGCTGCAATACATCTCTGTAAGGGCATAAGTAACAGAGGGGTTCCTATATTACACACAGTCACTTTTATAGTGCACCAGGGAACATTTCAATTCCAGAAGTCATTACAATATTAACAGTGGAAAATAACTGGCTCTATTGAAGGAAAATTCAATGAAGATAGGAGGTCAAGAAACATTAAAGCTTCATGATTTTTATACGAATATTAATTTTCTCAAGATCTGTCTTCAGCCAACATTCTCTAGCATTCCTTCAAAATTATTAGAATGAGCAAATATGAAACTGGAAAAAAACCCCAGAGTCTATGAAGCTTGAGGAAAGCAATATGTTTAATTCTGGGAGTAGAAGCCTCTTGGTAGTCTCTCATCTGTTCTAATTAGGGCTGAGCTTGTTAGCTTCCAAGATCAGATTGGGTCTGCACTTTAGGATATTTAGGCCCTTATCTCTGCCACCACCACCCCCGCCCCCCAGTATCACCTCAAAATTGATACACACCACAGGTCTTTAAGAAAGAGAAAGAAGCCTTACAACTGTTTTGCCAATAATTTCAATGAATGTTGAAAAACCATCTGTATTACCTGAAGATGCCTCAGGAACCACAGTAATGGGCATTTCAGCCACAGGTGTTGGAACGTCCAAACTCAACTGAAGAAGATACCCCTCCACAGTAGGTACTTCATCCCACTTGACTTGAAATGAATTAGTAGTTGCTCTGATTAGCTGTACCTGTGAGGGTGCTGGTGGTTTCTCTTAAAGAAGAACAATAAGCTCCAATTACATCAGGACAGTTTAAGATCCCCCAAGAGATGCATGATTTATGCTACATTCTACAGAATAAAGATAAAAATAGGTTACAAATGTTCATCCATAAAGTTATCAAGATTATTATTTGATCACTCACCTGTATCAAGATACCAAAGATCTTTGCAACAAACTTGATTGTTCCAAGCTTTCCGATAGCCATCTCTGCCACTCCATATATACAAGCGAGTGCCAACTACAACAGCACAATGACCAGCTCTTGGGCCAGGCAACAAGTTATTTTTGTCTTCTTGGCAATCTGAGATTAGACCTATCCATTCCTTAGTATCTAATAAATAAAACGTAACAAAAATCAGTGAATGAAAGCATGGTGGTTCTCAAACTATCACTTTAAATCTATCTAGAGAGTACTAATTGATCCAACAGGTATGAGGAAATTTCCACTTTGAACACTGTGTTTACAATCCAAAAATCAGATATTTTCATGGCTGCAAATTTTGTAATTTTTAAGTAACCAAATGTTTGGTAAAGAATTTGCATGACACTCACATGAATTTATTATTTATTTATTTACCACATTTATATCCCGCCCTCCTCAACCCTGATCTTTTAACATGTATCTTTTAAAATGAAATGTAATACTTGAGATCTTCTGCTTGACAAACTACAGAGTGGCAGAAACCCCAGCAGAATAAAAATTATGCCACTTCCACCATGTGAGGCCTATACGTACTCCACCAATTATACAGGGTGGTTTTGTAAATTAAAAACAAAAGCATGAGGATACTAACCTAAGTTTAAGTAAGAAAACGAACCAGTACATTTCCATTCTCCATCTTGAGAAGACAAGTTTTCATCTATGTTCTGTGGAACCCATCCACCAAAAACATACATTCTGCAAATAAGGAGGGCAGGGAAGATAGGAAGAAAATGGTGCAAGAGATAAACACATTTATTGTCCAAGGGTTTTGTTTTTGTTGTTTTTTTGTTTTGTTTTGCCATAGGTCATTTCTTACACTGTTCCAAAATTTCTGTCATAAATCCAACTGTTTTCTCCCTAATTAGAGAAGAATAGTGGAATCTTTGGGAACTTGATAAGTCAACACCCATGTATGTTTTGTGGATTCAATGGATTTACACTCGTACATAGGTCAATATTTCTTTCTCTTTTTAAACTAGCTTCATTCCTTTTCTACCAGTTCCGACTTTCTGTGTCACACTGCAAGCTGTTCTCTTTAATAATGTTCTTTTATATTGCTTGTTTCCTAGATTAGTGATTCTCAAACCCTGACCTCCCAGATGTTTGGAACTTCAATTACCACAAGTCAGTTGGGTTAATGGCATGGGATTCTGGGAGCTGAAGTGCAAAACATTCCACCTTGTCTCTCCCATAACAAACCCAAGTAAAAAAAAAAAAGAATCCCACCTATGCTATTTATCTGGCTTGTAAGGGAAGAGAAAATCAAGGCTGTTGGGTTTGGACATCACAATAAACAAACCATGGAATAAAGGTTTGTTTAGCTGCATCCATTTGCAGCAGGACCTATCAGGCAGCATGCACAACTGTAAAATCTGGATGTCACAATATAAAAAGTGGGCAGGAAGTTGTGGTTTATTTACAGTATGAATGATCCAACAATGTACACCAGGGTGCTGTGTTTGTATTTTGGAATACCTGCTTTTGCCTATAGAGGCAGTCCCCAAGTTACAAACATCCAACTCATAGTTAAGAATGGGGTGGGACAACAGGAAAGAGAAATCTACCTCTCAGAAGAGAAATTCAGTCCTGAAAAGCTGTCTCAACTGAAGCTTTAGCACCAATCCTTGTTTCCAGAACAAGTCAATTTTTTTTTCAAAATCCAATTATCACAACGACGGAAAGTGACGTGAAATCTTCTGAGCAGAGGCACAGACAGGAAAGCAAAGACCACACAGGTGTTAACTGGCTGGAGTTAAACTTTAAAAATGTACCGTACCTGTTCCAACTGACATACAAATTCAACTAAAGAACAAATCTACAGAAACTATCTTGTTCGTAACTTGGGGACTGCCTACATATACCCAAGTCTAAACATAAAATGAGTTTATGATTCATATATACTCTGTACTCATCACCTGAAGGTAACTTTATGCAATATTTTAAATAATGTTGTGCATGAAACAAAGTTTGTGCACACTGAACCATCAGAAAGCAAATGTATAACTATCTCAGTCACTCAATTGGACAACTTTGGATTTTGGGAGAATGGAAGCTGCCCCTTCAGAACAAGCAAACTTATTTTAACAAAGCTTTTGAGTTAACAGTAGCAACACAGTAAGAAGTTAGGGTTATGTACACAACAAGGTGCAAGGATCCAGTAAATGGTGTGATGGATTTTACTGCTGTACAAAACTAAAGTGAAAAGAATTGAGACCTACACAGTTATTTGCCTGGAAGATTACTTGCAGCCCCATGTAAGACGAGCATATGCCCATGACAAATGTAATTTTTTAAAAAGATGCCATGCACAATTCTGTCCAGAAGAGATAAGGCTTAAAGAAGGCTCAATAAAAGAATTAAGAAGCAAATTAGATCTGATTAACTCACTCAAAGCATGACCAAGTTGGAATTAAGTTTTCTTTCTATTTATCATTTATATATAACTTTTTTAACCATTAGGTGATTGACAACGTGTATTTAACACATTAAAACACTCCTCAAAATCATTTAAAGCTAGACAATGAAAACATAAAATATCTTACAGTATACATGTGCCATGTTTCCAGTTACACAATGGACATTTATAGGAGCTCTAGCCAGATATTCAGCCAACGTACAGCAGGTGATGGTGGTAGGAATACTGGGACGTTGACCATACTGTTCCTGGGCTTTTTGAAGTTTACATGCATAAGCCTACTCATGATGTGGTCTTCATGCACTGGCACATAGAAAGTGACATTCAGTTTGTGGATGCTTGGAAGAAAAAAGTTTGGTAGACACAGTGCTGGAACAAAACCTTCTGACACAAATCCACTTCTCATGGTGTGTTGGATTAGAGATCTGAATAAGACTGTGACTGTTTATTGTACATGTAAATGGATAATACTAACAGTACCAGTAGCCAATAAATATACTTAAAGTTCTTACCTGCTATACTTAAGCCTGCCCACACATCTCAATTCAACTTCTAGTTGGGCTAATATAGAGTAGCTCTTATTATATTTTATTACCATTTTATTTTCCCCCTAATGTATCATTGGCATACTATACAGAATGAACAGGGGTTGTTCTTATCAAAATAGTATGTAAACAATGCTTAAACTTCAAATAGCCTACACAGAACTGAGCTGAGCTTTGCAGTCAGAGACACTTGTTTATCCCTGAAAAGAAAGCACAGAATTAAGCTATTCTTGGTATGTGTTGTGGCAAACAGCTGAAATAACCATTTGAGCCTGTCTAAGATGTCATTTAAATTGCTTCCTATCTTTACACCACCAGCATTGCTAGACTAAAGGCCCAATTCCCAAACTTGAATTTGACCTGGCCTTGGAATCAGAAAACCTCCTCATTCTGATATCCAGAATAAGCTGTCATATTGCAGCGATATAAGTTATGATCAGTTCAAAAGTCAGCATCTTTTGTTTCCAAAGCGACAACCCTACTACTCTAGGAGACTAGTGGGCCCCAATTGCCTCCAAACAAGCTTAAATGTTCTTTGGGGTATGTGTAGAATTTCCCCAATGATTTTTATCCTCCTCCCCAGTCATTTAAATCTCAGGAGAAGCAATTTTACATTTGGTGGTCACAGTGGACTGTGTATTCCTCTGCTTTAAACTGATAGAAAGCTTTGCCTTTTCTTTTCCCAAAGGATAACATATGGTTCTAACTAATTTCAAGTCATGACTCTGCAATCAATTCAGAGAATTAAATGTCTCTAAAGGAAAGTTATTTGTTTGTAGGTAATCACCCAAATCAAAGCAATACGCTTCAGTTCCTGGGTGTTCTATAGTCAATTCTTTCACCTATAGGAAAGCTTAGTATATGGCTGATGGTAACTAGCTTTCACAGAGATGGGCACAGGCAGGATCCCTAAACACAAACGCTAAAGTAACAGTCTCCTACTAGGTGTACCTTTCTATAGGTGAGCTTTTAACAACAGACATACTTGTTTCCTATTACACTGGCTGTATGGAGACTACGAGGAAGTGGAACTGTCCCTTTAGATTCTAATTTCGACCAAGTCATTGATTCTGTTAAGAAAAAAAATCAGAAGGAAGGAAGGAGAGAAAAGGAAGGAAGAGATTACTTCTTTGAACATGATATCATTTCATTTCTTAAATGCCTGCAAAACACATAATGGCACATAAACCTAACTGTTTAAGACAGAATTATCTGCCTACAGTTCTCAAGGAATTTATACAGCTAGTACATAGACCTAAAGTAACACACGGACAAGGCAGAGTCTGTGGATTGTTATACTTGCAAAAACAGAAGTGAACAAGCTCTGGAAAAGGAGTAAGATTCTTTGATCCACCCAGAACCCACTTGAGGCTGTACTGTGTTTCTATGCCACCAAATTTGTTACTGCTCTGTTGAATTCTGATGGCACAGCAAGAAACCCCACAGATTTAGTTTTGGAAACAAGCTATATGGGGAATATGTGGCTTGTGTACAGCAAAACTGTGTTTCCAAGAGGTTTCCAGGAGCACAATTCTGCTTTAAAATAAGGTGCATGCTCCTCATATCCTTTAGGATTTGGTGGAGAGAGAATTTCCATTAGTATTCCACAATTTCAGTGGCAGCTGGGCCAGTGAGAGTAGGGATTATAAAATAGGCAGGAGAACCTAGCCTTCTATTGCCCATATATCTCGTGTTGTCTACCTCAGTTTTAGGACAGAGTTATCACTATTACAAATACTTAAATACTTTAAATAATTCTTATCTGAATGATTCTGGTGAACGTATCTTCTAATAGTGAGCAATTTGAACCCACCTTCACGCATTTTAAGAATATAGTCAGCCCTCCACATTCACTGAGGTTAGGGTCACAGGGCCCCCAAAAAAGTGTAAAATTCTGCAGTTTTTTTTTAAACAATCACTATTTCTTCAATCTGAGAGACCAACTCTCAGGGAATTGGTCTCCAGTGTGACTCAATGGTCAAATTCCTATGGAAGCTGACAACAGAAGCATATTAACTGACCTAAAAGTGCTTAGAGAAGTGTTCTCTTTAGGTCTTCCAGTACAGCTCTATGATCAACGTATGACAGAGTTGACCACAGAATCATATTGGAAGATGTAGAAATGACTAGAGAGAACATATTACTCAAATCTGTGTATAATCAAATTTGCAAAATGTCAGATCTGCAAATGTGGAGGGCCTACTGTACAGCTGAAATATTAACGGTGAATTAAACAAAAAGGTATTTTTTAAAATATGTGGTATCATACAGGCACACCTGATGGAAAGGAGGACTGGTTGCAGCTCCATGTCCAAAATATATAAGGAGGCAAACTTGTATATGTTTTAATATGTCTTGTGTTAAAAGAAGAGGCTGCACAATGAGTGCAATATACACAATATACACTGTGCACTTAAATTATGAATTCTTCAGAACTAGTAATTCTTTGGTGTGCAAAACACATGGAAATACTTTTTTGCAATTTGACTATGCTCACCTATGTCAAGCTCCCAAAGGTCATTAAGTCGACAGCCAGACATCCCTCCAAAGATAAACATCTTTGCATTTCCAGAGTCTTTCCTACAGTATATAACGGCTGTATGAGATTCTCTGGGTGAAGGCAAAACACCTTTGGTTACTGGAATACTCCAGCCTGTGACTCCTGAACCATGCTGGAGCTCCAATTCATAGAAATCATTTAAATACCTAAGGTGTGATGATGAGAAAAGAAAAGTCAGTAAAACCCTCACTCTATCAATATAGTACAAATATTTTGCTGCCAAAATGATGGGTAGTTTAGGAAGACCAAATAATTTGAAGGCGATAACATATTACTTTGGAATTCTCTCCCACAGACAGTTGCCAAAGTCAAGGTATATATGAATGTACACATTCAAGCAAAAAATAAAATAGATATGTTCTAATTGCACATAAGGTTTAAATATTAGGAGGCCAAAACAAGGAATTCTAAGTATTCTGTTCCAACCTCTGTATCATACCTGGGAATGTTGTTATTAGAGTCTTCACTTTCATTTGCCAGTCCTCCAAATAAGTAACACTTGTTACCATACAAAGAAAAGCTGTGGCCGAGGCGAGGACAAGGTGGCAAGCTTGTTGATGGGTGTTGAGGTTTCATTTTCTTCCACAGCCATCGACTTGCCTGCAAGTACAGAAACATGTACATAAACCTGCTTGTTAAACTGACAATATTACCAGACAAAGCTTTCACTGCATGGAAAGTTATGAGGAATTGAGGTGGATGTTGTTTTCTGCTTATAACCTTACCACTACCTTTCTTTGTTTCATTTTTAACTGTCAGAGAAGAAATACCAGAATAGTTGTACAATACATTTTGACAGTACAAGAAGCCATACATCTGAAGCATCCTGAGCACCTCAGATGCTAAGATGTACTTGCGGAAGAGAATTGGCAAGTTGATAAAATGAAACCTCATGATATAAGGATCCCACTTATTTTATTTGCAGTAAAATCATAAACAGCAGTTTGGCTACAGATTTACACACCAAGCTGCAGTTAAGTCTTGTGCTATGAACAAATGCTGCTGGGTATACTTTGGTTGGTGCAGATCTAATTCATTTTTTTCCAAGAAATATGTGTCCAGTTTTTCAATAGGTGAAATTTGACCACAGTTCACATTTTACAAATAGTATTTTATAATTAAATAAATTTACACTCATCCTTTTCAAGAGATCTAGGGATTCTCAACCAACCAGTATGTAACACTGTAATTTTTGAAGAGAGGTAAATAATTATAGGTGTCACTCATACCTGTAATTCATATAAATCATTACTGTATCTTCCATATTCAACCATTCCTCCAAATACTAGAATTCTGGTACCATCACAAACAAATCCATGGGCTGCACAGCCTGGTGGGATATCACCTCTAACAGCAGGAAGAAACCACTGGTTTGTAGCTAGGTAAGAACACACAAAACATTTCAAATGCAAATGGGCCTACAACAGATTATACATATTGAATACTGCAACTTTCCATCAAAACTGTTTATATTTTTATGAGATGTGTTTTATTGTTTCCTTGTGCAGCATCAAATTTTTGCCAAATTTGTAAGCCGCCTTGAGTCCCCTCTCGGGTTGAGAAAGGTGGGGTAGAAATGAAGTAAATAAATAAATAAATAAATACCTCTACTTCTGTAAACTGAATTCAAACTGCATAAGTTTTTGCACTCTAATAACTCAACATCAGGGAAGAGGAGAGGGTAGAAACACATTAAGGAAAATCAAAGTACTGCACCTTCTCCTGGTTTATGTGTCCTTCCATATTAACAACTTTTTGCCATCCTGACCACACTCTGATGTTGCTTGCCTATATGTGAAATATATTTCATCTCAGAAATATTGTCTAAAATATCTCTATGACAGTATAATTAAATATTTGAATTCTTAGGTATCAATACAGGCAGTCCCTGAGTTACAAGCATTCTACTTACAAATGACTCATAGTTAAGAAGGGTTGGGACAACAGAAAGTGAGAGGAATCTACCCCTGGGAAGGGAAATTCACCCCTGAAAGAGTATTCATGGGGAAAAGATGTCTCCACTGAAAAATTATCATCAATACTTGTTTCCACAACAAGCCATTTTTTTCCAAAATCTAATTCTCACAGGATCAGAAAATGAGGTGAAATATTTAACAGGAGCTACACTTTAAAAATGTACCTGTTCCAATGTACAAACAAATTCAACTTAACAACAAACCTACAGAACCTACTGCGGAACTGCCTGTAAAGGTTACATAATAATTCTAACTGATCCTGTTTCACAGAGGATCCAGGAAGTTGAAGTGGGCAACCTCTCATGGTTGAAAGCTCATACTGGACCCTTAGAGGCTGCACCTCTGTTGTAATTCTTGTTACCATTTTTGGTGGCAGCTGCAACTGTTTCTGCAGAAACTGGGAGTAGCTCTTTATAATGCATGTATGTACAGGGCAGACCACAACCACAACCACAGCTGTTTTTGTCCTTGATTGTATATGTGGCCATCCAGTCCAACCTTCTGCTATGCAGGAACACACAATCAAAGCTACCCCAAGAGATGGCCATCCAGCCTCTCCTTAAAGGCTTCCAGAAAAGGAGACTCCACTACTAATGTTAGACTCCACTTATCTAAGGTTTGGTGTTATCTAATGTTTGATCGTAATTTAATTTTTGTGATTTTCTGTTTAATTTTTTGTGGTTATTGTCATTTGATATTAGCATTGAATGTTTGCCTTTGTTTGTTGCAAATGCCCTGAGTCCTCATAGGGAGATAGGCCGGGATATAAATAAAGTTTTATTATTATTATTACACTCAAGGATGCTCCCCCTTTGATGAAAAGGGCACATTATAAATAATAGTAGTAGTCGTCGTTATAGTAATAACTCCCCTTTTCACTAAAAGGTGAAACACCCACTTGTTATTGTATAGGCAAAGAATGGTTGCCGTCTGTTCTTGGAATCTGCCCTGAGTCCCCTCAGGGAGATAGGGAGGAATATAAATAAAGTTATTTATTTATTTATAATGCCCTTTTTATTAAAAAGGGGAACCACACTCATACAATCATGGATAATAACAATAATCTTTATTTATATCCTGCCACCATCTCCCATCTCGGGACGGCTTATAAGACACTGCAGTGCAATATATACAATACTGTTGTTGTTGTTTGCTTTCCACCAAATAATGGAACATCAACATATAGCAGCGTTTCTCCACCTGGGGGTTGGGACCCCTGGGGGGGGTCGCAAGGGGTGTCAGAGGGGTCACCAAAGACCATCAGAAAACACAGTATTTTCTGGGTTCTTGTGGGTTTCGATAGAGCCATGTTCTAGAGGCATTTCTCCTGACGTTTCGCCTGCATCTATGGCAAGCATCCTCAGAGGTAGTGAGGTCTGTTGGAATTAGGACAATGGGTTTATATATCTGTGGAATGGCTGGGGTGGGGCAAGGAGCTCTTCCCTGCTGCAGTTAGGTGTGAATGTTTCAGCTGATCACCTTCATTAGCATTTGAAGGCCTGCCTGAGCCTGGGAAAATCTCTTGCTGGGAGGTGTTAATCTGTGCCTGGTTGTTTCCTCTTTGTTGTTTTGCTGTTGTAATTTTAGAGTTTTTTAATACTGGTAGCCAGATTTTGTTCATTTTCATGGTCTCTTCCTTTCTGTTGAAATTGTCCACATGCTTGTGGATTTCAATGGCTTCTCTGTGTAGTCTGACATGGTGGGTGTTGGTGTGGTCCAGCATTTCTGTGTTCTCAAATAATATGCTGTGTCCAGGCTGGTTCATCAGGTGCTCTGCTATGGCTGACTTCTCTGGTTGAAGTAGTCTGCAGTGCCTTTCATGTTCCTTGATGCGTGTCTGGGCGCTGCTTGGTGGTCCCTATGTAGACTTGTCCACAGCTGCATGGTATACGGTAGACTCCTGCAGAGGTGAGAGGATCCCTCTTGTCCTTTGCTGAACGTAGCATTTGTTGGATTTTCTTGGTGGGTTTGTAGATTGTTTGTATGTTGTGTTTCCTATCAGCTATGCGGTCAGTGGTTCCCTTGATGTATGGCAGGAACACTTTTCCTCTGGGATGCTTGCCATAGATGCAGACGAAACGTCAGGAGAAATGCCTCTAGAACACGGCTCTATAGCCCGAAAAAACCCACAAGAACTTAATAATAATAATAATAATTACATCCTGCATATCAGATATTTACATGACGATTCATAACAGTAGCAAAATTACAGTTATGAAGTAGCAATGTAAATAATTTATATGGTTGTGGGTCACCACAACATGAGGAAGGTTGAAAACCACTGACATATAGAATCAAGGAGAGAGGAGCCACTACTACTACTACTACTATAGAATTCCCTTTTCAACATAAAGCTCTTTATTTTACAGGCCTGGGCAAACTTGGGTCCTCCAGGTGTTTTGGACTTCAACTCCCACAATTCCTAACAGCAGGCTGTTAGGAATTGTGGGAGTTGAAGTCCAAAACACCTGGAGGGCCCAAGTTTGCCCAGGCCTGCTCCCAAAAGGAGGCCTTCCTCCTTCCATCCCTTTGCCCTCCTCTTCCTCCCCCTCCTCACCGGTGTTGTAGACGTGAAGCTCGTCGGCGATACCCTCGTTGCCGCCTCCGAAGATGATGATCAGCTCGCGGATGGCGGCGGCGCGGTGCCCGTGGCGGGAACGAGGCACCGGCCCCGTGAAGGAGGACACTCGCCTCCAGTTCAGGGCAGCGGCGTCCGCCGCCATCTTAGAACGCCGCTCCCACAATGCACCGCCGCGGCGGCGTCGCTGAGCAAAAGGAAGCATGCAGAATGAATGCCCTCTGGCGCCCCTGGAACTGTGAAGGCTTCATGCTATGGAGCAGGCAAACTTTGGGCCTTCGGGTGTTTTGGACTTAACTCCCACCATTCCCAACAGCCTCAGGCCCGGGAAAAGGAAGGGGCCTGAGGCTGTTGGGAATGGTGGGAGTTAAGTCCAAAACACCTGAAGGCCTAAAGTTTGCCCAGGCCTGTTATGGAGTTTTATAAGGTCTTCAACCGTCTCTGCCAAGGGGTGCTGGTACCCCACCAAACTACAACTCCCAGGATTCCACAGCATTCATCCATGGCAGTCAAAAGGGTGTCAAACCAGGATAGACTACTGCAACACACTCTACGTGGGGTTGCCTTTGTAGACAGTTCATATGTGATAGCGTGAGTGGCGCCACCTATGTGTAGAACTGTTAGTTGCAAGATTTAAAGTGTTGTAATCAAGGTGACAATTATGCTGGGGAAAGTGGAAGGAAAAAGGAAGAGGGGCCAACCAAGGGCAAGATGGATGGATGGCATCCTTGAAGTGACTGGACTGACCTTGAAGGAGCTGGGGTGGTGACGGCCGACAGGGAGCTCTGGCGTGGGCTGGTCCATGAGGTCACGAAGAGTCGGAGACGACTGAACGAATGAACAACAACAACAACAATCAAGGTGAAAGAAGAAAGCGCAAAAGCTGGGTTGCAGCTAAACATCAAAAAAACCAAGATTATGGCAGCAAGAATGATTGACAACTGGGAAATAGAGGGAGAAAATGTGGAGGCCGTGACAGACTTTGTATTTCTAGGCACAAAGATTACTGTCGATGCAGACTGTGGCCAGGAAATCAGAAGACGCTTACTTCTTGGAAAGAGAGCAACCAGTCCATCCTCCAGGAAATAAAGCCCAGCTGCTCACTGGAGGGAAGGATACTAGAGACAAAGTTGAAGTACTTTGGCCACTTCATGAGGAGACAGCAAAGCTTAGAGAAGACAATTCTGGGGAAAGTGGAAGGCAAAAGGAAGAGGGGCCGACCAAGGGCAAGATGGATGGATGGCACCCTTGAAGTGAGTGGACTGACCTTGAAGGAGCTGGGGGTGGTGACGGCCGACAGGGAGCTCTGGCATGGGCTGATCCATGAGGTCACGAAGAGTCGGAGACGACTGAACGAATGAACAACAACATGTATAGTTGGATGGATTGGTTACTTATAGCTGTCAATCAGTACTGTTTGGCTCTACCTCTTCCTGCAGGAGGGGAGTGGTTCCTTTCTTTTCATTCTGCCATCAGAATTTCTACCAGATGGACGTGAGTAAGAGACTTGACTCTAAAGGACCCTGATTTAAATTACCTCTTAGCATCAGTTCTGAGGTTTTTTACCTTTGGGACTCATGCTTTAGGTCCAGATCGTCCTGGACAACATTGAATCAAAGAGTTGGAAGAGACCTCATGGGCCATCCAGTCCAAGCCCCTGCCAAGAAGCAGGAATATTGCATTCAAATCACCCCTGACAGATGGCCATCCAGCCTCTGTTTAAAAGCTTCCAAAGAATGAGCCTCCACCACACTCTGGGGCAGAGAGTTCCACTGCTGAACGGCTCTCACAGTCAGGAAGTTCTTCCTCATGTTCAGATGGAATCTCCTCTTGTAGTTTGAAGCCATTGTTCCACGTCCTAGTCTCCAAGGAAGCAGAAAACAAGCTTGCTCCCTCCTCCTGTGGCTTCCTCTCACATATTTATACATGGCTATCATATCTCCTCTCAGCCTTCTCTTCTTCAGGCTAAACATGCCCAGCTCCTTAAGCCGCTCCTCATAGGGCTTGTTCTCCAGACCCTTGATCATTTTAGTCGCCCTCCCCTGGACACATTCCAGCTTGTCAATATCTCTCTTGAATTGTGGTGCCCAGAATTGGACACAATATTCCAGGTGTGGTCTAACCAAAGCAGAATAGAGGGGTAGCATTACTTCCCTAGATCTAGACACTATGCTCCTATTGATGCAGGCCAAAATCCCATTGGCTTTTTTTGCCATCACATCACATTGTTGGCTCATGTTTAACTTGTTGTCCACAAGAACTCCAAGGTCTTTTTCACACGTACTGCTGCTAGGTCCATCCGGAAGGGGCCTGAGTTTCAGGCATGCAATAATCTCTTGTACAGTGTAGATAATAATATTATTATAATAATACCATTTTATTTGTACCCCGCTACCATCCCCCCAAGGGACTCGGTGCGGCTTACTTGCGGCTGAGCCCAAGCACAACAATACAAGCAATAATAGATGTCCTTTCTGTAGATGTTTTACATTAGATGTTGCCCCCTCAGCTGATTATTTTCCCCCAGACTATGATTCCACTACTGTCATTTGTGGACAATCCAGTTGTGATGCTTCTCTACCGGGGCAAGGCATTCAGTTTCTATGGTTATGAAAGGAAAATGCCCTGGGGATCATATTGCAAACAGACGTTGGATGATGGAATGCACCAAAAAAATTTAAGAAGACCAGTCTGTGCTTTACAAATGATAGCGAAGCAAACTGAGGGTACGGAAAGGTAGATACATTTTATACAGTTTATACATTTAAGAATTGACACAATGCATAAATGATACAAGTTACACATAAATCATCAAGTTGATACGTTTTATTCAAGGGTTAGGTTTGATAGGGTTTTCAGGGTACAACTGCTGCTAGGTCCATCCGTCTAGCAATTTGAACTTCAGCCTTGGATTCATCAAGCCCTGCACGTCATATGATGCCTACAAATTGAATAGGTCAGGTGAAAGTATGCCTTGCCATACTCCTTTCCCAATCTTGAATCAGTCTGTTTTTCCATGATCTGTCCTTACTGTTGCTACTTGGTCATTATACAGATTCCTCAAGAGAGAGACAAGGTGGCTTGGTATCTCCATACCACCAAGGACTTGCCACAATTTATTATGATCCACACAGTGAAAGGCTTTAAAATAGTCAATAAAATGGAGATAAACAGAAAACAAAGTAAGCATCAATTATTTATTTTATTCATTTCCAATAACTTATTTGTGTTTCTTTTCAACAGCAAAAAGAAAACTAGTATTAAGTCCATGTCACAATTAAGCACCAATAATATCTGTTAAAAGGTTGTGGGTTTTTTGCAAAAAAAAATCTGTTGTGCACTTCATTTCTCAGTTATTTAATGTATCTTTCACACCAAGATGTTCCCTTTTAACATTTACAATAGTTATTGATGAGCTATCGATCTGTCAGTTCAAAAAGGAAGAAAAATGAAATGATAGGGTCTCTCTGTGGAGAGGGTGGTGAAATGCTAACAGGGAATAGGGAAATAGCTGCTCAACACCTTCTTTGCCTCAGTCTTCTCCCAAAAAGAGATTGGTGTTCAACCTGACCAGTATGAATCTGAAGAGGTAATAGAGGAAATGCAATTCAAAATAGATTTTAAAAAAGTAGTCCAGGAATGCCTGGCTACTCTAAGCGAATTCAAGTCACTAGGGCCAAATTAACTACAGTACATCCAAGAGTATTGAAGGAACTAGCAGAAGTTGTTTCAGAACCACTGGCAATAATCATAGATAATTCTTGGAGAACAGAAGAAGTCCCAGCAGACTGGAGGAGGGTGAATGTTGCAGAACCCAAACAATTACTGTTCAGCCAGCCTGTCATTTATACCAGAGAAGATTCTGGAACAGATAATTAAGGAGGCAGTCTGCAATCACTTAGAAAGGAATGCTGTGATTACTAAAAGCCAACATGGATTTCTAAAAAACAAATCATGCCAGAGTAATCTTATCTCTCCCCCCCCCCCAATAGAGTTAGAAGCTTGGTAGATGCAGGGAATGTGTTGGATGTAGCATATCTTGATTTCAGTAAGGCCTCCAACAAGGTCCCCTACGATCTTCTTGCAAACAAATTAGTCGATTTGTTTGCAAGGCAATGCTGCTATTAAGTGGATCTGTAATTGGTTAAGTGACTGAACTCAAAGGGTGTTTACCATGGTTCCTCTTCATCCTGGAAATAAGTGGAGTGCCGCAGGGTTTGGTCCTGGTCCCAAATCTGTTCAACATCTTTATTAATGACTTGGATGAAAGTTGAGAGGGCATTCTTATCAAGTTAATGGATGACACCAAATTAGGAGGAGTAGTTAATACTCCAGAGAACAGGATCAGAATTCAAAATGACCTTAACAGATTAGAGAGCTGGGCCAAAAATAACAAAATGAATTCCAACAAGGACAAATGTAAAATACTACACAGTATAGTGTTTGGATTGAAGGAAGTCATGGTGCCTCTCGATTCTGCTTTGGTTTGACCTCACCTGGAATACTGTGTCCAATTCTGGGCACCTCATTTCACAAGAGATATTGACAGACTGGAAGGTGTCAAGAGGAGGGCGACTAAAGTGATCATGTGGATGAAAAGACAGGTGAAAATGGCAGTTGAGGCAGCAGAAAACAGCCAAGACAAATGTGGAATGAAGGTGCAAATCTAGCCAAAGGATTACTTTACGAAATCAGCTAGAAATAATTTATTTCAGCTCTTATTTTTTGTATAATGGAGCTCACTAAGGAATTTAAAAAGAAAATCAACAAGTGTTTTATAAATTATATCAAAGCCTCTAATTGCAACTTGTTAAAAAATAATTTCTGAGTACATCTCTTTTTCAGAAACCAACACATCCTTTGGGAGAGAGCTTTTATTGCAGAAACAGCTTTCTGTTCACTTTTAGGATGGTGGACCAAAAGAGTTCTTTGTTAAGACAGACGTTCCTAAAGCACACTGATCCAACACTGTTAATGCCAAACAGCAAGAATGGATCATGTGGGTGAAGCTGTTCCCATCAGATGAAGAGTCACCCAAGTTAAGGAAGGAGCAGCATTGCTGAATACTACTTGGTTCTGTTTATTTCCAGTATTATCTACCATACAGAGTTATTAAATATATATGTTAATATCGGAACATTTTTGTGCAGTTATTTATAAGCTTCCATGTTCCCTCCAAAAAAGGCATCACTGGCATCTTTCACACACACACCCCACAGAAGAACTATGTACTAATTACTCTTTCATAAACAATCTCCATTATCCAGTGATTGTTCTTTATTCCTACTTGCAGATTTATAGAAGTTGCCAAATTTGAGGCAATCAGAAATAATTCTTGAGTAAATGTAACCAGAGTTCAGAAACTCTAGGATTCTATGTTGCCAGGGTTAATTTTCCTCCTTCCCTCCCTCCCCCTTTTTTCTCTCTCTCTCATTGGAATTTTCTTTCTGAAGGGGTTCGACCATGGTGGGAGGAGGAAAGCTAGCCACTTCTGGAACTGCATCACTCAGCACATCTGGAAGCAGTTTATATGACTCTCTCCCTCCATAAGGGCAGTATCTAGATTCTGTGCAGCTCCGTAACTGCAAAGAAATCTAGCTCCAAGTAAACCACAAAAGAATTTTAAAAGATATTTATTCAGCTGAGCATTTATCAAGAAACTCCAAAAAAATCCCAACAACCTTTTAGCACTCTTGCCTTTAGTGGGAATCTCAAGAGAAAGGCAGTTCTGGCATGAATGTTTACAACATTAAACCACCCAGTTACCAAAAGCAGCTGCTTCACAGTCATTTTTCCGGAAAGAGGACTCTCAGTTGCTCCACTGCCCTTGAAAGGTAAAAAAATTAAGTCCATTGCAAATATTGCCTTCGCTATTTACTTTTCTTGCTTCCCTTGCTGTACCTTCTCATTTTGTTCTATGTTCTTGTGATTGTCGGTATGTTTGGTAACAATTCTCCAAATGCTTGATTAAATATCTGCATAATAAGAAGTATACAATGTGATCGCTTCTTCCAAATATTAACACTTGGGCTTTTGCTTATATATTTTTTCCACGTCAAGTCAATTTTTTATTTATGGTCAGTGACCATATCTTTTCCACATGTTAAAAAAATCCCAGTGTCGTTTTAATGCATTTTTCTGAAAAGTTATATTTGAGTCTTAAAATTTGATGCAAGTTACGAAAATATTAATGTTTACCTAGAAAGGAAGAAGGAAGCAATTGGGGGGGGGGGGGAATCATACCAGCATCTTTAAGACAATTTTAAAAAATTGCCTGGGCTTTCATGGATATAAATACACTTCTTTCAAGGGATTCCCAAAAACTGCAATGATAAAAAACAGTCTTAAAAGTGCTGCCATGTTCCTTCCCCTCCAATCCTTCTTCCTTGTTATGCTGCAAGAGACTTAACACAGTCAGATACTTTTTTGAAAACTATCAGAAAGTACAAATTACAAATGGCAAAGAGTAGCACCATAATAATAATAATAATAATAATAATAATAATAATAATAATTATTATTATTATTATTATTATTATTATTATTATTATTGGGGGTCCAGAAAAGAGGCTTACATTATATGAAATAGGAATATGGTGAATTAGGGTTATGCATATTATTATGAGAAAAATGTAAGTAAGATTTCTGCAGACTATAATTTACTGTCTTCACAGGGTATGTGTCTTTTTAATATTGGTATTTCAATATGTCAAGATCCAGTATTTCATTATGTTATCTAAGAAACACACAAACAAAATCAAATGTAGGATATAAATATTAAAATGAGGATTATGAAACATGAATATGTCTGCAAGATGTTCTCTTTTCATAACACTGGTATATTCTGAACAGAGTAACGTTTCTTTCTTTTTATGGTCTCATCCATTGAATGATGGATGCGTATTAACTTAGAAAGAAAAATTGAAAATAAAGCTAAAAACAGGTTTTTTTTTCTTAACACGAGTAAAGAGAAGAGTCAGAGTGGTGGGGGGAGGAGATAATTCATCAGTTACTCTACTATGCAATGTAAACAGTAAAAAGATTAAAACTTGTGTTTTATGTATTTTCCAGATTTTTTTCTCTTGTAGCAATATTTTCACAAGGCATGAACAGTATGATACAGTAGAGTCTCGCTTATCCAACATAAATGGGCTGGCAGAATGTTGGATAAGCAAAATTGTTGAACAATAAGGAGGGATTAAGGAAAAGCTTCTTAAATGTCACATTACGTTAAGATTTTACAAATTAAACACCAAAATATCATGTTTTACAACAAATCGACAGCAGTTCAATATACATTACGTAGTAATTACTGTATTTACGAATTTAGCACCAAAACATCACAATGTATTGAAATAGCTGTGATTCCAGGCAAGAGGCAGTGTTGGATAATACTGAACGTTGGATGAGCAAAGGTTGGATTAGCGAGACTTTGTTGTATCCTGCTTTTGAATGTCATCTGCAAACATGACTGATATGACTCTTCTTAAAAGCATTTCCTTGCAGCTATTTTTACATCTATCTATCTATCTATCTATCTATCTATCTATCTATCTATCTATCTATCTATCTATCTATCTAGAGATTTGGTATATCCCCATTAGGCATCTTGCTCAAATCAAAGGCAATTTTATGTGCTGGTTTCCAAACAGCCACACAAGGTTGCCTGTTCTTTTTGCCTTTTATTTGGCTACATATGTGTTTGTTATATTTCCCTTTTCATCCCTGAGAACAAGATGGTACATGTCCTTCTTCCCTCTTTTAACCTCAAAGTTAAATAACGTTACAAATTTGTGAGGTAGGTAGGGTCAAAAAAGAGTGACTTAGCGCAAAGTTGCCCAGTGAATTACATAACCCAGAGTGGACTAAAGCCTGCACCATACTGGCTATGTGAGTGCCTAGGTTACTACTTTTAGTTGAAAATCAAGTTCTAATATATATAGGAATTCAAGACCTAATTTGTTTCAAGTATAGCAATAACAGGACAAAACAAACATGGACATCACTCTGATTCCAAGAACCTGTTGTCCTCCAGAGCTATATAATGCAACTCCTCATATCCATAGGACTGATATCCATGTCTTAATTTATCTTCATTTGACAAAATATGCCCCCTTTAGACATTTTCAGATCCTTCAATATGACTCTGTGGCCTTTTGGGGTTTTTGTTTTAATATGGTTCACTATTATTCCCAATTTCACATATGCATGCAAAGTCTGGAAATGTATCCCTTGTGGATACTGGAATCATACTACATTGCAAATCCTGTCATCTCTGCCTATTAGCTTTACTGACTGAGAAAAGGGCCACGCCATTCTATGGTGGTATCTCAGGACAAATTACACATACAGTATGATCTTGATTTAATTTATATTAAGATTAGCATGTGTGTACAGATGAGATTTAAACATTATTTTCATCAGGTTTTCAAATTTTCCCTTCTTATGGGATTGAAACAGAGAAGAAAATCTTGGCATCATTGGAATCTTTTCTTCTTTTTTTGACTCCTGTTCCTATGTATTGTGTGTTTAAATAAAAAACAGATGCAAGGACAGATGCCTTAAACCACTCACATTCTGTGCTGGAGCAACAAAGACTTAACATTATATTAAAGTGAAATGTTCTTTAACTGCACGCTAAAATAGCATGTATTTCATGGATGGAAAACTGCTGCAATTTTGAGGGAGAATTTTCTTCCTTCATTGAGCTAGGCCACAAAGTTAGCCAGAAATGCCTTACAGCGAACACGCAGAAGTGCATTTCTGGTTAATATTAATATTTTCAGTGCAAGGTCTGTCTACAATATGAAGTTGACATTTGTCACCTTGTGAACTGGTGGCAGTTAGTTTTATCTACTGTTGTTTTAAAATTGTATTATTTTGATTTTATGCTACATGAGTTGATGGGGGTTGTTGTTATAATTTTATATTACTTGTTTTAAACTTTTGTACCCTTTTAACCTGTTGTATGTTATATGTGCACCCTGGAGTGCCTTGTAAGCCGTCCCGAGTCCCTTCAGGAAGATGGTGGTGGGATATAAATAAAGTTTATTATTATTATTACTATCTATTTAAAAAGTCACTCTACTTTTGAGACTTCTAAGGAAAAGAAATTGGGCCTGTTTGGGGCCATGTATATTACATTTTTTGTGTGTTTCATTCTGTACTTCTCTTTCTTCAATTTCACCTTCAGCTGCAGATTGCAACCAAATGAAAGGATCACATGGCTCTACTACGAAAAAGTAAGACATCTTCAAAGTTTGTTTCCGGAGAAATTAGGTCCTTTGCATCACTAGCAGTGTCAATTGATGAACATGGCAAAATGGGATGATTCCATTGCATTCATGTCTTGCTACCAGGTTTTGTACTGCGTCTGCAGCCTATTGGTTAGTGTGGAAAAATAATCTTGAAATAGATCAGACCTGCACAACTTGGCAGTAGGGAGGGGCCAACATTAAAACAGATTGAGAAAATGAGATGGCTGTTTTTTTTTCTCTGAGCTCCTTGGAGCTAGTGATGCAAAGGACCTAATTTCTCCTTGGAGCTCAGATGGTTCCCATGCTCTCCTGCTGACACAACAGAAAAGGGATCCTCCTCTTTTCCGACAAGCACTCGTTACATCTTTACTTTCTTTTACACCTTCTACAATTTTTTTAGGCCAGCCAAAATATTTTGGTAGGCTGCAAATGGCCCACGGACCATATGTTATGCAAGTCTGAAATAGCAGTAATGTGCATTTTGTTATATATGGAGAATTCTGTGCCCATTGTTGGTTGGAGGGCTGAGTTTGGGGAATATGTGCATTTCTATCCACAGTGATAGCAGACCTTGGCAGGTAGGCATTTCTGAAGAGTTCTGAAGAAGTACCAGCAGTATTTGACAAAGAAAACTAGAGATCTGATAAAACTACAGATCTCATGATCCCATGATTCTATGGCATTGAGCCATGGAAATTAAAGTGGTATCAAACTATATTGATTCTACAGTGTTGATGCACCCTGAAGCTAGACATAATTCAAAGACATAGCCATGTTGACCTGGCATATCAGTATGTAACTGGATCTTGTAGCTCCTTTAAGACTAACTTAGAAAATGAAGTTGGTAGCATAAGCCTATTTCTTCATGTACGTACATGGAATCAAATATCTGAGGGAAAGCATTTTTCAAGTAGTTCTCACAAGGAATAAAAACATTAAAGTAATAATGTGTTGCTTTTTTATGATGTTCAAATTAGTTGCCTGGGGTGTTGTTCTCGCTTTAACGTCAAGACTGACCTTAGTAAATATGCTGCAGATTTTGCTATTAATTGCATGCAACATTGACTAATAACCAGACATTATTTCTCTTTCAGTTAACCAAATCCTACTGTTTCTTCTGATTTTGACTGTCTGTGTCATTCTGTATAATAAAGTTCACAAGATGCCATCTGCCATTCTGAAGAATGAGGCAGGTAGGCACCCATTGTTTGAAACTATTTTGATTTTCATAAATAACATGAAGTCCAAATGTTTTCTATTTGTGATACAGATGTTGTAAATAGGCCAGGGTTTCTTTTGCTTTCCATCTGAACTCTTTTCAGCTCTTGGTGGAGGACAAAACTTCATCCTACAGGGTCTTAACTGAAGCTCTCACACAAACTGAAATGGAGTCTTTATGCAAAGAATGAGCACTAGGGCATTATCAAGGGCTAAAACAAATCTGTGTGTTTTGCATATGGGCAAATTTATGGCAGAATAAATGATTGATCTTTAAGGTTCCTTAAGACTCTTTGTAGCTTTTGCTGTGAAGAATTTCTCAGAATCCTAAAGACTTTTGTCTTGTTTCAGTGTTATGCCATTTTTTCTTCCTGCATGGAAATGTTTATGTATTCTGGGACACTTTCCCTCAGTGTACACACTTTTATACACATTAGGTAGATCTGAGTTTATCAGGCTGTTTTTTAAACACATTTTTCAAAGATATACAGCTGTTGTCAAGTGCATGGTTTTCCTTTCTATTTTCCCCCCTGGAAATACATTACATCTGTTAGAAATATACAAATTCCCAAGGCAAGATATGCCTTGGTCTTTTGTTAGTCTTTCAAGCTGCAGAGCCAATATTTCCATAAGAAAGTCTGAAACTAAGACATTTATTTTCCATTCCTAATGGCATTATCAGCAAATACCAGGCATAGATATGTGGACTGAAAACACATATTTGTTCCTAGATGGATATATATAAATGATCATGATGATGATAGCGATGGCAATGTCTGCCAAAGTCAGCATTGACTGTCAGCACTACTATCTTTTTTTTTGTTTTTTGGAGGGTGATATTTCTATAAAATGTCAAATAGAATACAACGTTGTTAATTGTGTGTAATAATATTCCTGTTTCTTGCTCTTCCTCCTCCTTTCAGTTGATTTGGAAGGCACTGAGGACATGGAAGACGAAATTCCTGTGGTGATATGTGCTGCTGCTGGGAGAATGGGTGCAGCGATAGCAGCCATCAACAGCATTTACAGCAACACTGATTCTAATATCTTGTTCTATATAGTTGGGCTAAAGAATGGAATTCCACATATCAGGTAAAATAATGAGATGGGATTATTTCAGTTGTGCATTTCTGTCCATTCTGTTCCTGAGATTCATTAGCTAAAGGGCACCAATGTTCTAATGGAAGCCTCATTATTCTGGTGGCATGCCAGATACACTCCTGATTGAACAGTTCTGAAAATCTAGTACAGGCATTCTCAAACTGCAGCCCTCCAGCTGTTTGGGCCTTCAACTCCCAGAATTCCTGACAATTGAACAAGCTTGTTAGGGCTTCTGGGAGTTGGAGGCCCAAACAGCTGGAGGGCTGCAGTTTGAGGATGCCTGATCTAGTAGAATAACTAAAACTGCACAGAGTTATGGATAGGACATGAACAGCACTGTGAAGGTTAGAAGATGGAGCCGAGAAAGGGGAGAAGGCAGTAGGTTATGCTGAAGTGAAGTCCCATAATCTGGAGAAAATGGGACTATCATGTTATTCATGTAGTTCACATGTTAAATGTCATAAATCAGGACTTCTTAAACCATTTCCACTTATAATTTTTTATGTGACCCCAGGTATAGAAGTATATAAAATAGGTATAAAAATCAAACCTTTCCTGATAATAAATCAGCATTTGCAAAGTTTACTAAACAGGGTGGTTTTCTTTTTTTTGTGGAGTACAACTGAAGCATTTTCAGCAGAGTCTACCATAAGCACTGCATGTTGTTGCTAAAAGATTTGTGTAAATGGGTGGTGTTCAGAAACTTTTTACTGTTGCCAAATTTTTCATGACCCCAACATTGAGCTGAGAGGACCCTATTTGTAGCCAGGACCCATAGTTTTAAAAGCAGTGTCCTATGTAACACAATGCAAAATAACACCCTAAGCTGGCAATCCTTCGTTAATTGCCATGACTGCATCCTATGAAATCCAAGTTTAGGGAGGGATGACAACTCTCTGACAAAGAATTGTCAACAACTTGCCCCAAACTGCACATCCCAGAATTTCAGAGGACAGAACCATAGTGGTGGGACCATAACACTGTAATTCCAAAGTGTGAAAGAGCTCTTATTGAGCAGACTGAAGGAGAGGTGGAAAAACTACATCATTATTGGGACAGCTTGAATTCCTTGTAAATCATATATTAGGAAATATTGTGATTAAAGCACATTAGTTTGAAGTGTAGTGTTTGGAAAAATTTCGAAATTGTACAGAGATGATGATGATGATCTTATTTTCTTGCTTGTATTGTGGAATATGCTGCCTTGAAGTGTGGTGGAGTCTCCTTCTCTACAGGTTTTCATGCAGAGGGTAGATAGCCATCTGCCAGAGACGCTTTGATTGTGTGTTCTCACATGGCAAAAGTGGGTTGGACTGGATGGCCCTTGTGATCCCTTCCAACTCTAGGATTCTATGATTACAAAGCGCATGGAATGGAGGACCAGGAACAAGGGAAAAAAGTAACACCGCACTACACTCAATTAGACAGGATTTTCTCAAATATGTGCTTTTTCATTTGTTTCAGAAAATGGATCGAAAACTCTGCACTAAAAGATATAAAGTTTAAAATTGTAGAATTTAATCCCATGGTTTTAAAAGGGAAAATCAGACCAGATGCAGCTCGTCCCGACTTACTTCAGCCTGTAAGTAAAGCAACTCTACAAAACAGATAATCTAAAATATAACCACAGGGCAGGGGGAAATACATTCACTTAATAGCCATTGTGTATTTTTTTATATAAAAACTGCAATCCATACATATTTTAACCTATTAGGACATGGATGACCTGAGGAAGTCAAACAAAAGGAAGGCTATGGGTCCAAAGTAGTTGGGACTACAAGAATTTACATCTCTCAGTGCTGTTTGATTTCCCCCTCCCTCCCAGACTGGACATTTTATTGTTTGAATTATTACCACTGTGAACTATGTATGATCACAATACATCTCTTCTGCTTTGTTGACACATTTGCTTTTAAATCCAACAGCTAAACTTTGTTCGCTTTTACCTCCCTCTACTTATCCATGAACACGAAAAAGTGATATATCTCGATGATGACGTGATTGTACAAGGTAATGTCTCTACAGAAAATAATATGAAAAAATGTGGTACTTTCATATTATTAATCATCACTCAGCATTGATTTATTTGTAATAATTTAGTCAGCTGAATGTCAGAATTTGAAAGCAGAGATAGCAGCCATGCATTGGAAGTTCTGAAGATTGGCTGGTTGTTGTATCAGTTGATGGGCATGTAGTGAAAGTCAAGGGTAATATACACAGACCGATTAGGCTTTTGAAATCAATGTATATTTTATAGGTGACATCCAAGACCTGTTTGATACAAAATTAGCCCGTGGTCACGCTGCAGCTTTTTCAGATGACTGTGACTTGCCTTCAACTCACGAAATGGTTAGAAGTGTAGGAATGCAGGTAGGAAATCCTTACAAAACCAAACATTCCTATTGGTTTGTTTATTTTTAGCTCATTCTTCTATGGTTCACTATCTGCATAGTAATCTTGAAGGACAAATGTGGTATGGGCTCAGGTGCTAACATGGTTTTCATGGGCTCCACTGGCATTTGGAAAATTGTTTGAGGCACAGGCCTCGAGACTGCTCTGGTAGGGGGCTGGAAAAGGCGACCCTGTTGTTTGTTTACTGAATATATAATATAGGCAAAAATATACAAAAAGTAGTTCAAATATAATTAGGCTCTTGAAGGAAGAACAATTTAAAATATTTAAATTATTTGCCTTCAAACTTCAACCTAAGGCAAAACTATCATAGGGCTTCTTGGCAAGATCTGTTCATGGGGATCTTTGCTATTGCCTTCCCTCGAGGTTCCCCTGTACATTCTATGGCTTAAGAGTAATTTTGAATCATGCTTTTTTGGACCCCCAGTCCACCATTGAAACCATTACAGTCATTTCTAAAAAGGCTGTTGGAATAAAGATTTCATACTATCAATGGAATAAGCTGGTCGATCCTCTCCTGAAAGGGATTCGGACTCTGGTAGCAGCCATGAAGACCTTTCCCCAGCCACCCATCAGATATTATATGAACATGGTAGCTCAGCAAGATGAGCCTGTTTCTCAGATTGGCATGTGAGGATATATTCCTTCAAATGGCCTGGACCTAAGCTGTGTAAGACTTTATATAAGTTATAATCACTCCTTTAAATTGCCCAGAAAGAGTGATAGTAATCACTGAGTAATCACTAACAAAGAAGTCCCTGTAAGTAGCCCTGTTCATTAGTCTGGTTGCTTTTTCCAAGGGAGTTTGCTCAATGGTAACTTTTCCACTATTGGTTAGACCTAATGGAAATTGTAGTCCAACATCATCTGTAGAGCTGAACTTTGCTTGCTCCTTTCATATATCAGCCTCAGGATATTTGTGCTACATTATACTCATTCAGAAGGTCCCCAAGATCCAATACATATCCCTGAAATAAACAGACTTTTATGTCAGATCTTTATTATAGGTTGAGTATGTCAGGATTTAATAAAGCAGTCAGTTTTATATGGTATAGCCTTAAATGTCTTTTTATTACTTGTACTAGAAACTAGGGCTTGAGTGTTACTGCTTGGCCATGAAAAACCATTTTGGATAAGTCGCTATCTTCCTGCCTCAAAGGGAGGGAACACAAAGTCCCATTGAACAGATTTTGCCAAGAAAAATTGTGGGAGTTTCGCCTTAGGAGTCACATAAGGAAAAACTACTTGTGAATCACATTGTGCGTCTATGCATTCTTGTCAACTCTTTCCTCTCCCAATGAGAAACACATAACATGTGAATAAATATTGTTAAGTTAAATATTGCGAAATAAACTTTGGGACTACATTTATTGAATTATAGTAATCACAACTTTCTTTTCCCTAGAATACATATATGGGGTTTTTGGACTATCGAAAACAAACAATTCGAGATCTTGGCGTAAGCCCCAGCACCTGTTCCTTTAATCCTGGTGTTATTGTTGCCAATATGACAGAATGGAAGCACCAGCGAATTACAAAGCAGTTAGAAAAATGGATGCAGAAAAATGTAGAGTATGTATGGATAGTGTTCTATTTTGTAGTACAGTAGAGTCTCGCTTATCCAACCTTCACTTATCCAACATTATGTATTATCTAACAGTTTTCCTCCCACTTGGATCCACAGCTGTTTCAATACATTGCAATGTTTTGGTGCTAAATTCGTAAATACAGTAATTGCTACATAACATTATCATGTATCAAACTGCTTTTTCTGTCGATTTGTTGTAAAATTTATTTATTTATTTATTTATTTTATTTACTGCATTTGTTGACCGCCGCTCTCAGCCCTGGGGCGACTCGCGGCGGTGTACAACATATAAAAACAGTTTACAAAAGCACATAATACATCAACATAACCATAATTACACATTAATCTAAATCACACTAACAAATCCGCACCGTCACAACATAGAATCATAGCCAATCTCATAATCCATATTCCGTTCCAGTTGTCATTACCAATTCGTGTAGCTCTCAGTTAAATGCCTTCTCGAATAGCCAGGTCTTTAGGCTCTTACGGAAAGCCATAAGGGAGGGCGCCTGTCTGATGTCAACAGGGAGGGTGTTCCACAACCGGGGGGCCACCACCGAGAAGGCCCTGTCTCTCGTCCCCGCCAGACGTGCCTGTGAGGCCGGCAGGATCGAGAGAAGGGCCCCCCCAGACGATCTCAAGGCCCTCGTGGGCTCATAGGCCGAGATGCGGTCAGAGAGGTATTTTGGGCCGGAACCGTTTAGGGCTTTGTAGGATAACACCAGCACCTTAAATTGGGCCCGGTAGCAGATCGGCAGCCAGTGGAGCTGGGACAACAAGGGCGTTGTATGCTCCCTGCGTCCCGCTCCCGTTAGTAACATGGCTGCCGCGCGCTGGACTAGCTGAAGCTTCCGGGCCGTCTTCAAGGGCAGCCCCACGTAGAGAGCGTTGCAGTAGTCAAGGCGGGATGTGACCAGAGCGTGTACCACCGTGGCCAAGTCAGACTTCCCAAGGTACGGGCGCAGCTGGCGCACGAGCCTAAGCTGTGCAAATGCTCCCCTGGTCACCCCTGAAACCTGGGGATCCAGGCTCAAAGATGAATCCAGGGTCACACCCAAGCTGCGAACCTGCGCTTTCAAGGGGAGTGCGACCCCGTCCAGCACAGGCTGTACCCTATACCCTGTTCGGCCTTGCGACTGACCAGGAGTACCTCTGTCTTGTCTGGATTTAATTTCAGTTTGTTCGCCCTCATCCAGACCATTACAGCGGCCAGGCACCGGTTCAGGACCTCGACAGCCTCCTTAGTAGCAGGTGGAAAGGAGTGACAGAGTTGGACATCATCTGCGTACAGATGACACCGCACCCCGAAACTCCGGATGATCTCACCCAGCGGCTTCATGTAGATATTAAACAGCATGGGGGACAGTATAGAGCCCTGTGGAACCCCACAGGTCAAAGGCTGTGGTGTTGAACAGGAGTCCCCCAATAACACCTTCTGGGTACGGCCCTCCAGAAATGACTGGAGCCACTGCAGAGCAGTGCCCCCAAGACCCATTTCCGCAAGGCGCCCCAGAAGGATACCGTGGTCGACGGTATCGAAGGCCGCTGAGAGGTCCAGGAGCACCAACAGGGACACCCTCCCCCTGTCTAGCTCCCGGCGCAGATCATCCACTAAGGCGACCAAGACCGTCTCGGTACCATGTCCCGGTCTGAAACCAGACTGTGCCGGATCCAGAATATCCGTGTCTCTCAAGAATACCTGGCGTTGTGAGGCCACCACGCTTTCCATGACTTTGCCCAAAAAGGGGAGATTGGAAACAGGCCGAAAGTTGTCAAATTTAGTGGGGTCCAATGATGGTTTCTTCAACAGCGGTTTTATAACTGGTTGTTTTAAGCACGCTGGAATCTTGCCTTCCCGAAGGGAGGCATTAACCACCACCGTTACCCACTCAGCCAATCCCCCTCTGGCCTCCTTCAGAAGCCAGGATGGGCAGGGGTCTAGGATGGACGTGGTGGGCCTCATTCCTCCAAGTATCTTGTCCACATCCTCGGGCTTCACAAACTGAAAAGAATCCATCAAAATAGGACCAGCAGGTGCTCGTGTCACATCCACAGAGACTGCATTTAACATGATGTCCAGCTCAGAACGGATCAAGGCGACTTTGTCTGCAAAGAACCGAGCAAATGCTTCGCAGCGCGTGACGAATTGTCAGGGCTCCCGCCTGAAGTGGCGGGAGTTAAAAGACCTCTGACAATCCGGAACAACTCCGCCGGACGGTTCTTTGCAGACGCAATAGTGGCCGCAAAGAAAGTTTTCTTTGCGGCTTTTATTGCCGCTGCATATGCCCTTAAAAAGGACACAAACCGTGTTCGATTTGACTCGCTCGGATCCGAACGCCACACGCTCTCTAGTTCCCTCTTCCTTCGCTTCATCACTGCCAGCTCCTCAGTAAACCAAGGAGCTGGTTTAGCTCGGCTACTTGAGAGGGGACGTTCCGGAGCGATCATGTCAATTGCCCTGGCCATCTCCCCATTCCAGAGAGCGACCAAGGCCTCGACATGGTCACCTACCGAGGTGGCGGGAAAATCCCCAAGAGCCGTCAGGAATCCGTTCGGATCCATAAGCCTCCTGGGGCGGACCATCTTAATGGGTCCTCCACCTTTGCAGAGGTTAGGGGGTGCAGTGAGCCTAAATCTGATCAGGAAGTGGTCAGTCCATGGCAACGGAGAGATAGACAACTCCTCCACACCGCCACCCTGCTCCCATCCCTGGCAGAAAACCAAGTCCAATGTGTGTCCAGCACAATGGGTGGGGCCAGATATTTGTTGGGACAGCCCCATGGTTGCCATGGCAGACATGAAGTCCTGAGCCGCTCCTGTGAGGGTCGCCTCGGCATGGATATTGAAGTCTCCCAGCACCAGAAGCCGTTGAGACTCCAACGCCAGGCTCGAGACTACCCCCGCTAGCTCAGGTAGGGAGACTGTAGTGCAGCGAGGTGGACGGTACACTAACAGAATCCCTATTCTGTCCCGGTCACCCACCCTTAGGTGGACACATTCAAAATTTGTGGTCTGCGGGATGGGGCTCCTGGTCAGATGGATGGAATCTCTATAGACCACTGCAACCCCGCCTCCCCGTCCTCCGGATCTCGGTTGGTGCTGTACGGAGAAACCTGGGGGACACAGCTGGGTCAGGTTCACCCCCCCAGCTTCATCCAGCCAGGTCTCCGTAATGCACGCCAGATCTGCCCGCTCATCCAGGATTAAATCCTGGATAAAGGTCGTTTTTCCGTTGACAGATCTGGCGTTCAGCAGCACCACCTTCAATCCAGAGGGCCCGCTCACCTGGTTACACCAATTTACCTTAGGAGACCGGTTTGGGATTATTAATGTTGGTAGGCGGTCCGAATTAGGCCGAATTCGAGGTCTCCGAATTCGAGGTAAAACATGATGTTTTGGTGTTTTATTTGTAAAATCATGTTATTTGATGTTTAATAGGCTTTTCCTTAATCCCTCCTTATTATCCAACATTTTCGTTTATCCAACATTCTGCTGGCCCATTTATGTTGGATAAGCGAGACTCTAATGTACCTTCAACTGATTATATGGTTGATGTGCCACATTTTTGTTGAGCTTGCAAACTATATACTTCTTAGACAAATATCTAGATTATAAATACTATTTAGTATTGCTCAAATGATTGAGTGAGATTAATGTGACAGTAATGTATGCACAGTGGATGTTTTACTCATTACTGGCTAGTTTCTGATAATACATTCCTTTTTTCTAAAGTCTAACACAGATAGCTATGTTTGAATCATAAAGGTTGAGGGTAGTATGCAGTATATAAAACACTCACCTCTGGACAGAAAGGCCAATTGTATGGCTGGAGGGGAGCTTTTGATCTCCTAGACTGGCATTGCCAGCAGTCTGCAGAGGGGAGGGA
Organism: Anolis sagrei ordinatus; assembly: GCF_025583915.1. NCBI lineage: Eukaryota > Metazoa > Chordata > Lepidosauria > Squamata > Anolidae > Anolis > Anolis sagrei. The sequence continues at coordinate 30,891,800 of NW_026847549.1, read as the reverse complement.
CTTAAGGAAACTCTCTTGGCTTAATTAGAAAAAAATATTTACTTACTTACTTACTTACTATATTTATATACTGCCCTTCTCAGACCTCAGGCGACTCAGAAAAAGTATGCTTGGGCAGGCATCAAAATTCTAAATGCTGTTCGTATTTTAATTGAATTGGGATGGTTCTTGCTATTTATTGCTTATTCATATTAAGTTATTGAAAGAGCTAAATACATCTTCAGAATGTCTTAATAATTTTAAAATTATCTCCCTACACCCCACTCCAGAGAAAACCTATACAGCAGCACACTTGCAGGAGGTGTGGCAACTTCACCAATGCTCATTGTATTCCATGGAAAATATTCATCAATTAATCCCTTATGGCATATTCGGCATCTAGGTAAGTTTTTGATTCTGAACTTGTATATATTAACTGAAAATGGACAATTTTTAATTATTTCTAACAGTTATTTTTGTTACTGTACCCTGCAATGTGGCAGATTGTAAGTGACATCATATCATTAATCTTCAAAGAAGCCAGAATGGATGTCCAAAGAACTTCTAACTGTGCTAAGACACAAAAGAGACATGCACAAGAAGTGGAAAAAGGGAGAAATCACCAAAAAAGAATTCAAACAAATAGCCAACACCTGTAGGGAAAAGGTCCGCAAGGCTAAAGCAAAAAACGAGCTCAGACTTGCCAGGGACATTAAAAACAATAAAAAGGGCTTCTATTCTTATGTCAATAGAAAAAGGAAAAACAAGGAGGCGATAGGACCTCTTCGAGGAGAAGATGGGGCAATGCTGACAGGGGATAGGGAAAAGGCAGAACTACTTAATGCCTTCTTTGCCTCGGTCTTCTCACAAAAAGAGTCTTCAACCTCAGCAAGATGGAGTGGATGAGGGATTGGAGGACATCCAACCCCAAATTGGGAAAGAAGTCATCCAGAAATACCTGGCCGCTCTTAACGAGTTCAAGTCCCCAGGGCCAGATCAACTACACCCCAGAGTATTGAAGGAACTAGCGGAAGTCATTTCGGAACCATTGGCAACCATCTTTGAGAGTTCTTGGAGAACTGGAGAAGTTCCAGCAGATTGGAGGAGGGCCAATGTGGTCCCAATCTTCAAGAAGGGAAAAAAGGATGACCCAAACAACTACCGTCCGGTCAGCCTCACGTCGATACCGGCAAGATTCTGGAAAAGATTGTTAAGGAAGCGGTCTGCAAACACTTAGAAACAAATGCAGTCATCGCTAATAGTCAACATGGATTTATCAAAAACAAGTCATGCCAGACTAATCTGATCTCTTTCTTCGATAGAGCTACAAGCTGGGTAGATGCGGGAATGCCGTGGATGTAGCGTACCTGGATTTCAGTAAGGCCTTCGACAAGGTCCCCCATGACCTTCTGGCAAGGAAACTAGTCCAATGTGGGCTAGGCAAAACTACGGTGAGGTGGATCTGTAATTGGTTAGGTGGACGAACACAGAGAGTGCTCACTAATGTTTCCTCTTCATCTTGGAAAGAAGTGACAAGTGGAGTGCCGCAGGGTTCCGTCCTGGGCCCGGTCCTGTTCAACATCTTTATTAATGACTTAGATGAAGGGCTAGAAGGCATGATCATCAAGTTTGCAGACGACACCAAATTGGGAGGGATAGCCAATAGTCCAGAGGACAGGAGCAGAATTCAAAACGATCTTGACAGATTAGAGAGATGGGCCAAAACTAACAAAATGAAGTTCGACAGTGACAAATGCAAGATACTCCACTTTGGCAGAAAAAATGAAATGCAAAGATACAGAATGGGTGACGCCTGGCTCGAGAGCAGTACGTGTGAAAAAGATCTTGGAGTCCTCGTGGACAACAAGTTAAACATGAGCCAACAATGTGATGTGGCGGCAAAAAAAGCCAATGGGATTTTGGCCTGCATCAATAGGAGCATAGTGTCTAGATCTAAGGAAGTAATGCTACCCATCTATTCTGCTTTGGTTAGACCACATCTGGAATATTGTGTCCAATTCTGGGCACCACAATTCAAGAGAGATATTGACAAGCTGGAATGTGTCCAGAGGAGGGCGACTAAAATGATCAAGGGTCTTGAGAACAAGCCCTATGAGGAGCGGCTTAGGGCTGGGCATGTTTAGCCTGAAGAAGAGAAGGCTGAGAGGAGATATGATAGCCATGTATAAATATGTGAGAGGAAGCCACAGGGAGGAGGGAGCAAGCTTGTTTTCTGCTTCCTTGGAGACTAGGACGCGGAACAATGGCTTCAACTACAAGAGAGGAGATTCCATCGGACATTAGGAAGAACTTCCTGACTGTGAGAGCCGTTCAGCAGTGGAACTCTCTGCCCCGGAGTGTGGTGGAGGCTCCTTCTTTGGAAGCTTTTAAACAGAGGCTGGATGGCCATCTGTCAGGGGTGATTTGAATGCAATATTCCTGCTTCTTGGCAGAATGGGGTTGGACTGGGTGGCCCATGAGGTCTCTTCCAACTCTTTGATTCTATGATTTGATTCTATGATTTGATTCATGCTTTGATTTTCATGTCAGGAGCGACACCAGTCGCTTCTGGTGTGAGAGAATTGGCTGTCTGCAAGGACATTGCCCAGGGAATGCCCGGAATCCTGTGGGAGACTTCTCTCAGGGGACAGGCAGAGCTAAGACGGGAGCTCACCCACTCCCCAGATTCTAACCGCCAACTTGTTGGTCAGCAGTCCTGCCGGCACAAGGGTTTAACTCATTGCACCACATTACGTTTTTATTGAAGTATACACGTGTAAGAAATCAGAAAACTAATGATGTACTCTGACTGGGGCTTTGTCATCTTATGCTGAGGCAAAACATACTAATTCTTATTTAAGTAATCAGAATTCTTATTTGAGTCATCAGCTGGGCCTGTCTTTCAGTGCAGGGAGGAATGCAGGTTTGCTTCTTGCTTTGGTGTTGTGACCGCAAACATCTGAACCACTCTCCAAAATTCAGTTTAAGTATCAGTGGGACAAGATCATTACAATTTATTTCCCATTCATGTAATTTTTGGGGATTTAATTCAGTTGGATTCCCTCTGGATTGTGGCTTTGATCTCAAATCTATTTATTAAAAAAATCTCTCACTTCTGAGCTGACATTCAGACCGTGCTATACAATTCAGAGGCAGAGTTAATCATGTACTTAAACTGGATGGTATCTGTGCCTTTTATTTTATCTGTGAAGAAGGATCAGTTTTCCTACAAATCTTCTCTAAAAGCAGCTTTTATTTTTTAACTGATGTAGGCTGGAGTCCTGATGCCAGGTACTCAGAGCATTTTCTTCATGATGCCAAGTTACTGCACTGGAATGGAAGATACAAGCCTTGGGATTACCCTAGTGTTCACACTGACCTATGGGAAAAGTGGTTTGTTCCTGACCCTTCAGGGACTTTTAAACTGATTCGTCCCAACAGCTGATGGCATTGACATTTTGAAGGCACGAAGATTAGTCCCAAGTACATAACAATGTAATTAATATTTTGTGATGTGATTTATCACCTTTGTTGTGTATACAACTAGTTTATGAGATCAACACACTTTTTCAATGTTGTATCAAAACGAAGAGAAGAGTGCAAACAATCGCTGATGAAGTATGGACAATTCAGAGAAACTTCGTTTTCAGGCCTTACAAGTCCGACTACAAAGTTTTGAGAAATATTTTTTTAAAAAACACAAATCACTATTTTATGTCATACAGTAGAGTCTCACATAAACGGGCCGGCAGAATATTGGCTAATAAGGAGGGATTAAGAAAAAGCCTATTAAAAAATCAAATTACGTTAAGATTTTACAAATTAGGCACCAAAACATGTTTTACAACAAATCAACAGAAAAAGCAGTTCAATACACAGTAACATCATGTAGTAATTACTGTATTTAAGAATTCAGCACCAAAGCATTGTATTGAAAATATTAACTATAGCTGTGCATCCAGGTGGGAGGCAGACTGCATAATACAGAACGTTGGATAAGCGAGACTCTATTGTATTCTGTAAATAATAGTTACTTATTGAAGAGTCATTTATAAAAGTCCAGAATAAAAACGTCTGTGTAGGTACTTACTGTGGTCAATATTAAATAGACAATAAATTAAACATCAATTCTTTTATTCATTTCAAATAATTTATCACTGTTTCTTCTCAAAGCAAATAGCAATCCAGCATCAAGACAATGTCACAATTAAGCACCAGTAATTCATGTTAAGACTTTTTTTGCAAGAGACTGGCAGACCAAAATTATTAAGTACAGTTTCAAAGCACCATATTTGAGATGTGTATTCACATTTCATTAAACCATTGTGCACTTTATTTCTCAGTAATTTAATGATGCCTCTTTCAATCCAAGATGTTCCCTTTTACAATAGTTACTACTGAGCTATTTATCTGGAATAATATAGGTCTGTTAAAAATAAAAATTGTTCCAGATCCCTGATGCAAGGCACTTCAAGCACTTGCTAAAAAGTGTCCATGTAAACAGCGATACATAAAAGATAAACTAAGGCTGTGATCCTAGACCAGGCACGGGCAAAGTTTGGCCCTCCAGGTGTTTTGGACTTCAACTCCCACAATTCCTAACAGCATCAGGCCCTTTCCTCCCCCCCCCCCCCAGCTGCTTAAGTGACTGAGGGGGGAAAGGAAGGGACCTGAGGCTGTTAGGAATTGTGGGAGTTGAAGTCCAAAACACCTGGAGGGCCAAACTTTGCCCATGCCTGTCCTAGACATATTCACTAGCAAGTCAGATCCCACTGAAAAGAAGATCTTGCTTCTGAGTAAATATGGAAAGGATTATTCTGCCAATGAATCATTTAGTCTGTTGACCAGATAATGAACTTTTCCCCCCAGGAAGTAACCAACATGATCGTAGAATATACACCTGAATCTTAATTTAAAAAATGAAACCAAAACACTGTATTTTAGGATTAAGGTACATGATTTAGGTGGGAGTCCACAGACATGCCTACATCTTAAGCATGAGCAAGTCTTAATATAGTGAAAAGGTTCCAAAGTTGTGAATCGGCTATGGAACTATTTTACTTTCCAATCCATCCACTTAGCTACTTACGCCTAATGCCACTTATATAGTGATCGAAATCATGTACATATTATGTAAACACAGTTCTTGCACATCATTCAAGTATCTAGAGCACCTGATTGACAGTTTATCCAAATCCGCTTAACTCTCTTATTGCTTTTTCTTTTAAGTCGTATCTTACCCTTTTTGTGGATTGAGGGGGACGGAAGAATACAAAGACAATTCTTTTCAATCTCAATTGAACTAAAGAAAGTGGGCATGATCCACTTACATTGTGAGTTCAGCACCAGCTTGCAGTTTTCCAATTAGGCTTAACTTCACTTAGGTATGCAAACTGTGCATTGGTACATCAGGGCCTCCTCTTTTATTCATATGTAATATTTTTTTCAACAACCTTAGCCTAAAAGGCATAGGGAAAGGAAGTATGGTGCAGCACAGGGATTTCCCATTCCCTCAATGTGCCATTATGTTGCCTATAAGTGAAAGATAAAACAAGTGCTACTGCACTTGCAATGAAAGTGAATCATGCCCTGAACCTTAGAAAATGTTTTGCAAATGGCTAGATACTCCCCAGAGCATGCTTGTGGCTTCCAAACACTTGAACAGCTTGCTAGCACTACTAACAGTCTGGTCAGTAAGATATGGAGTGTTACATTTCCAAGAAAGGAAAATTATTGAATTCTGGAAAGTTTTGCTTCCTATTTGAGTGGAGTTGAATTATTAAACTCTTCCATTCCTAGAGCTGTCCTACATGTTACTCATTCTAAAAGTGAGAAAAAAGAGTGAAATAGATACGAGGCAGGATTTCCCACTCTTCCTGAGATAGGGAAAACAAGGGGAGAATTATCAAAAATTTCCCTAGAAATGTGTATGTATGTGTACTCTCATCTTCTGAACAATAAAGACTGGTCCACATGTCCTGTTCATCATGTTAAAATCAAATCCCAGATACTACACTGAAGATAGTACTGTCTTTTCCCCACAAGCAATACTTCTTAAGGCTGAGCCAAAATATAGGGAAAGGAGAAATACGATGTGTTTTAATAAAACCTCGGTTAGAATTTAAAGATCACTGCCTAAGACAAAGGAAGACAATTATCCACGTCTGTTTCAATGAACCAAGTTATCTGATATGGGAAGCACTGCCCTTTTTCTAGTTGGGCGTCAACAGCTCACAATGTATCAGCAAACAGAGCACCAACGTTATGTCAAACACTTGGTCAATGTGTTGTCAAATGCTTTCATGGCTGGAATTTGGACTGTATGGCCATGGTCCAGAAGCATTCTCTCCTGACATTTTGCCCATATCTATGCCAGTCATCCTCAGAGGTTGAGGGGTCTGTTGGAAAGTAGGCAAGCGAGGTTTATATATGTATGGAATGTCCAGGATGGGAGAAAGAACTCCTGTCTGCTTGAAGTAAGTGAATATTGCAATTGGCCACCTTGATTAGCATTTAATGACATTGCAGCTTCAAAGCCTGGCTGATTGCTGACTGGGGGAATTCTTTGTTTGGAAGTGATAGCTGCCCCTGACTGATTCTTGTCTGGAATTCCCCTGCTTTTTGAGTGTTGCTCTTTATTTACTATCCTTTTACTTGGTCAACATTCTGAGAATACATGAAATGGCATGTTGATAAGAAAAGAAAATGACAGCTGAGGCAGTAGCAAATAACCAAGATAAAGGTAGAGTGAAAGTGTTTGACTCTAGTAAAAGCAGGTAGCAGTCATGTGCTCCAGTCCTAATGTTTTTCAGCGAGACAGTTCACATATTAAATTGGTGGAAGCAAATGATGTATGCAACTACATGCATGCTCCAGGACTGAGTTAAGAAACTGAGCTCCTTAAAAACAAAAACAAAGGGGCAAAATGCCTGATGTTGCTTCTGCGACAAAGAAGCTATCTAAAAAGTAGGCCTGTTTATTATTGTGTAACAGATGTGGTGGACAACTGCACGTTGTGTCAATGTCCTGTAACAATGTGTAATCTAAAAGCCTCTTCCCACCTTCTTAGATGTACTAAACTACATATGAAATATCCCAACATATGAAGGGACTGGTTAAAAATATAAGTCCACCTGTTACATTACAAAATACAAGTTGAAAATAAGAAATGGATCGTCACAAATGATTCAGTTTGCTAAAACTGCAACTATGGAACAATTTAAATATAAAAGTTTCATAGAAAAAAAGAAAAGGGCTTTTTATCTTAAAAAAACTTGGGACATTTCTTTAAAGTGACATAATTCATATGCCTAAATCTAACAACACAAATGGTTAGCATAAGAAAAAATAAGAGGTAAAATGCTATTAAAATGCTTCAGTTGGGGGAACTGAGGTACCGTTCTTGACAAATGTGTTTAAAACCCTGCAGCACTTAGGCCTGACTCTTACAGGCAGACTTTAAGCATCATTTCCTTCCTCTTGTGGTCTAGAGTTGCTGAACTCTGGAATCTGGTCAGTGAAAGACTGGGTCATCCATTGTCCATTGGCGACTTCGCCAAAGGAAGAACTACTGCTGTACTCTGTAGCAGTTGCTGCATAAAAACAAAACAAAAGTAATAGTTTAAGTTGATATTATTCAAATGATTACATCTGTAGATCATCCTGGAATGAACAAAAATCCATCGGAAAGTAGCAGCCAATACCAAAAGGACCAAGGCATGGATATCTTTGGCCAATCCTCTGTTTGGATATCAGCCAGCATGCTAATGCCTTAAATCAGGAAATAGCTTTCTAAGATCTATATAGATACTCACAGGAACACCTCTGCAAATGAGAGTCCAAAAGTGGCAGGCTAAAACCCTGAACCTTAATCAGTGGCTGAGACCTAATGAGAGGCTTCCTTCTGGGCACACAGAAGACTGGGAGACTTGGAAGGCGCTGAACAGCCTGCACTCTTGGTACCATGAGATGCAGAGCCAACCTTAAGAAATAGGGCTACAAAGTGGATTCCATGACACGTGAGTGTGGAGAAGAGCAAACCACAGACCACCTACTACAATTCAGCCTGAGCCTTGCCACATGCACAATGGAGGACCTTCTTCAGCCACACCAGAGGCACCCCAAGTATAATGCCAAGTTTTTAACTTACTTTGTCTTTTTAAATACATTATAACTGTACCCTCAATTCGCTTCTGACACAATAAAAAAATAAATAAATCACAGGCCTTAGGGGATCAGTGTCATGTCTCTTTCAAGGTCAGACTGCAGCACAGAGGGATTTTTATTCCTTCCTATATTGTTCTGAGATGTTGTGATTATAATTGAAGGAAAGTAATCTTAACACATCCTACATTAATGAAAAAAATCACAAAAATCTCTACCTGTTCCATTTGATGGGAAGTTACAGGGCTCACTCTCTGGTGTTGTTTCCTCCCCATAAGCACCTCCATAGGCTGCTTCATATCCTGGATCATACTTTTCTTCTTTGACGGCCATCTTCTTAGCATCCTCTGGATAAACAAACCCACAAATTTCTTATGAGTTTTACAACAAAGTAGGACTGTTATTACTTTTAATTTAATACCTCCCAAATGTGCACACTTTTAAAAGTACTTAGTGATAAATTCTGAAGCACATGGTTAACATCTTTATTTTTGCAGTTTATAGCACTAAGCACTAACCTAGGTCTACTTTATTTTGCTAAGTCATATTAGATTATCGTAAAAATAATGTGTTTGCGCTTAATATCCTTACCTTGTGCAAGCTGCAAGTCAAATGAGTAATGTACTTCCTGGATTTCAGCATTCGGTATAATACCTTTCAGTTGATCCCTCAATTCTTTGAGTTTTATGTAATAATGAACCTTATCTTGTGCACGAGGAAACTGAGCACATCTTGCACTGGACGATGGCATAACATAGCAAAGCTGTACAAAACCATCAAACAGATGTTAAATCAGAAATCATCAAATGGTATGTATTTTAAATAATAAGGTCTACATCCAAAATCTGTGGGAATCACACAAGTATTGACTTATTATTTAGCAACTAATTCAACAAGTGCAACTTTAGCTGGGACTAGCAAATGAATTTAGGCCTAGCCTTACTTGCCAGGAATCTTCATAATCTCAATCATAGGCATTGAAATTTCAAAATCTTAAAGAGAATAATGTCAGCTTTGAATACAGATCTACACTCAGAACAGCAAGTTATTTTCTTGGCCAATGCAAATGTAAAACATTTTGATAAATGTTTCTCTCCATGAATGTGAAGCCTCTGAATAGTTACATTCTTAAAAATGATAGGAACTTACTGTTTCTGTATCTGGGACTTTATGTGGCTGTAGCCCAAATTCCAGCTTTTTAACCTTGACTCCAAAAACCTCTTTACTAAAAATATCATAAATACCTACAGTGAAATTGAGATAAAACCATTGTTAGTCACAAGACAAGAATAGCGGGCTCAAAATGCAGAAACTTTGTAGGTTAATCAAACTCACATTTTCCATTAAAAACTGCTATTTTAGGTTGATACTTCTGCAACTTCTGTACCAGAATTCGTCCTCCTTCCCGAAACTCTTTGCTAAAAGAGACACAAATAAAAATAGGACCACAACTAGCAGTGATCTACTGCAGAGTATTTGAACTTTACTGTACCTGGAAAGATCCTTGCTACCTGGTGTTGTCCTTTCCACCATATTTGTAAAACCAATTCCATATTTAAATGGTAAAGTATGGTCATCCATATGATTCAACTGCTCTTCACTTAAACCAGACAAAAATAGACACTTCCCTGTGAAGCAAGAACATACATGCTCCTTATAGTTTTAGAAATACACATATCACACGATCCCAATTTATTGTCCCTCTATTTCTCACTAAAATGTTACAAGTATAAAAGATATAACTTACAGAAACAAATCAGATATACCAGCATTAATGATTAGGTTGCTAGAGATAACATTACCACATAATCAACATTTTAGCAATGCCTAGACAACTAATATCCTATAACAGTAGATTTGCTTACTATTATACTGTGTTTAATGAGGTGCAATTTGCTACACACTTTGACACTAATGTTCATGGAAAGATGTAGCATAGTTCATATCTCATCCTATAAATTATGACTGCTTGGCTTTCCATGTTGAGGAATACAATGTATCGACTAACTATTTCATATATGCATCTTTTTCACTGCAGGGCCCAAATACCCTAAAAACACCAGATTCCATCTGGTCTTGTTAGCTAAGTAGGGCCAGATCTAGTTAGTAAATGGATGGGATATCGCCAATGAATTCCAGGTGCTGCAGGTGACATTTCAGAAGAAGGAACTGGCAAAACGACCTCTTGAGTATTCCTTTCCTAAGAAAAGCCTCTGAAATTCATGGGATCACCCTAAAGTTGGGCGTGCAATTTGAAGGCACACGGTTCCAACCAGACACAGAAACATCTTTTCATTAAATATCTTGTAGCAGAAGTCAAATCTTAGCCATGACCTAGCCCCCCAAAATATAACCTCTCACTTTCTACAATGAGAGAAACCTAAATTAGTACTGAATTCTTAAATTTCAACACTGAATGAAGACACTTACAGAAGTGGTTTCCAGGACCTGGATAATGATGTCCTTTATAGGCAGCCATTAAACCTGGGTTTATACCAATCTACAGAAAAACACATACATTAATCACTATTGTTATTTGCCTGAGTAAGGCAGGCCATTGATCTAAAATTTGGACAAGAAACCCAGGAAATAAGTGACTGTTAATTTAAAAGGGTTATTCTGAGTATGATGAAAAACTCTAAAAAGTAAGGAAATGCAAAAACTGAAAAGACTAACTTTTTGCTAAGTATAAGGAAAGATTAGAAGATGGTCACTTGTAGTTGCCAGTGAACTTAGAAGACAAATGATTTGGAACTAACAACTGACTATCTTCTAAATTTCCTTCAAAAAGAAATAAGCTTTAAATTGATCACTTGATAAAATACTCATTTTCATTTTTTCAAAAATTGTTTCCTTATTTATTAATTTATATCCCGTCTTTCTCCCAAGATAGAATGAGTGATTGGTAGCGCAACAGCTAATATAGCAGTCTTACCAATCACTAGAGAGTAAACAAGAGTTCTACATTTTGCAGTAAAACATTAGTTTATAAAGCTTTAAAACTCTTTAAAATTGAATATTTAATTTATTATTTATTTAAAGCATTTATATTCCGCTCTTCTCACACCGAAACGGGCTCAGGGCACAGCCCAACATTTATACGGCAAACATTCAATGCCGGAATACAACAAACTATAAATACACACAAACATTAAAATCAATCAATAGGACTGTTGAGGCATACGCAAATGTTCATAAATTAGAGTTTTCACCAGAGAGCCAATGTGACGTAGTAGTTAAAACGTTCGACTGGGACTCTGGTAATCCAATTTCAAGCCCTCATCTACCATAAAACTCACCAGGTGACACCAGGCCACTTTCTCACACTCCAACATATTCTGCTATGAGAATAAAGTGGAGAAAAGAAAGCCATATTCTGAGATTGTGGGAGACTGTAAGAGCAGTTCAGCAGTGGAACTCTGCCTCAGAGTGTGGTGGAAGCTCCTTTCTTGGAAGCTTGTAAATAGAAGCTGGATGACCTTCTGCCAGGAGTGCTTTGACTGTGCTTTTACTGAATGGCAGGGGGTTAGCCTGGATGGCCCATGTGGTCTCTTTCAACTCTATTATTCTATGTAACCAACAAATATATGAATTTCAGTTGATGCTTCTATATTATATAACCACATATACAAAAGGAAAAACAGTAAACCCTGGGGCACAGAGGAAGCAGCTAGCTTTATGGATACTAAATTGAAAGCAGAGTGATTTTGCTACAATGTAGTAACAGGCACATAACTTTGGAATTTATTATTACGTTTCTACCTGAACTAGTTACAAAGTATTCATTTACAGGGGGAAAATGATTTTTTTTATTGAACTTACAATTACAATGTCTAAGTTGAAGGTCAATATATCAGGAAGAGTTTTGGTCAACAATTCAGCTTCAGTCACACCATTAAATCGATCAACTTTCCTTTTGACTTTGAACTTATCTGTGATTTTCTCCTGTTTGCCTTTTGATTTGGCAGCTTTAGGAACTTTGGGGGCTTTAGGGGCTTTAGGGACTTTAGCAGCAGGCTTTTTGGGCTCAGAAGATTTAGTTCTTCTTTTTCTTCCTTTAACTGGTGCTGAAAGACAGAACAGGATTTTAACAGTTTTCGTAATGACGAACACATGAAAACCTTTAAATGATTATTCTACTAGACCTAAGACTGAAAAAGAGTACTGCATGATTCAATGCTTATCAGATAAGCACCACTGACCAAGTTGAGGCAACAGCTTCTCAACTTCACATTGTGCCATTTTATGCATCATGTGTATGAGGAAAATGCTATTTATTACAAGTGTTTCAAATCAATCTTGCCTTTGTCACTGAAGAAATTTTAAATTATAGTAATTTTATGCCAGACACAGTTTTCAAGAGCAGATTGATAGGTCTAAATTAAAATACTAGATCCAATGTGACAATAACAAAGAGGACTTGACTAGAAAATAATTCTGCCAATAGTCCTGCACTGGATCTAACATGTGCATCCAACATCACAAGGGAAGGTATACATAAGAGGCCTACACAAGAAAAAACTGAGTTGGACCTTCCCTTTACATAGCTCTAAAAGATAACTTCTGCTATTATAAAAGAGATTTATACTATTTTTGTGCATAATTATAAGCAATACTTCTGTAACTGTATGGCAGAAAGTTCTTAAAAATCAACCAGGTTTTCTCATCACCCCAAATCATAATTTGGTTTGCAATCCATTATTTTTAATATTGTTATAGAATGGTGTAGTGTGGCTAGATTTTTGACAGAACACACTAGGCACTCACCAAAAACTCAAATAAGATACAAACATTTTACCAAAGAAATAACCATGTTAGTCTGTTTCAGCATAGGGAAAAGGAGATGGGAATCAACTTTAGAATGATTATAAGACAAGTTATTTTTTCATGCATTTTCATGAATTTCAATCAACCTCCTCAGATGGCAAAGCAGAGTGAAATAATACAGCCATAGTTATATTAATGATTAAGTGGTTGTAGGGGTGGGATCCATAAGGAATATATTAAGTTTAATATAAGAAGTTTCACTGACTTCAGTGGGTCATATTACAAGTATATAAGAACCTGAAGGGTAGCTTTTCCCCATATAATCCTGCCAATTTTTTTTAGGTCAGCAGGTGATACTCTTTTGAGTGTGTGACTCTTGGAAAAGATAAAAAAACAAATCACCTTTTTTGACTCATCAGAGGGCCTTCTTGGCACTAGTATCTTTATTGTGAAATAGTCCCTCCTCTGAGCTAGTTTGTAATAATGAAAACTGTTCCTAAATTATAGAGTTTTCAGTAACAACTAAAGGCCTTCCTTTTTCAGCAGACATTTGGCTAAAAATAACATACTATATAGCCATTAAAAGCACATTATAGTAATAATCATGTATTTATTACCCGTCTCTCATTACAGTTTGAAGGCGGGGTATAACATGGTTAAAACAGAAAGATAAAACATAACACTATAAAAATACACATAACAAGATATACACAAGACCATTGTGCAGTTTGATTGTTGTGACCTGCTCCGGGATCATGTGTGACAAGAAAAAAGGTATTTCCATTTAAAAAAACTTGTTTGCAACCTTTACAGACTTGACCAGATGTACTGATCATCTGAAATGGATGTAACACATATATGACATGATGGGCTCCTTCTAACACCCAATATCCACTGAAGAAACACTGAAGAATTCTGCATAAGTCCATGATGATCTTCATTCCCTAATCAGCCCATACCCAAGCACTAAAAAAAAACCCCAGATCCATTGGGTTGGATATCTTTTAGAGTCAATTTTCTAGGCAATTCTAGGGCTACAGAAAGGAGGAATGAAAGAAACTCCATAAATCCAGTGTCAAACTGGATTTCTGCCTATGAATTGTCCAGATGGGACATATTCCTAAAAAAAGATATTGGAGTAATTTCCACAGGAATTTTTATTCTTACAATATGCTATAGAAATGCAACAACTTTATTTCAAACAAGCATCCATACAAACAGTTACTCTGTAAAGGATCTGGAAATAAGTATTAAAAATAAGCATGAGGTGTTTGTTCATACCTCACCAATCATATTATTCAAATAGTTTAAAACAGAACTACTTTAGTATAGTAAAAATTATCTTGAAAATATGCCAAAAATATAACTGAAGCAATGCCATTGTTTTTGGAAGAAATTAATTAATACATATCTGACTGAAACACCTCAAGAAAAAAAATACCTGGGATAGGTTCCTGAACCATATTTTGCTCCAAAATTTCCTGAGGAGTTTCCTGATCATTCAAGGTATCCATATCTGTAGCAGTCATCATTTGATGGAATGAAAAAGGATAAAATGCTGGTTGAAGAGGAGTGTAGTATCTTTTGTTTAAAAAGAAAAGGTAAAGAAATAATTACTGTTCAAACTGTCAGATTAGGATAAAGTACTTCACATAATTTTCATAGCTGAACTGGCAAATTTCTCTTAGTGGTTATTTGGATAAGTATTGTATTATTCTGATCTCATCATTCATATTTCTGGGGTGATGTGTGGTTTCCAGGCTGTATGGCCGTGTTCTAGCATTTTCTCCTGACAGTTCACCTGCATCTGTAGCTGGCATCTTCAGAGGATGTTAGAACACAGCCATATAACCCGGAAACCACACAGCACCCCAGTTATTCTGGCTGTGAAAGCCTTAGACAATACATTTATTTTTCTGTTTTTACAAAATTTTGTTTTTCTGTTTTAATATAAACAGAGTGCAAATAAGGCTCATTTCCAAAGTCTTAAAAAAATAAAGTGAGTCATAAAGTTACATTTTCTTTCTCCTATTTGTATGGTCAAGATACTATATTAACTTATCTAAAAGAATGATGAACACATCAATAATCCTAACAAAACATACATTTGATTTATTCAAAATTATTTAAAATACAGCGATGATGAAGTGTGTGTAATTACCAAACATTGCAATAATACAATAATAATAGTAATGATGATGTGTGTGAGAGAATGAAGACCCAAAACATTGCATCCTAATAATGACAGTAATAATACCACTGTGTGTGCAAATTCCACCCTAATAACGATGTGCAAGTGTGTGAGAGCATAAAGACTTGGCACATCCCACCCTAACAGTAGCAGCAATAATACAATAATAATGAAGACATACTGCACCCTGTAAGTAGCAGAAGTAATTAAGACATACTGTAAAACATACATTTGATATCTATCACACTCTAACAATAGTAGAAATAATACAATAATGAAGACAAACTGCAGCAGTAGTAATGATAATGTGTGTGCAAGACTGAAGACCTCACACATTGTATTCTAATAATGATAATAATATACAAGTGTGTGGAAATCCCATCCTAATAGAGATGCGCATGTGTGTGAGAGCATAAAAACTCTGCACATCACAACCTAAAAGTAGTAGCAATAATAATGAAAACATACATTTGATTTATACATTGCTCCCTAACAGTAGTAGCAATAATACAATAACAATAAAGGCATGCTTCATCCTAATAGCAATAATAATAATAATAATAATAATAATAATAATAATAATAATAATTCTTTCCATGTGAGGAGTGACTTGAGAAACTGCAAGTCGCTTTTGGTGTGAGAGAATTGGCCATCTGCTAGGATGTTGCCAGGGGACACCTGGATGTTTTGCCATCCTTGTGAGAGGCTTCTCTCATGACCTCGCATGGGGAGCTGGAGTTGACAAAGGGAGCTCATCTGTGCTCTTCCTGAATTTTAATCTGCGACCTGTTGGTCTTCAGTCCTGCTCGCACAAAAGTTTAACCCAGTGGTTCTCAACCTGGGGTCCCCAGATGTTTTTGGCCTACAACTCCCAGAAATCCCAGCCAGTTTACCAGCTGTTAGGATTTCTGGGAGTTGAAGGGCAAAAACATCTGGGGACTCACAGGTTGAGAACCACTGGTTTAACCCATTGCACCACTGGGAGCTCCAATAATAATAATAATAACAACAACAACAATTGCAGTGCCTAAAGACTTTGGCCTGCACTAAACACAATCTGCACTGACAAAATTACCATCTGCCAGCTGCAGAGGGCTACCTTACTGGGATCTGCACGCATCATTCGCCAATACCTCACACTGTCCTACACACTAGGGAAGTGTCTGACATATGATCCAATACAGCAGCCAGCAGAGTGATCTTGTCTACTGTGGACTCATTTTGTTATGTTTAAAATAATAATAATAACAAGAACAACTCAGGGCGGTTCACAGCAACATCGGCAAACATTCAATGCCGTAAAGTGCAATCAGAAATAAAACAATCATAAATCAAATAAAGTACATTAAACAACAACATCAAACAATAGTGAGACATAACAAATTAGGGATCAAATAACTACAAAATTACAATGTAACAAATGAACATTTAGGAACAAGGGCCTTCACTGTGGTGGTCCCTTGGCTATGGAATTCCCTCCCAAATAAAATCGGATCTGCTCCATTACTCCTGTCCTTCCAAAAAAAGTGAAATCCTGGCTGTGGGATTGGGCCTTTGCGGACTAGACTAACTTGCTGGCAAAGTTATGGTTTTAATGGACTATGATGGACTGCTTTTAGGATTACGACTGAATTCGGCATTGTATTTAATGTTTTATATTATTTTATACTGTTTTTATTATATTACTAGCTGTCCCCTGCCATGCATTGCTGTGGCCCAGTCTGTGTATATAAATAAAAATGTAATGTTCTTTTGTAGGATTAACAAAACTCAAAAACCACTGGCCGAATTGACACCAAATTTGGACACAAGACCCCTAACAACCCAATGTATGTCCTTCACTAAAAAAAATGATTTTGTCATTTGGGAGCTGCAGTTGCTGGGATTTATAGTTTACCTAAACAATTTTTATAGTTTACCTAATGGAGCCCCCAGTGGCGCAGTGGGTTAAACCCCTATGCCGGCAGGACTGAAGACCAACAGGTCACAGGTTCGAATCTGGGGAGAGGCGGATGAGCTCCCTCTATCAGCTCCAGCTCCTCATGCGGGGACATGAGAGAAGCCTCCCACAAGGATGATAAAAACATCAAATCATCCAGGCGTCCCCCGGGCAACGTCCCTGCAGACGGCCAATTCTCTCACACCAGAAGCGACTTGCAGTTTCTCAAGTCACTCCTGACACGACAAAAAAAAAAATAGTTTACCTACAATCGAAGAGCATTCTGAACCCCACTAACGATGGAACTGAACCAAACTTGGCACACAGTTCTCCCATGACCAACAGAAAATACTGGAAGGGTTTGGTGGGCAGTGTCCTTTGGTTTTGGAGTTGTAGTTCACCTACATCCAGAGATCACTGTGGACTCAAACAATGATGGATCTGGACTAAACTCTACACCAGGGGTCCTCAAACTAAGGCCCGGGGGCCGGATGCGGTCCTCCAAGGTCATTTACCCGGCCCTCACACAGGGTCAACCTAAGTCTGTAACGACTCAAAAGCACACAACAACAACAATCCTATCTCATTAGCCAAAAGTAGGCCCACACTTCCCATTGAAATACTAATAAATTTATATTTGTTAAAATTGTTCTTCATTTTAATTATTGTGTTGTTTTTAAGTGGTTTTTGCACTACAAATAAGATATGTGCCGTGTGCATAGGAATTCATTCATTTTTTTTTTCAAATTATAATCCGGCCCTTCCAACAGTTTCAGGGACTGTGACCTGGCCCTATGTTTAAAAAGTTTGAGGACCCCTGCTCTACACGAATACTCAATATGCCCAAATGTGAACACTGGTGGAGTTTGGGGGAAATAGAATCTTGACATTTGGGAGTTGTCGTTGCTGGGATTTATAGTTCACCTACAATCAGAAAGCATTCTGAACCCCACCAACGATAGAATTGGGCCAAACCTTCCACACAAAACCCCCATGACCACCAGAGTGGGTCACAGCAACGTGTGGCAGGGGACAGCTAGTATAGATGTATATTTATGCTTTTGTGGGCACTATGATGTGCCAGATGTTAGCTCCCCTGAGTCCCTCTGTGGAGGTGAAATAGGACGAGACATAAATGCCCTAAATAAATAAATAAACAAGACCTAAAATTGGTACTAACGAAAACCTAAAACATGAAATTAAAAAAAGGAGTAACGATCCATTTCCAAATGACAATGAAGTTATTCTATTCTTTCAGGACACCAACGCCTTCCCTTTGCTGGGCCCACACACCGTGTCTCATAATGATGATAATATGTGTGTGCAAATCCCACCCTAATATGTATGTGAAAGCATAACAACTCTGCACATCCCACCCTAACAGCAGTAGCAATAATACTACACTATTGGTAAGTGTCTGCGAGAGCGCGAAGGCTCGTCGCCTTCTCCCTGCGTCCCAGTCAATGAGTCTTTTGTACTGGGCGCGCTGCTCGGGGCAGGAAGGAAGGCCGGCCTCGGCCTCGGCCCCGTCCGCCCCCCAAGCCTCCTCTTTCCCTGCCTGGCGCGGCCAAGAGATACCTGGGGCCCGGTTCCTCGGCTTCCATGGCCGAGCGCGGTGGGTGCTTCCTGGGAGGGAAGAAAGCCTCAGGAAGAAGGCCTCACCAGCCAGCCAGGCCCAGAGTCAAGCCCGACTGGGGGTCCCTCGCGCAGAAACCGGCTGCGCGCGCCCCTCCCGGCTCCTCCCTCCTCCCCCTCCCCTCTCCTCTCTCGATACCTTCTGCGGCCTCTCTGCTTCACACACCGCCGGAAATGACGCCCAGAAGCCGCTAGAGATATGAAAAGTGTAGAGTGACACGCGAGTCACTTCCGGTATCAAAGAGAAACTTTCAAAGATTCAAAGGTTCATGGGCGAACTTGGGCCCTGTAGGTGTTTTGGACTTCAACTCCCACCATTCCTAACAGCCACTGAGAGGAAAAAGGAAGGAGCCTGATATCTATCTATCTATCTATCTATCTAATCATATCTATCTATCTATCATCTATCTATCATCTATCTAATCTATCTATCTAGCTAATCTTATCTATCTATCTATCATCTATCTATCTATCTATCTATCTATCAATCAATCATCTATCTAGCTATCATCTATCTATCTAATCTATCTAATCTATCTATCTATCTATCTATCATCTATCTATCATCTATCTATCTATCTATCTATCTATCTATCTATCATCTATCTATCTATCTATCTATCATCTATCTATCATCTATCTATCTATCTATCTATCTATCTATCTATCTATCAATCTATCTATCTATCTATCATCTATCTATCTATCTATCTATCTATCTATTAGGGCTGGGCGGTTTCGTTTCGTAATTTCGTAATTCGTTAAAAATTCGTTATTTTTTTTGATAACGAAGCGATTTTGAACCATTCAGGAGCATCTAAAAAACGAAACGAATTTTTTAATTCGTTTCGTAATTGCTTTGTATTCGTTTTGTATTCGTTTCGAAATCATTTCGAAATCGTTTCGTTATTATTTCCGCATGCCTGGGGCAAGTTTTATAGCTGTTGTTTGTTTAATCAGTGAAAAAAAATTATAAATATCACACCAACAGTCAACAACAGAGGGAGAGGGAAGCTTCAGAAGTTCCCCCTGTCCCATATGGAGGTTTTTTAGCGTATTGCGCGGTCGCGTCCGCCATTAACGAATTGATTCGTATTCGTTTCGAAATCGTTTCGTAATTGTTGATTTACGAAATTTCGTAAATATCGAACTTTTTTAAAGAAAAATTTCGGAATTCTTTTAAATATCGAAACGCAAAAAACCCCAAAAAACGAATCGAGTTTAGAAACAAATTTTTCCGTGGTTGCCCAGCCCTACTATCTATCTATCTATCTATCTATCTATCATCTATCTAATCTATCTATCTATCTAGCTAATCTTATCTATCTATCTATCATCCATCTGGTTGTACTGGTCCAGCAATACATGGAGCGAGAGTTGCCAGATGTTCAAGCTGGGTTTAGAAAAGGCAGAGGAACGAGAGACCAGATTGCCAATATCTGCTGGATAATGGAGAAAGGCAGGGAGTTTCAGAAAAACATCTATTTCTTCTTTATTGACTATTCTAAAGCCTTTGACTGTGTGGATCATAATAAATTGTGGCAAGTTCTTGGTGGTATGGGCATACCAAATCACCTTGTCTCTCTCCTGAGGAATCTGTATAATGACCAAGTAGCAAAAGTGAGAACTGACCATGGAACAACAGACGTGTTCAAGATTAGGAAAGGCGTATGGCAGGGTTGTATACTCTGACCCAACCTATTCAACTTGTATGCAGAACACATCATGCGATGTGCGGGGCTTGGGGAATGCAAAGCTGGGGTGAAAATTGCTGGAAGAAACATTAACAACCTCAGATATGCAGATGACACCACTCTGATGGCCGAAAGCGAGGAGGAGCTGAGGAGCCTTCTAATCAAGGTGAAAGAAGAAAGCGCAAAAGCTGGGTTGCAGCTAAACATAAAAAAAACCAAGATTATGGCAACAAGAATGATTGACAACTGGGAAATAGAGGGAGAAAATGTGGAGGCTGTGACAGACTTTGTATTTCTAGGTGCAAAGATTACTGCAGATGCAGACTGTGGCCAGGAAATCAGAAGACGCTTACTTCTTGGGAGGAGAGCAATGTCCAATCTCGATAAAATAGTAAAGAGTAGAGACATCACACTGGCAACAAAGATCCGCCTAGTCAAAGCCATGGTATTCCCTGTAGTAACCTACGGATGTGAGAGCTGGACCTTAGGGAAGGCTGAGCAAAGGAAGATAGATGCTTTTGAGCTGTGGTGTTGGAGGAAAGTTCTGAGAGTGCCTTGGACTGCGAGAAGATCCAACCAGTCCATCCTCCAGGAAATAAAGCCGACTGCTCACTGGAGGGAAGGATACTAGAGACAAAGTTGAAGTACTTTGGCCACATCATGAGGAGACAGCAAAGCCTAGAGAAGACAATTATGCTGGGGAAAGTGGAAGGCAAAAGGAAGAGGGGCCGACCAAGGGCAAGATGGATGGATGGCATCCTTGAAGTGACTGGACTGACCTTGAGGGAGCTGGGGGTGGTAACGGCCGACGGAGCTCTGGCGTGGACTGGTCCATGAAGTCACGAGGAGTCGGAGACGACTGAACGAATGAACAACAACATTTTTTGTAGTAGTATCGGTATATCTTATATACCAAGCATGGGTGAACTTGGGCCCTGCAACTTGGGACTTCAACTCTCACCATTCCTAACAGCCGCTGAGAGGAAAAAGGAAGGAGCCTGAAGCTGTTAGGAATGGTGAGGGTTGAAGTCCAAGATACCTGTAGAGCCCAAGTTCACCCATGCTTGGTATATAAGATATATCGACACATACTACACTGAGAACTGGGAAGCCCTGTCCCTTGACCGCTCCAGCTGGAGGTCAGCTGTGACCAGCAGTGCTGCAGAATTCGAGGAGGCACGAGTGGAGGGTGAAAGAGAGAAACGTTCCAGGAGGAAGGCGCGTCAAGCCAACCCCGACCGGGACCGCCTTCCACCTGGAAACCAATGCCTTCACTGTGGGAGAAGATGCGGGTCAAGAATAGGGCTCCACAGCCACCTACAAACCCACAAAAATAATCATCTTACTTGTCCAACGAGGGATCGCCTAACTTAAGTAAGTACTACAAAAAATAAGGTTGGGTTATTGCCCCAACCTTATTTTCTATCTTCATCACTATGATACTTCATCTTATTGTCAAAGGCTTTCATGGCTGGAATCACTGGGTTGTTGTAGGTTTTTTTGGGCTATATGGCCATGGTCTAGAGGCATTCTCTCCTGATGTTTCGCCTGCATCTATGGTAAGCATCCTCAGTGGTACTTCATCTTGTTGATGGGAAGCTTCCTACCAGAGTGGAAATCATCTATCGGACAGATGGCAAGCTATTTAACCTCAGCAGACTGAAAGCCAAAACCAAGGTTATGACAACATCTGTTATAGAACTCCAGTATGCTGATGACAATGTCGTCTGTGCACATCCAGAAGAAGACCTACAAGCCACTATAAACACCTTTGCAGAAGCATACGAGAAGCTTGGCCTGTCATTGAACATTGAGAAAACCAAAGTGCTCTTCCAGCAGTCACCAGCCAATCCCTCTCCAATGCCAGAAATACAGCTTAATGGTGTAACATTAGAAAATGTTGACCATTTCCGCTACCTTGGCAGCCACTTCTCCACAAAAGTCAACATTGACACTGAAATACAACACTGCCTGAGCTCTGCGAGTGCAGCATTTTTCTGAATGAAGCAGAGAGCTTTTGTGGACTGGGACATCCGTAGGGATACCAAGGTGCTTATTTATAAAGCTATTGTCCTCCCACCCTGCTATACATCTGTAAGATGTGGACTATCTACAGACATCACCTCTCCGAACGTATTCTCCCCTACGAACCATCAAGATTATTAAGATCATCTAGAGAGGCCCTGCTCTCGGTCCCACTGGCCTCGCAAGCGCGCCTGGTGGGGACGAGGGACAGGGCCTTCTCGGTGGTGGCCCCGCGACTCTGGAACTCTCTCCCTCTGGGGGCCAGAACCGCCCCATCCATCCTAACATTTAGGAAACGGGTGAAGACGTGGCTGTGGAGTCAGGCCTTCGATGAATGAGACAACACCATAGGACCCTGGATGGAAGTTGATGTAGATCCATCTTAATAGGACGACTGACCACTGTAGTTTTATATATAGTGTTTTTAAAGTTGTTTTTGTAATTGTGATATGTGATATTTTAATGAGTGTATATGTTTTTTATGGCTGGAAACCGGGCTGAGTCCCTCAATGAGGTTGAGAAGCTCGGTATAGAAAACTGTGAAATAAATAAATAAATAAATATCACATAGAACTCTTATAACGATTCCATCAGCGTTGCCGCTGAAAAATCCTGCAAATCTCTTGGGAAGACAAGTGGACAAATGTCAGCGTGCTGGAAGAAGCAAAGACCGCCAGCACTGAAGCGATGGTCCTCCGCCATCAACTCTGCTGGACTGGCCACATTGTCCAGATGCCTGACCACTGTACCAAAGCAGCTGGAGGTCAGCTGTGACCAGGAGTGCTGTAGAATTTGAAGAGGCATGAATGGAGGGCAAAAGAGAGAAATGTGCCAAGAGGAAGGCGCGTCAAGCCAACGCCAACCGGGACCACCTTCCACCTGGAAACCAATGCCCTCACTGCGGGAGAAGATGCAGATCAAGAATAGGTCTATCCTACGGACCCACCCCCAGTACACCGATCTTGGAAGACAATCCTACTCGGACAACGAGGGATCGCCTAAGTAAGTAAGTGCTACTACAAATTGAGGCATCCAAAATACTTAATTCGCACAAATATGGGAGCTTTCGCATTACTTGATCGTCGTATGCAAAGGGGTCTCTCAAGTTCAAGCTGGGACACGAGTCTGTGTGAGTCTACTATTTCTATCTTTATGGTGCTCTATGGTTCACAGAATCGACGAGGCAGAACGTTCTGACGGCCTCCCGCATGACAGGGTGGCGCGTTCTGCGCTCGCGATTGGTCCTTCCCTCTGCCAATGGGAGTCGTCCTTCCTTGTCCTGTTTCTCCATGCTTTTCTTAGGTGGGAATCAAAGCAGGTAAAGGGCAATGGCTGTTTCTACATTGTAGAGCTAATGTGGGTTGGGAGCACTTTAATTGCCACGGCTCAATGGTATAGAATCCTGGGAGTTGTCGCTTAACAAGGCTGTTTGCCTTCTCTGCCAAAGAATGATGGTCCCTCACTAAATACAAATCGCAGGATTCCATAATATTGGCCACAATGCCAGCATATAAATGTCACAGTACTTTTTTTTTTGGTCGTGTCAGGAGCGACTTGAGAAACTGCAAGTCGCTTCTGGTGTGAGAGAATTGGCTGTCTGCAAGGACGTTGCCCAGGTGTGCTACTCTCACACCAGAAGCGACATGCAGTTTCTCAAGTCGCTCCTGACACGACCAAAAAAAAAAGTACTGTGACATTTATATGCTGGCATTGTGGCCAATATTATGGAATCCTGCGATTTGTATTTAGTGAGGGACCATCATTCTTTGGCCCAGATGATTTGATGTTTTTCTCACACTTGTGGGAGGCTTCTCTCATGTCCCCGCGTGAGGAGCTGGAGCTGATAGAGGGAGCTCATCCGCCTCTCCCTGGATTCGAACTTGTGACCTGTCGGTCTTCAGTCCTGCCAGGCCAGCACAGGGGTTTAACCCACTGCGCCACCGGGGGCTCCTGTCACAGTACTAATATTACAGTATTATTTCTTTATGACATTTATATGCCGCCCTTCTCACCTTGAAGGGAACTCGGAGCGGCTTACAAGATAGATAGATTATATATATATATACACACACATACAATATATTATATTATTAGCATAGTACAATATCAGCATTATATATTACTATATTGTACTATACCATTATATAGTACAACGTTCTGTTATTGGAGTATATGTCGTCCGTCCCCCCCTTCGAGGGAAAGCTTGATTCCACAACCCCCGCTATAATGAGTCCTCCTCTGCAAATAATCTGTCTCTCTTTTATCTCGCCCATTGTCATTGTGATTGCGCCTATTGTAATTTTATATTGTTATGTATTTACATGTTTTATGTAATAATGATGTTGTTGTTTATTGTTTGCGTTTTGGTTTTATTTTATTGTAATTTGTTGTTTGGGCTTGACCTCATGTAAGCTGCTCCAAGTCCCCATTGGGGAGATGGTGGCAGAGTATAAAGATTATTATTATTATTATTATTATTATTATTATTATTATTATTATTATTATTATATTGTTATATTATTAGTAATATTACATGTAATATAAAAAATATAATTATAATATATTATTATTAGTATTATATTGCATTACATTGTAATATTATAAATATATGTATGTCCAATATATTTTATTATATTATTAGCATAGCACAGGTAACAAGGTGGAACTGTCCCCTGCCCCCCTTCACTCTGGCCCAGCATACTCTGGGCTGTGGAGAGGGGTCCCCAACTGATGACATATGCAGGAGACAAGATGGAACTGTCCCCTGGCCTCCTCTCTCTTCACTCTGGCCCAGAGCAGCAATTGGTGCTGGGGGAGGGGCTTATTATATATTTATTTATATGCCGCTTTTTCTCTTAATGAGACTGAGCATTCCTCCTTCATCCCAGATATAAGCATTCCTCCTTCACTCCACCCTATCCCTGATATTAAAAAACTCAATTTTTTCATTACTAACTCCTTTCTTCTTCTCTGATTAATATTCCAGCCCTGATCTCTTTTCACCATGCCTGCAGGAGTACCTTGGCCTCGCTACCTGAAAATGCTGACTGCGAGTATGTTGGCCATGTTTGCTGGCGCAGAGGTTGTCCATCGATATTACCGCCCTGATCTTGTAAGTGGTGTTTCCCCATTTATTTTGGTTTTAAGACACTTACAGGCAGTCCTCAAATTACAAACAGCTGACATACATATGTCTTATAGTTAGGACAACAGAAAGTGAGAGAAGTCTACCCCCAAGAAGGGAAATTCCCTCCGGAAAAAAGAGTTATCATGGGAAACAGGTGAAGTTGGATTAACAATCCTTGTTTCCACTACAAGTCAAATTGTTCAAAATCCAGTTATCACAAGGATAGAAAGTCAGGGGAAACCTTCTGAACAGGGGCACAGACAGCAAAACACGCACCACAGGGGTGTTAACCCTTCACGATGTTGTCCAAAGCATGTATGTGTGTCTGTATGTATATATGTATATGTATGCGCATTGGGTTAAAGCACTGAGCTGCTGAGCTTGTTGATCGAAAGGTCGCAGGTTCGATTCCGGGGAGCGGCGTGAGCTTCCGCTGTCAGCCCTAGCTTCTGCCAACCTAGCAGTTCGAAAACATAAAAATGTGAGTAGATCAATAGGTACCGCTCCGGCGGGAAGGTAACGGTGCTCCATGCAGTCATGCCGGCCACATGACCTTGGAGGTGTCTACAGACAACGCTGGCTCTTCGGCTTAGAAATGGAGATGAGCACCACACCCCAGAGTCAGACATGACTGGACTTAATGCCAGGGGACTACCTTTACCTTTTATGTATGTATATAGAGCCCCCGGTGGCACAGTGGGATAAAGCACTGAGCTGCTGAGCTTGTTGACTGAAAGGTCGCAGGTTCGATTGTGGGGAGCGGCATGAGCTTCCGCTGTCACCCCTAGCTTCTGCCAACCTAGCAGTTCGAAACATGCAAATGTGAGTAGATCAATAGGTACCACTCTGGCGGGAAGGTAACAGCGCTCCATGCAGTCATGCCAGCCACATGACCTTGGAGGTGTCTATAGACAACGCCGGCTCTTCGGCTTAGAAATGGAGATGAGCACTATACCCCAGAGTCAGACATGACTGGACTTAATGTCAGGGGACAACTTTTACCTTTACCTATGTATGTATATATATGGCCTGTGCAAAATTTCTGAAGTGGTTCGTAAGTTGTATTAATTTCGGCAAATTCTGAATTTATGATATGACTAACGAACCCAAATTCGAGCCCCTGAAATCCAGACAGAATGTAACTGGGCTCCCCTGAAATTCTGGAAAAGATTGGAAGTATTTTGTTAGTAAACTATGTATTCTAGTCAGTTCTTTCTGACTATTTGTTTTGTAAGGGTCCATGGAAAGCCCCATTGAGGATGTTTTGAGGATTGCTGTGTTTCCACCGAAAAGGACCAGCAGCCTCCTTTGTGCTGGTAAGGGAGCTCCTCCCTCAGCCTCCTCTTCTTCCTCCTCCTCCTCCTCCTGCTCCTCCTCGGGAAGCAGCAGGTGGGCAAAGAACCCCCCTATCCTTTCCCTCCTACCTCTGTGAAGGGGTCGCAGTGTTATCCAGTTCATCACCTTCTGCCAGGCAGGGAGGCCCCATCCAAGGCCCCCAGCGGACTCCTTTCTTCCAGGCAGAATGGGGTCATACTCAAACTAGGGTTGGTTGAGGGAGCAGGAAGCAGCAATGGGAGCAGGACACCACTTCTGCTTTGGACTCCCAGAGAGGTTTCCTAGCTGGGAAGGCAGCTCGGGTTGTGGGCTGGCCTCTATGAGTAGCAAAAGTCGCCACCAGTTCAGTAGCAGGAACCATATCAAGCGGTGACACAAGGGCCGGAGGTCATCCAGGCTTAAATACCTATTCTGACTTACAAACAAATTCAGTTTAAGAACACACCAACAGAGCCTATCTTGTTCATAACTTGGGGAACGTCTGTATTTGGTTTTTAGTCTTATTTTTAAATTTAAGCTATACATTGTTTGTCATTACACCCACACATTCCTTTGTTACAATAAAGTTTAGTAGTCAGTCACCATGTTTATAACAAAAGTGACTCTATGTACATCAACTATACCACAGATCATCTCTCTATGAGGTTCGCCATCAATTTATCTAAAGCTGTTATTCTTGTGAACCCCATATGGAGAAATGACCATAGTATATGGATGAACTGGGAGTAAATTTCCAAATAGATTTTATTTTTTCCTCTGATTAGGTGAGATTAATTTTCTAAGGCATCCCACCGGAATCTATGTAACCATTTTGTAACTGACAGGCTTTCGACTGATTTCTACACTCTTGATATTTCAACTTAAGTGACACTAAGAAACTATATACATTTGTTTATGTGATAAATTCCTTGCAACAGAATTAATAAAAGTATGTCAAAACTGTATCTCATGTGACTAATTCAGAAAAATATCTCATTTCAACATTGGAGGACCTTAGAACAGTGAATCACCATGTTCTAGAGATCATTCTCCCACAAATTCTCCACATCTATCAGATAATGTTATTAATAGGATACAATTTATGAGGATAAAGAGGCCACTTGCATGCAGACTTTATAACATTTTGTTTAGATAGGGCAGAAATTGATGTTTAAAGTGGATCAAAGCTTTATCTTTGGTCCACTTTATCTTTGTTGTTGCTCAAACTGTTTTGAGCCTTTGATTTGCCCAAATGTTTTCTTGATTATTTGTACAGAGACACTGATTTGTATCCCTTTTGCTTAAGAAGCGTGTTTAAGATAGCATACTTCTCTGGCATATGATAGGTGTTGTGGAAAAGGAATTGCAGTAAGAGCATTTAAATCTCCCCTTTCCTTCAATCTAGCTGGAATAGTTCACATGGTTCCCCTTCCTCCTGAATTATCTTTGCAACTAGGTTTGGCCTGAGGTCATCTGATGAATTTCGTGGCCCAGGACATATTAAAACCTGGATCTTCTAAATTCAGCCCATTATGCAAGAGTTTCCTGGCTTTCACATCCCTTTCCCTGCGTAACATAAAAGGTTTTTGCCATAGTTCAAGGGTGAAATAGGTTTGGTCTCAGTACCTGATGAACTATTGAGGGGCAACAGTTGGATTATCTTTATCCTGATTTTCATGTGACTGATGTGTTTTTTGGGGTTTATTTTATTTTGCAGACAATACCCGAAGTTCCTCCCAAACCTGGAGAACTCAGAACAGAACTCTTAGGTCTCAAAGAAAAAAAACAGCAGGTTCAACCTGCACAACAATAACTATACAGAGTGGTGTTGCATCTCTCCACAAAGTGCACTATTTTCACAGCTGAATGGATACAACTAGACAATGGTTACTAGATGTGTTCAAGAGTCCAAATATTGTGACCTTTTTGCCCAGAGTTCTTAGCTTTGGATACAGTGCAATCATTTCCATGTTTTAATTAAATGTGAATATATTTTCTGAGTATTTTTGTGTGAGAAATTGGCCACAAGTGCCTTGTATTCATTACAGCTGCTGGTATGAACATCACCTCCTGTGGACTCAATTTATGTCATGGAGCCCCATAGATAACTACATCCTATGGAAGTGGAAATGGATGTCTGACTTGTGTGACAAAACAGCATACTTTGGTTTTAATTGGTAGCAGTTAGCTTTGAAGACAGTTCATCATATATTTGATGTCTAACCATTGGAAATAGTCTGAGTTCAGTATATCCAAGACAGCCTGCCCTGCAAGCACCTCCAATTTGCAGAAATGCTTAAAGCTGTACTTGCAACACATTGTGATAGGCTAGCTTGGAAACTGGACTCTCAGGTTGTTGTTACAGCCTAACCACTATAGGCAATATATAAATACATTACAAGTCTCTTGCACCAGACATGGCATCAACTAGCTGGATTTTGCCAAGTTCATGATTATGATGGAGAAAATAGCATGTCATCAAACCTTTTGAACGAACCTTATCAAAAATGTGGAACCTTGTAAAGACAGAAGTGCAGAACTCTTGGTAACAGAGTCATGTTTTATTTCTTCATGAACCAAGGCAGCAAGGTGGCATCAAGCATGCAGATGTGAATCATTCACAGGAAAGTATTGGACAAAGTGTTGCACCCAAAGAAACCTGACTCAGGACTCAAAACTGTTCTGCTTGTGGCAGCATGAGGAATGCTGTAGAACCTACTCATTCTGGTATGTGTGAATCTGTTAAAATTTCCCATTTTCCTCGGTAAGTGCAGGAGCCTCCCATTTTGTTGTGGGAAAAAAAACTTGAATAGGAATCAAAAGCCAGGGCTGTCTAGTCATGTTATACAATTAACCTAAAACTTTAGCTTGCATTAGTGCAGTAGTTCACCACCTTTTTTTGACCAGGCACCTCCCCTCAACATTAGTACCAAGAGTTATGAATCGTTTTTTATCAACTTTAGATTGGCTTTGGTTATTTGAGGTGCTGATTCACAAAAATGGCATTGGACAGACCACATGAGTTCTAGGTTCTTATATAAAATATATGCCATCCACTAGTCGCCATCTGCTTGCCCCCAGGAAACCATATTTAATAATCTAGAGCTGATGTAGTAGTAATAATTCGTGGGTAGTCAACCTCTTGCCTCCCGTCTTCCCCATTGCACTCAGCACTACAAGAGGGTTTCGCAAGACCAGTCGCTCTCGTTGCCATGTGGTTTTGAGGCAACGGTGTAGTAATGGTGAGGCCGCAGTCCATATTTTCGTTTTTGTGGACCACTGCATTAGTGCAACAGCTCCTGTCAGCAAGACAAAATATATAACCTCCCTTACAAATAAAAACATATGTATTCAAGTATGCCATGTGAAAACTTATCAGTATGAGTGGTTTATTTCTGTTCATTGTTATAGAAGAAACTTCCCATCCTCAGCTCAAGTGTAGCATACCTTATGCTGCATGCTGACATTTTGTCAGGTCTACCACTAGCAAGCAGGAACATAAAGGGAAACTGATGACATTAGGTCAGTATTGCTGCCTTTACTAAATGCAATGTTTCATTATGTGCAGAGTACCAAGATCCATTCAATAATCTATTAAGTAAATCAGAAGTGTACTATAGTCAGACCTCCACATGTGTTTCCTCTAGAATCTCTGTCCTCCAGTGTGATTGTGGTCAATCTCTGCCAGATGTTGACCATAGTTGTTCTGAAGGACCCAGAGAAGTGTTTTCTGATGTAAAGAAACAGCAACTTTTGGGTTAATGTTCATTTCCTGTACCATCAACCCCAGAAAAAGTGGCTCTTATGCTTGGAATTCAAAATTTAAGGTAAGATCCAAAATCATTTCTCACTTTTTTGTGCAGTGGCTAATAGGTGGTGGTAACACAAAATATTTCACAGCCTTCCCATTTTACTTTTTGTGAAGATGACCCAAATACACTTTTAAGAACTTTAAACCTAGAAACATCCTTACCCAAGCATATACATTATTTAACACCACCTTCAAAGACCACTCTTGTTTTATAAGAGTGCTTTTCCCCCCCGATTCCCACTACAGAAGACAACAGATTTTGTTTGCTTCCTAATAAATAAGTACAGCTAATGGTGTGAACATTTTAATTTTGTACATGACAAGATTTTACACCAAGTAGTCAGTTAAATAGTACAAATTTACATTGTGAGGAATGTTTAAAAAATGCAACTTAAAAAAATTCTTTTCTGCCCATAACCCTAAGCCTCCCCCCAACATTTTACAGTGAAAAAGAAACAAGTTTAGTTCACATTCCTGCTTCATCTGAAACACAGGATAGTAATTTCTGAAGTGTGTTTTACAATTCATCTTTGACATCTGTGGGCTCCTGCAAAAGACAAAAAAAAAAAAAAAGGCTTAAGTCCAAAGGTGCACTAGCACTCACTCTCTACCAAGAAATGTTAGGAATGATTCCCCAGTATGTTAACTGCTACTAGTCTGCCAATGTTTTATTGTATTTGTCTGCTGTACTCTCAACTTCAGAATAAAAACACCATTTTAATCTGATAAATGCATTTAAAGAGACTAAAACAGAATATCAAGGACTCCAAAAGGTTATATAGTGACAACATTCAAGGCGGTATTATTACTGGATGGTTGGTTGATTTTTTTTTGCCGGGGGGGGGGGGGCAGGGGGCAGATCTTTTCATTGTAAATAATATCAAGTATGTACCACCATAAAGTCTAAGTCTGTTAATTTGTGTACAGAGCAAACAAGCTAAGTATACAACTATTTAACTGCAGATTAAAATAGCTTCAAGTTTCCAATATGGTAATGATGCAAAAACTGGACAACCTACTCAAGCTTCCCCTTTATGCTTCTTAAACACACTAACCTTTTTCTCTGTTTCACTGTCTTCAGCATCTTCATCGGCATCAACCTCTTCCTCTACCTCTTCAGCAGCCTCTTCTGGTTCTTCAGGTTCCTCTTCCACCTGTCAAGGGTAGAGTTCTTAGTCAAGAACCACTTCAGAAATCAAACACATCTCCATCCCAATATATTCAAACTATTTCTAGGTTCACTCGTACTACCATGAATTCAAAAGATAAGCTGCTAACAGCTATCATGTATGTGTGCCTTTTCAGTTCTTAAATAACACTTTTTTTAAAAAAAACAGAATTATATTATGAACTGGACTGCCAAGGAGCAGAACCACATATTTAATTTGTTGACAAACCTTTTCCTCTGGGTCAATGTTCAGACTTAGTCGAAGCATTCTTTCTATCCTATCTCCATATTCCTTTGTATCTGGTAGAATATACCCCGATCTTATTGTAGCAGTTTCAAATAAAACCACAGCAAGATCTGCAACTGTTTGATCATCTTCATTTTCCTAAGGAAAAAAAAGACCAAAAGTTCAACACAATAAAAATTGACTTTTATCTACAAATCCCTAGATTTCCCATGGATCTGAATTTAACTCGCACCATATGGCTGAACAAACACACTGCCACAATATTTGGTTCTATTAAAGCTCAGAAGCGTGGCAGATAATATCACTACCTCAAAGGTTTCTTACCTGAACACGCCTGAGCATATCTTTTATGACAGGATGTCTAGGGTTGACTTCAAATGTCTTCTTTTGACTTGCATAGTAACTGATGGGGGAAGAATATTTAATAGTAAGTTACTGAGCATGAATTTTACTCAATTTAAAGTCTGGTAGTTAAAGAAGTAGTTTACAGTACAATCATAGGAACAATACAATCAGAAGCACATCTTACTATATTTTAATGCTGTTCTCTCACAGGGATGTATGCACAGGATTGTAGCTCAAATGCAAAGCCCAAGTCAGTGTTGAGAAAGTGCAACACCCAAAGGTGACTTGTCCAGCAATGCACGTTGGACTTTAAGGTATTTTTCCTAGACTACATATGATTGAAATTTATGATCTACATCACCTGAATGGTGGTTTCCTCTAATTTGAGATTATCTATTAAAAAGTAGTGCAGAAATTACCCCCAACATTTTGTACTGTATTTCCTATAGGTCAAATAAGCTCCGGGGAAACCAAAATGGGATAAAATAACCAACTGCATCTCCCAAAGACAAGAGGCATGGTTTGGTAAATCAATTGTTCTAGGAAGCAACTTGGGTGGAGACAAAAGGATCACATTTGCTCATATCAATCTAGATGGTGTGAGGATAGAAAATACTTTGTAGAAAGTACTAGGACATGTTTAATTAGTTGACAACGGACAAGTTAAATATTTAGAAAACACTTTACAAGAAAATTAAAACTTTACTTTGTAGAGATGTCTTTGCCAGTCTGGTAAGCCTGAGCCTTCATGATTCTTTCCATGTTGCCAGACCATCCATACTGACTCGCCACAAGAGCACACGGTGACTGAGTGAGCCTCTGAGACAATACAGCTTTCTCAATCTAAAGGGGAAATAAGGTGTATTAATTCATGCCCACTATAAAATAAGATTCAAAGAACATCAAAGCTGTAAATATGTACATACCTTATCTTTTAGAGCTTTATCTTTCATCCAATTTAAAAGGGGTTCATACTCTTTTTCCAAAGCTTCTCGGGCTTCTTTTGATTTTTCACTTTCTTCAAACTTTACTCCTTCTTTAGCAACATTCTGGAACCTTTTATTATCGAACTCTGGGAGGGCCTGAATGCAGTATTCATCTACAGGCTCAGTTAAATAGATTACTTCATAACCCTTTCTCAGAAGCCGTTCCACAAATGGTGAAGATTCAGCCTACAAAACAAATTCAAACTGATTATAATACAAGGCAAATTTGCAAATACTGACAAGCAAGCTATTTAACTTGTGCTAACCACATGTTTATTCAGCATAACTAGTCTTAATTCTGAAGACATCTTCTGGCATTTTACTGCATGGCAAAGGTTACAACAGCAGTGGATAAATTAAGAATGGATAAAGACAGTACTTTACCTCTTTTCTGTTGGAGCCAGCCATGAAATATATTTTGTCCTGTTTCTCCTTCATTCTTTCTACATATTGATCTAGACTAGTAACATTGCTCTCATGATGAGAAGATTGGAAACGAAGCAATTTAGCTAGACGTGTACGATTGGAATGGTCTTCAATCACTCCAAGTTTGATATTTGTGCCAAATTCTTTCCAGAATGTCTCATTGTATTTTTCTTCAGCAATCTTTTTAATCATATCAAGTGTTTTGCGGACAAGCTTCTTTCTAATAACCTAAAATTCATAAAATTGAATGAGATTAAGGACTACAATCTGATGACATTTAGAGCATTAACAATATTGAGAGAATTTAGGACCCAACAGTAAAACAGAATATAACTTTAGGAATACATGATGTTTCATTGTTGTTTATTCCCATGCAAACCTTTCCACTTAATGTTTGGTAAGAAACCAGCTGCTAGAATCTTTGTTTCACTCCTCTTCCCCAATCTTGCATAGCTAAAATTAAGAAGTTGCTAGTTGGAGCGTTAGGAGGAATGAGGACTAAACTGACTCTCATCCTGCTTTTTTCAAAAAGAGGATGATGCTTTATGTTGAAAACTCCACCTTTTAGACAAGGAGAAACTCTGTGGCCCATGTTATAAAGTCAAAGTATAATTTTCAGAAAGACCTAATTAAAACCGAACCCAAATAATAGACATACCTTTAGGAGTTTGTGTTGCTGTAGAGTCTCACGAGATACATTTAGAGGAAGATCATCTGAGTCTACCTGTAGTTTAAAGAAGGGATTTTAAAAGAGGTTTACCAAGAAAATACAGCCTAAACATGTCAATGGACATTTCTACTGCAGATACTTACAACACCCTTGACAAAATTGAGGTATTTGGGCATCATATCATGGAAGTCATCTGTGATGAATACTCTCCGGACATAAAGCTATGGAAGAACATATTTGACAATTTTATTCTTGTAATTATCCTTACTGAGAAAAAGTTCACAACTTTATTTTCTTTCTTTTTTTTACCTTAATGAAATCACTCTTTTTTGATCCATATTCATCAAATAAGCCACGTGGGGCAGTGGTGGGAATAAACAAAATTGACTTGAATGTTACTTCTCCCTCAGCAGTAAAGTGAATATAAGCCATAGGATCATCAGATTCCTGCACAGGGAAAAGATCAATAATAAGTATTCATTTCTTCAAAGATAAAAAAAACTCATTTCTCACTCCTGCCAGAACTGTTTCTTCAAACTGTCCAACGTTCCAAGATATGCCAACTAAAGTGACAAGTGCAGACTTACTTTCCTTAACTCTGTATCTTTCAAGATAAATTCACTACACCTTTTATATTTTAGGAAATACTTTATCCCCCACCAGCCCTATTTACACAATGGGCATTAACTACACTGTATTCACACTAGTCTAGATGCAAAGCCAAACACACCTTAGAAAATGATTTGTAGAAAGCTTTGTATTCATCCTCTTCCACTTCTTTAGATGGCCGCTGCCAAATTGGCTTGATATCGTTCATGAGCTCCCAATCCCAGACAGTTTTCTCAACCTGTAAAGTATTTACAAAATCATTTATTTCCTGGACTACTCCATGTTTCCACAGTCAATATTTTTCAAACCACTGAAATGGTTCCACATTCTTCCATTTGTGCCCACACTTATTAAAATGAAGTTAATTTATTACCTCATCATTTATGCTTACTAACACCCTTTGCCATATAACTTTTGTGAGAAAAAGGCAGAAGTGATCAATTGTTAGGCAAAATACTAAAAACTCTTGGAGAGGGGACAGGGGCTCAAGTGAAAAAGGGATGTTGGCTCCTACCAACCAGATTGGCAGGCAGGGGCAAAAGCCAATCATATTGGGTTTTCCTCTGTGCCACCCCAAGAATTATTTCTCCTCTCGGAGTGGTAGAGTGACCTACAAATAAAGTTTTATGATGATGATGATAATTATATTTATTTCATAGACTACTTAGTGTTTGCACATTCAATATTTTCAAGCAACTGAAATGGCCATTTTCCAAATATGCTGATGGTACTCCAAATCATAACCTATATAACAGCAACAGAAAAACAAAGCAGGCAAATATTTCTATGCCAACCGATAGAGTGGGAAACAGATAAGATAACATTCATTCATTACATTTATTAATTTAGTCAAATGTAACTGATTGAAATAAAAATATGGATCTTGCCTTTTTAGTTTTTGGCTTTTTCTCCTCTTCCTCCTCCTCTACTGCAGCTTCGTCATCTGCTTCATCTTTTTCTTTTAGCTCTTCATCATCAATAGGTTCTTCTACAGTTTCTGTCTACAACAAATATTCCAAGTTGAGCTCTCACATATTTTCTCAAGAGCAATCGAGTTTGATACATTCTTAGTTGCGATTATTACGGAGACGCTATACAACTGAATTTCAACCAAACTTGTCTGGCTATGCTGTGTGCCTTCAAATAGCTTTTCACTTAATGGCAATGTTAAGATGAATCTGTCACTTGATTGGTTCAGAGAGGTTTTGCCTTCCCTTCCGGATGATGAGAAAGTGTAACTTGGCCATTATCATCCAATGGGTTTGGGTTTCCATGATTGAGCAAGGATTCAAACACTTTTTTCCAGAGTGAATGTCCAATGTTCAAACTCATTTACAAATTGAGCTGCAAACATTCTATGTACCAGAAAAGTACATAACTAGTTATATTATACTATTCAGTAATGCATGCATATGCAACAATTCAAACTTTGTTTTCCAATTGTCTGGAAAGCTTAATAACTTTAAGTATGAGTCATTTTGAGACACTCACAAACTTAAATTTCACCCTTGCACAGTGTAAGGCTCCTGTTCACTTTAATAACAACTGTAACTGATGTCTTATAAATCTACAGTACACAAAAAGCATGCCTGCCTGGATCTCATTTGGTCAACTAAGAGTGAAACTAGCAAGCTGTGTGTAGCTAAAGTCTTCATCTTAAGATGCAAAATGATTCAAAAATATCCAGTTTTGTTCTGAAACAGACCCTTGTTTTTCATGTCATACTTATGTAGAAAGTTTGTCCTTGTACTTAACTAATGATAAGCAACTCCTTGTTAAGTTTTTTCTTCTACCAGTAGGCTTGCAACTCTGATACAATTTACAGTTTATCCATTTTTTCTTATCTGTGCTTAAAGAGTATTTACCTTGCTACTCCACACATATATAGGGAAGTTGATGAACTGTGAATATTTTTTGACCAAGTTTTTAACTGTATCCAGTTCAAGGTAATCCGAAGCCTCCTCTTTCAGAACAAGTCTGTGGAACAGAACAATTGCTGCATTTAATATATTTGCATTACAACTGAAAAACAGGACTAGTGTTCTTTTCTTCAAGCCTTGTAATTCAAAATGAAATCCCAATTAAAAAACACTACCACATAAACTTTTAGAAATACTGTATCTCAAACTACCCTAAGTAGCAATATTTATTCTGCCTCTTTAGTGATAACACAGAAATGACAATTCTGTGTTACCATTAGCAACTGTATGTTGCTAATTATAATGCTGCAGAAGTGAACAGATTGTATAGAGCATCTACTATTCTCATTAACATGGTAGCTAACATTCAAACATCAGTAATCCAATCAAAATGAAGCCTCTATTTTTGATGGAATGCTTCCTTCTATATGGTAACATATGACTTTATAGTCTCTATGTTGTGAGCCTCTTTAAGAAATACACCAAAGGGGAAGAACTGATAATATCTGAAACAACCCACACTGGACCTTGTACTGAAAACTCATCTTTATTGATTCCTCCACTCTACAGGAGTTTAGATTAAGTTTGGTGTCAGAGATCTGTCTGAGTCCAGAAAATTCAAATTTTCCTATCATACTCATGAGACCTAGTCTGAAAAACTCTCTGCAGGTTTCAGCTTTAAAATATGTGCAAAGGTCTAAGGTCATTTTCTGGACTGAACAGAAAACAAATATATTTGCTTTAATTAATATTTTCCTTCAGAATATTAGCAACACTTACGTTATTGTAGTGCCTCGTCCCAAGGTGTTTCCTCGAGGATCATCAATGACAGAAAACTCATTTGAATCAGATTCCCAGATGTGTTGAGTGCCATTATTGTGCTTTGATGTGACAATAACCCTGTCTGCCACAAGGAAGGCAGAATAGAATCCAACACCGAACTGACCAATCAACTCAGAAGTTGACTGATTCTCTTCTTGCATCTCAGTTATCTTACTCAGAAATTCACTTGTACCAGACTTGGCAATGGTGCCCAGGTTTTTAATGAGTTCTTCCTTGGTCATGCCAATGCCAGTGTCCGTAACATGAAGCATATTTTTCTCTTTATCACACTGCAAAAAAGAAAACCAATTGAGTGCCATGTCAACTTTGCTTACAAAGTTGTATAATGGTATTTTGAGACATTATAAATGAATCCATCTAAAGATGGCACCAAAAGAAACGACAATAGCACCTTACCTTAATTTTTATTGTGAGCTCTTCATTACCAGAAAGAGCATTTTCATCAGTCAATGAGATCAGCCGTATTTTATCAAGAGCATCAGATGCATTTGAAATCAGTTCTCTCAAGAAGATCTGAAAAGATAAAGACAAATCAGCCACTTGTAAAGAGAAAGATTACCCAGGACTATCCTACAATTAATATATAGCTTACCTCTTTATTTTTGTAAAGTGAGTTGATGATAAGCTTCATCATTCGGTTCACTTCAGCCTGGAATGCAAACTTTTCTGACTTCTCTCTAATTTGTTTTATTTGGGATGCATTTAAGCCATCCAACTGAATAGACTCTTCTTCCCTGTAGATAATAAATATTAAGCAATTATGCTTGAATTAAGAAATATAGGTACTGCATAAAAAGGTAAGTTTTTTTTGTTTCAAATGCAAATCAGACCTACTTCAAACTACATCCGGCATACAACTAAATAAGCAGAATCCAAATCTGTAAAACTGGGCATAAATCCAATAAATAATAATTTAAAAATCTGCCTCTAGTGGAGCATCCTTTGCCCATAATGAAATTCACTTTTCAGGCTCAAATGTTGTATGTGGGTGTATATTGGCCCATCCCAAATTGCTTTTCAATTTTTTTTAGTATTAAAATACAATGCAAAATAAATATGTCAGACTGGCTTTTTTAGGCTCCACCAAGGACTCACAATCACTCCAAGCTCCCTTGTTTAGAAATGGATATATAGAGAGAGAGATTTTAAAGATTGTGTTTTAGCACTGATGTTGTCCAAGGTTCGTGTCTCTAGGTCTAATGACTATTCTAGCATATTCATTAATGCTCAGTTTCTTATCACATCACATTCTGTATATAATGCTTTTGATATTATGGCTCCTCCTCTTCACCACTTGCTGAAAAAAATGTTATTTCCTTCCCTATCAGTAGTGATGCTTTCAAGCATCAATGTGGTAATTCACCACCACCTAGCATCTTCCTGTTGGGTCAGGTTGAGATAAGAATTGATAAGCTGTAAGAAGATAAGACAGTATCCAACACTAATCATACCCAATTTCAAAAGGTTATTTTCTAGCCAGGATTCCTAGGAGGATTTATCACTGCAGCTAAATTATTTAGTACAAGTATCACTGCAGCTAAATTATTTAGTAAAACACTATGTATAAATCAACCCTATTTTGAAAAAAAATTACATGCTTAAAACTTCACTTTAACAATAGCACATCTAACAAAGTACCTATGTTCCCAATTAGATTATGACCTAAAACTCTTTGTATGAGTCACTCTATTGTGTTTTTGATCAAAGCCAACTAATCGAGCCAGATTTTTCCAGTCCATATTGGAAAATGTTCTACTTGAAAGACTCCATCATCATCATCATCATCATGATAGCTGATGAGTTTAGCTATATGCCCACACGGGATCAGCAAGTTTGTGTTACAACAACAGAAGATATGAGACTTGCATCTTAACTACCTTTCATTAACTCTATTTAGATAACATTTGTTCCAAGTGTGCATTTTACATCAACTGTATTGATATTTTAGAAAACAAACCTCTGAACAACTTCGTCATCTGTTCGAGATCCTTCCCTACTT
The DNA here is from genome assembly GCF_025583915.1 of Anolis sagrei ordinatus. NCBI lineage: Eukaryota > Metazoa > Chordata > Lepidosauria > Squamata > Anolidae > Anolis > Anolis sagrei. The sequence continues at coordinate 30,851,943 of NW_026847549.1, read as the reverse complement.
TTACCCAGGTCATCTTCTACAGTGCCATCCACATCAACCTCATCAGCCTGGGCTGAGGCTGTAAAAAGAATTTGGCTAGTTTAGTCACTCAAAACACAGCTATGTATCTCTGCCTGCTTGGAACAGAGACAATAAGAATTATACCGGTATAGCCAAGAATGGAGGAACCAAGAAGGAATGTGCATGACCATCTAGTGTCCAATTAAGACATTAGAACAGCATGATGCACTGGGAAGCAGATGAGGCAACCTTCAAAACCATATCCCATTATAGTTGGGGACTGTCCAAAAACGTCTACTAAACAGAAAAAAAATCTTTTGATTGGGTAGACATTTTCTTTCAGACTTCAAGCACATGGCAAAGAGAGGCTATTGGTCCAATTGTGCTCCTTAAGAGATGATGATGAAATTAAAAGTTTCCTAAGCATTTCTATCACAAGATAGATGGGACTATGACTAATATGGGCTGCACCTACATTGCAGAACTGATACTGTTTTGTCACCCCTTTAACTGCCATGGTCCAATGTTATGGAATTGTACAGTTGTAGTTGGGTGAGGTTCCAATATTTATTTATCTTGTACATTTGTATCCTGTCCTTCTCATCCCCGAGGGGGAAATCAAGGCAGCTTCACAACAGGCACTCTTTCAGTGACATCCACATTCATAAAAATACATTTAAAACAATTTATTAAAACATTACATTGATAAGGCATTTGTTTAAAATCACACAGGTTTAAAATCCAAGTCCGGGTCAGTCCATTGTCATTCATATCACCTGACTCTTATCCTTGATTCCTGCCTCTATCATTCAAAGACTTAGTCCCATAAGGTTTTGAGTTTCTTTCTAAAGGACAGGAGGGAGGCAGCCAATCCGATGTCACTGGAGAGAGAGTTCCACAGGTGAGGGACCACCACTGAGAAGGCCCTGTCTCTTGTTCCCACCAGTCACGTTTGTGATGGTGATGGGATCGAGTGTATGGCCTCTCTAGCTGATCTTAAACTTTGTGATGGTTCGTAACGAAAGAGAGGACAGGTAACCTGGGCAGGAACTCTTCAGGGTTTAAATGTTAAGACCAGGGTTCCTTAAACTAAGGCCCGAGGGCTGGATATGGCCATTCAAAGTCATTTACCTGGCCCTTGCTCAGGATCAACCTAAGTCTGAAACAACTTGAAAGCACACAACAACAATCCTATCTCACCAGCCAAAAGCAGGCCCACACTTCCCATTGAAATACTAATAAGTTTATATTTGTTAAAATTGTTCATTTTAATTATCACATTATTTTAAAGTGTTTTTTGCACAACAAATAAGATATGTGCAGTGTGCATAGGAATTGATTCATGCTTTTCTCAAATTATAATCCGGTCCTCCAACAGTTTGAGGGACTGTGCCCTGGCTCTCTGTTTAAAAAGTTTGAGGACCCCTGGCATAGTGTATGCATTTTACTTTGTATAAAATATTTAAATTGTGTATACAATATTTCAAGCATTTTTTTTTATCTCTGGAGATTTACAAAACTTTTTTTCTTCTGTACCAATACAAACCTGAACCACCAACTATGAAATGGTCTCCTATTTGCCAAATTTGGCTCTAGTTATAGGTGGATGAATCAACCTTTTCCCAGATCATGTCATATTCACATGACGCAAGACATTTTAAAAAATGACTAGTTTAATGGGATGTTGTAGGTTTTTTCGGGCTATATGGCCATGTTCTAAAGGCATTCTCTCCTGACATTTCACCTGCATCTAAGGTAGACCTCACTACCTCTGAGGAGGCTTGCCATAGATGCAGGCGAAACATCAGGAGAATGCCTCTAGAACAGGGGTCCACAAACTTTTTAAACAGAGGGCCAGGTCAGTCCCTCAAACTGTTGGAGGGCCGGATTATAATTTGAAAAACACATGAATGAATTCCTATGCACATTGCACATATCTTATTTGTGGTGTAAAAAAACAATACTATAATTAAAATGAAGAACAATTTTAACAAATATAAACTTTTGGCTGATGAGATAGGATTGTTGTTGTGTGCTTTCAGACTTAGGTTGACCCTGAGCGAGGGCTGGGTAAATTACCTTGGAGGGCCGCATCCAGCCCCTGGGCCTTAGTTTGGGGACCCCTGCTCTAGAACATGGCCATATAGCCCGAAAAACCCTACAACACCCCATTAAACTAGTCTGGTGAGCAACCTGGCTGCTGACCACTAGACTAGTTGGAGCTTCCGGGCAGTCTTCAATGGTGACCCCACATACAGTGTGCTGCAGTAGTCTATTTGGGGATGTAACAAGAGTGTGGACCACCGTGGTCAAGTCAGACTTCCCAAGGTATGGGTGCAACTGAGTTTTAGTTGTGCAAAAGCTCCCCTAACCACCATCGAGACCTGGAGTTCTTTGGTACAGAAGACCAAGGGACCTTGCAAACCTGCAACTCCCAAAATCCTATATTATTGAGTCTTGGCAGTTTAAAGTGATGTCAAAGTGTATTCATTGTGCTGCCATGGTTGCAAATCCTGTATAGCAAGTTTGGGCCAACTTGGGCCCTCGGGGTGTTTTGGACTTCAACTCCCACAATCCCTAACAGCCTCAGGCCCCTTCCTTTCCCCCTCAGCCGCTTAAGCTGAGCGGGGGAAAGGAAAGGGCCTGAGGCTGTTAGGAATGGTGGGAGTTGAAGTCCAAAACACTTGGAGGGCTTGGCCCATGCCTGAGGTACTCCATAACACTAGGCCGTGATAGTTAAAGTAGAACACAACGAAGAGCTTTAAATCGAGGAGGAGGCCTCGGAGGCGCTGCTAGGCCTGGAGTTAGAAAAAGAAATAATTTGAGGCCTTCCCAAAAGTCCCCATTCCCACAGAATGTTCCAGAACCCCCTCCCCCTCTTCTTCCCCTCAACGGCGCCTCACCGGCCAAAAGGAGGACGAGTAGGAGGCCGAGTCCCCACAAAGGCTTCATGTCGTCGGTTCGAAGCGCACTCCGGACTGTCCCTGCCTCCCACGCGGCGCTGAAGTGTGAAGAAACTGGGGGAACCTCCTCAGCGACACCTGAGGAGACGAAGCCACTAATCAAAGTCAACCCGCCCCCCCAATCCCGGCCGGCTTATCACTCGCGCACGCCGCGAGGCGGAGGCAACGCCACCAATCGCGGCTCACCACGCCAAACGCGGAGCCAATAGGAAGCCCGAAGGGGAGGGGCGGAGCTCTCTCTCCGCCAATCGGCGGTTTCCAGGTGAGGGAGTCCAGCGCCAGAGCGTGGCCGGGCCCGATTGGTTGTTACCAAGGGAAGCAACCAATCGGGAGCAAGGGCGGGAGTAATAGGCCTTGGTTTGGTTTCCTTTTCCCCTCCCCATTTAAAGAGGTTGAATCAAATTCTCCAGAATGTGTTTCAGGGAAGAGCTTCAGAACCAAATAGAATCATAGAATCATAGGGTTGGAAGAGACCTCATGGGCCATCCAGTCCAACCCCCTGCCAAGAAGCAGGAATATTGCATTCAAAGCAACCCTGACAGATGGCCATCTAGCCTCTGTTTAAAAGCTTCCAAAGAAGGAGCCTCCACCACACTCTGGGTTCACATAGTGACGTGGGTCTATTAGGCAGTTGCGGACGTATAATGAGGCCTGATTGCCGGAAAGATTTGGATAATTAGTATTGATATCATGGGACTCTGTCGTATTTAGATATATACGCTTGTCTGTCTTTGTTTGCGTAAATTTCAGGAGGTCCTGGAGTTCAAATCCTGCATAGCTTTCAATCAAAGATTTTATCATTTATCTGTTATCTTTTAAGAATAAGTAGATAGGAGTTAGTATATATGTATTATCATGCCTCTTATGGCATCTGCTTGAAGTCACTGTCATTGTTGTTACTGTTTGTGACTAGCATTCTATTTCTAGCGATATATGGTAATTATAGTATTTGATTATACCTATCCAGCAATGTAATATTATAGCATATTGTATATCCAGGTGCAAAGATATTATATGCAGATGCAGACTGCAGCCAGGAATCAGGAGATGCTTACTTCTTGGGAGGAGAGCAATGTCCAATCTCGATAAAATAGTGAAGAGTAGAAACATCACACTGGCAACGAAGATCCGCATAGTCAAAGCAATGGTATTCCTGTAGTAACCTATCGGATGTGAGAGCTGGACCTTAGGGAAGGCTGAGTGAAGGAAGAGAGACGTTTTGGAACTGTGGTGTTGGAGGAAAGTTCTGAGAGTGCCTTGGACCGTGAGAAGATCCAACCAGTCCATCCTCCAGGAAATAGAGCCCGGCTGCTCACTGGAGGGAGGATAGTAGAGGACAAGATGAAGTCCTTTGGCCACATCATGAGGAGACAGCAAAGCCTAGAGAAGACAATGATGTTGGGGAAAGTGGAAGGTAAAAGGAAGAGGGGCCGACCAAGGGCAAGATGGATGGATGGCATCCTTGAAGTGACTGGACTGACCTGAAGGAGCTGGGGGTGGTGACGGCGACAGGGAGCTCTGCGTGGGCTGGTCCATGAGGTCACGAAGAGTCGGAGACGACTGAACGAATGAACACAACATAGTTATAGTTATAGTTATTATTATGTGTATAGCATCATGGAATCGTAGAGTTGCATCAGAAACAAATAGAATCATAGAGTTGGAAGAGACCTCATGGGCCATCCAGTCCAACCCCCTGCCAAGAAGCAGGAATATTGCATTCAAAGCACCCCTGACAGATGGCCATCTAGCCTCTGCTTAAAAATAGAAGTTTTTTTTAAAGGAAGGGGATTTAGGGGTGGGAGAAGGCTAGGAGTTATTTTATTGGTTGTGTTTTAGTATTTAGTCATTTGATTTGAGGTTGAGATTTAAGTTGTCTTTGTTTTAACAAAATAATTCAAAACCTGGAAGCAAAAAATAATATGTAATATGTGGTTTATGTTACATGTTTATGTTTGTAATATTTATGTGTTTATGTTTATAATATTAATAATGTAATATATATACTACAATTTAAAGTATGATATAATATATAATATTAATAGTATACTGAAACAAATAGAATCATAAACAAATAGAATCATAGAGTTGGAAGAGACCCCATGGGCCATCCAGTCCAACCCCCTGCCAAGAAGCAGGAATATTGCATTCAAAGCACCCCTGACAGATGGCCATCTAGCCTCTGTTTAAAAATAGAAGATTTTTTTAAGGAAGGGGATTTAGGGGTGGGAGATAGCTAGGAGTTATTTTTTTGGTTGTATTTTAGTATTTAGTATCTGTCATTTGATTTGGATTGAGATTTAAGTTGTGTTTTGTTTTTACAAAATAATTCAAAACCTGCAAGCAAAAAATACTATATAAAATATATATGTGATTTCTGTTACATGTTTATGTTTGTAATATTTATGTGTTTATGTTTATAATATTAATAATGTAATATATATACTACAATTTAAAGTATGATATATATCATATTATATATTATATCATATTATAGACTGTGGCCAGGAAATCAGAAGACGCTTACTTCTTGGGAGGAGAGCAATGTCCAATCTCGATAAAATAGTAAAGAGTAGAGACATCACACTGGCAACAAAGATCCGCCTAGTTAAAGCAATGGTATTCCCCGTAGTAACTTATGGATGCGAGAGCTGATCCATAAGGAAGGCTGAGCAAAGGAAGATGAGATGCTTTTGAACTGTGGTGTGGAGGAAAGTTCTGAGAGTGCCTTGGACGCGAGAAGATCCAACCAGTCCATCCTCCAGGAAATAAAGCCCGACTGCTCATTGGAGGGAAGGATATTAGGACAAAGTTGAAGTACTTTGGCCACATCATGAGGAGACAGCAAAGCCTAAAGAAGACAATTATGCTGGGGAAAGTGGAAGGTAAAAGGAAGAGGGGCCGACCAAGGGCAAGATGGATGGATGGCATCCTTGAAGTGACTGGACTGACCTTGAAGGAGCTGGGGGTGGTGACGGCCGACAGGGAGCTCTGGCGTGGGCTGGTCCATGAGGTCACGAAGAGTCGGAGACGACTGAACGAATGAACAACAAATAATATATAATACTAATAGTATACTGAAACAAATAGAATCATAAACAAATAGAATCATAGAGTTGCCTCAGAAACAAATAGAATCATAGAATGATAGAGTTGGAAGAGACCCCATGGACCATCTAGTCCAACCCCCTGCCAAGAAGCAGGAATATTGCATTCAAAGCACCCCTGACAGATGGCCATCTAGCCTCTGTTTAAAAATAGAAGAAGATTGGTTTGTTTGTTTTTTTAAAGGAAGGGGATTTAGGGGTGGGAGAAAGCTAGGAGTTATTTTATTGGTTGTATTTTCGTATTTAGTCATTTGATTTGGGATTGAGATTTAAGTTGTCTTTTGTTTTTACAAAATAATTCAAAACCTGCAAGCAAAAAATAATATGTAATAATATATGTGGTTTATGTTACATGTTTATGTTTGTAATATTTATGTGTTTATAATTTATGTTTATAATGGGTTGTTGTAGGTTTTTTCGGGCTATATGGCCATGGTCTAGAGGCATTCTCTCCTGCGTTTCACCTGCATCTATGGCAAGCATCCTCAGAGGTAGTGAGGTCTGTTGGAACTAGGAAAAAGGGTTTATATATCTGTGGAATGACCAGGGTGAGACAAAGGACTTTTGTCTGCTGCAGCTAGGTGTGAATGTATTGTCGAAGGCTTTCATGGCTGGAATCACTAGGTTCTTGTGGGTTTTTTCGGGCTATAGGGCCATGTTCTAGAGGCATTTCTCCTGACATTTCGCCTGCATCTATGGCAAGCATCCTCAGAGGTAGTGAGGTCTGTTGGAATTAGGACAATGGGTTTGTATATCTGTGGAATGGCTGGGGTGGGGCAAGGAGCTCTTCTGCTGGAGCTAGGTGTGAATGTTTCAACTGACCACCTTCATTAGCATTTGAAGGCCTGCCTGAGCCTGGGAAAATCTTTTGTTGAGAGGTGTTAAGATGTGCCTGGTTGTTTCTTCTCTGCTGTTTTGCTGTTGTAATTTTAGAGTTTTTTAATACTGGTAGCCAGATTTTGTTCATTTTCATGGTCTCCTTCCTTTCTGTTGAAATTGTCCACATGCTTGTGGATTTCAATGGCTTCTCTGTGTAGTCTGACGTGGTGTTTGTGAGAGTGGTCCAGCATTTCTGTGTTCTCAAATAATATGCTGTGTCCAGCTGGTTCATCAGGTGCTCTGCTATGGCTGACTTCTCTGGTTGAAGTAGTCTGCAGTGCCTTTCATGTTCCTTGATTCGTGTTTGGGCACATCAAATCAATCTCAACAAAAGATTCCCCCCAGGCACTTCCAAGCCATTCAATGCTAATCAGGGTTGTCAGTTGAAACATTCACACCTAGCTGCAGCAGACAAAAGTCCTTTGTCCCACCCTGGTCATTCCACAGATATATAAACTCTTTTTCTTACTTCCAACAGACCTCACTACCTCTGAGGATGCTTGCCATAGATGCAGGCGAAATGTCAGGAGAAAATGCCTCTAGAACATGGCCATATAGCCCGGAAAAACCTACAACAACCCAATTTAATTTTACTTTTAACAACCTGGCATCCCAAGTTGTGTATGTTTGCCTTCTATTTCTGATAATTTATGTGAGATGTGTGTGTGTGTGTGGGTGTGCATGCATATGATAACTCACATTTTTTTATTTTGATTTTTACAACCTAACACACCCAGATTTTGTGTCTGGTGAGAACAGAAATGAAGTAAATCAGAGGAAAATCAGCAGGATGGCCTTTCAATATAATTGCAACAGAAATATCTGCATGCTTTCACTTAAGAATTATTTTAAATACAGTTCCCTAACCTCAGACTTACAATTTAATTAAGATGTGGCAAAAAGAAAAAGGGTCAGGCAGAGTGGCAGGGGACTAAACCCATTTAAGAATTACTTCAAAGTACAGTCTGCAAAAACAAAACTCCAGTATGTAAAACCCCATAGAATTGCTACTTAGAGTCTGCGCCACCTGTGTTGGTGTTGCCACACCTGATGTGTTGCTTTACATGCAAACCGCCGTCTAATATTGCATTATGGGAACTGTAGTCTTTGGAAGGAAGAGGAATGAGTAGTTCAGATAGTTTGATAGACACCCAGATAGTAAACTAGCTGATTGAGAAACATACCTCCGAAGTCCCATTGAGCGCAAAGAGGTTTTTTGTTTGGTGTCAGGAGCTAGTTGAGAAACTGCAAGTGGCTTCTGGTGTGAGAGAATTGGCAGTCTGCAAGGATGTTGCCCAGGGAACACCAAGATGTTTTACCATCCTGTTGGAGGCTTCTCTCATGTCTCCGCATGAGAAGCTGGAGCTGACAGATGGGAGCACATCCCACTCCCCGGATTCGAACTGCAGACCTTTTGGTCATCAGTACTGCTAGTGCAAGTGTTTAACCCATGGCGCCACTGGGGGCTCCAGCACAAAGAATAGGGATGCCATATTCTGCATTTATTTGGATTTAATACAGCTGGATCTACACTTCATATAATGCAGTTGAAACTGCATTATATGGTGAGTGTAGACCCATATAATGCCATAATACACTGATTATATAGTGAAGTCCACAGTGCATTATATGGCAGTGTAGATCTAGGCTACATTGCATAACTTATAACGCACAACAGTCTTAATTCCTGTGATAGACTGCCTTATACTATCAGACTGAATCCATTTAGGACTGTATCGACTGCCTTAATTGGTAGCAGCTCATTATCTCAAGTCATTAGGTTTTGCAAGTCATTAATTTTGAACATTGCTACTAGTTACATCATATAGTTGCTGGAATCGTGGATGTGCCAAATTGAGGCTCTGCTGTTAAGTGTATGATATTGTTTAAGAGACTGCTGTGCTCTTTTTTAATGAGTTATATTACACTATTAACACTTATCCATGGACTTATCCACTTGCTTTCAAACACAGGTGGCGAACCATAGTCTCAGCTCAATACCTCTACATACAGCGCATAACTGCCTGTCCTTTGAGATATAAAAGCAAGACTTTTGCATCAGCTGTTGCAACAGGACATAAAATGTCCGTTCTGCAGATTATCATTTTAAAATAGCAACCGATTGCAGTGACCATTCTCACTAGGGTATGTATGAAATGAGATTTTAAGTGAGGTTCAAATACAAGCCTTTCCCCCAAGATTTAACCTCTTTCCATGTCTTTATAAGCTAGGAAATGTTTCTCCTTTCATTCAAAGTTTTAGAGTGAGGGGATCTGATAAGGGAGTGAAGTGGAAAATATAAGTAACAATGCTGAACTGCAAAACATATGCACTAGTCCTTAGTTAACATTTGATATGCTGGCATACTGTTTAGTCAGTGCTATTTTAAGATGATTAGATTATTTCCTTTGATGTTCCATTTCAGCTTTGTTCAACCATGTGTACTAAGTACTGATGTGGTTACTAAATAGTATTTGATATCTTAAAAAAAAACCTCAACAAAACTTGGAAATAGTTTTCTCTGTCATCCACCAAGCTGCAAATTTTGTAAAGATTATGCAATTATATATTTTTCACAGGGTAAACAATACGCCTGATAAAAAGAGCATCAGTATTCTCTGGTATTTCAGTTTTTTCACTGTACTCTGCCAGTGAATTGGTTTGTAGCCTTGAATTGGATACAGAAAAGCGCAATCCTCATAAAGAGATACATTATGTTGTTCCCCATGAAGAGTTGAAATGCATTTTTCTGCCTTTGTTTCCTATCCTCTTGTAACCATGATGGGATATGACCTATATATGCTTTGATTCCCTCTCAAGAGTAAGCATCGTAAGCAAAATGCAATCCTGTGACAGTATCATTACTGCTTTTCTTCCCTCTGTGATTAAAAAAACAAACAAACACAACATTTCCTGATTTAAAAGTGTTTGGGCTTTTAAAATTAGCACAGTGTATTCTGTGCCTTTTGAGCCACTTAATAATGGAAATGTGTATTTTGGTTTTTTTAAATTGCATGCTCCATTCTTGCATTCATTTTGTAATTTCCTATACATGGAGAATTTGGTAAAATTCAGAGCTTTTAAGTATCTCCTTTATATCTCATGAATGTGCATTGTTAACCTCTTGTTTATATATAAAATGTGTATAATTTGTATATCCTTTCTGATTATATTTCTACATTTCATCTTTGTACACTTAGAGTACACAGTATACAGAATTCTTTTGGGGTGCGTCAACACCATAGAATTAATGGAGTTTGACGCCAGTTTAACTGCCATGGTTCAAAGCTATGCAATTGTGGGAACTGTCATTTACACTGTATAATTAATGTAGCTTGTTACCAGTTTAACTTCAATAGTTTATTGCTATGGAATCATGGGAATTCTAGTTTGGTGGGGCAGAGAAGACTAAAGATTTTTGAAAATTATAATTCCCATTATAAAATTGCTGCCTGGTTGTAAGCCGCCTTGAGTCACCTTCAGGTTCAAGAGAGGCAGGATAGAAATATAGTAAGTAAGTAAATAAATAAATATTCCATAGCATTGAGCCCTGGCTGTTGAAGTGTAATGCAGATGCAACCTTATATATAAAGACGTATATAAAGTAGTCTATGCAAATACCACCACTATCACCTATATAGCACCCTCAATGTAATTGACTATTTGAATTTCAACAGAAGCTTAAATATGAGATTTTCAGATTGTGAGGTGATGTCTTCAACCATAGCACACTAACCTAGGAGTATCTTTCATTCAAATATGCTCGACTTCTCACTATGTAGTCAGGATTTTCCAAAAAAGTTCCCTTATATATATCTTGTTTATGTGGAATTCATTTTTATTTATTTAAGATATTTTTACTCCTCGTTTCTCCGCAAGCGGACCCAAAGCGGCTTACAACAAAATCAAACATACAGTACAAAGTTAAAACATGGTTAAAATCAAATCTTCATAACCCATTACACCTCCCCCTTATAAACCCCTTCAATATCCAGCAATTAAACCTTAAAACCTTTTGTATACAGAAAACTTGGAAAACAGACTTATAGTTAATATACATATATGGTGACTATTTGAGTTTATAGTAGGAGTACAGAATTTTACTTTTTGTCTACTTGCTTTATGATTTCTGAACCATAAATTGGATTGTAGCGCACTCTAGTGGAAGATATGTTTTATTTCCTGTAGAAAAATATTGTGTGCATCTTTCAAAATACTTCAATAAAAATATCAGGAATATTTGCTAAAGTCTTACAAAGAATTCTTAATATTGAATATACTTTGTTTTTTAAGTACATTTAACATTCTCAAAGTTTTGGACAAAAATATTAACATACTGTTATTTCAGTTTTTTACTGCATTTTCTTACAAAAATAGCCATAGAAATTATATATATTCCTCAAGTGAATAAGAAAGCAGACACCAGAAAGTAGCCACAATACCCAGGAAAAAAAAAGCCACAATACCAGTTGCAGTCCAAACATAGTTATTAGAGGTAGCACAATGTGGCTTACTTCTGAATAGATATTTATAGGATTGTGCCACTACTGGTTGGCAATAGTTATTTTTGTCACAAAAGGGAATATTTCAACAGTGTTCTTCAACTGTGTTGTAATGGATGTAAGAAACCAGACGTGACCATTGTGGCTAAAGCCTAATGTTGCAATGGCAATCTGTAATGGCTCTCTTACCACACTTGGACCACAAATCACAGGTGGAGCCGTCACTGATATGTACTTCAAATGTCAAACACATACCCTCCCATGCACGTGACCACGCAATGTTCGAGTGTGGTCGAGATGGCAAAAACTTAATGGAGAAGAACGCATACAAGTAAGGTCCCTTCTACACTGCCTTATAATCCAGATTATCAAACCATATAATCCACATTATCTGCTTTAAAATGAATTATATGTCTACACTGCCATAGAATCAAGTTCAAAGTGAATAATTGGATTTTACACGGCAGTATAGAAAGGGTCTTAGAAACAAACAGGGTTAGCCCTGGTTAGAACTTGGATGGGAGACTGCCAGCCAATACAACCGGCTGGAGGCTATGTTTCAGAATAAACTAGATCTGGGGCTGGATCTACACTGCCATATAATCCAGATTATCAAAGCACATAATCCACATTATCATCTTTGAACTGGATAATATGAGTCTACACTGCCATATAATCCGGTTCAAATCAGACAATCTGGATTTTTTATGACAGTGTAGATTCAATCTGAGTAATCGTTTCCAAGAAGAACCCTATTAAAATAACTGGATTGACACAGATGACTTGAAGGCAGGCACTTGTTCACACATGAAATAAAGTAATAGGAATAGAAAATGGGACATTTTAAAAGCAGCCAAAATGTGGGATGGCAGGGGATTAATTAGAACTTCCTGCCAAATCAGGACAATTTGACGTCAGGATGTATAGTATTGCAGCAAGGCTGGGGAGACTTCAGAAGTATAGTTCAGGGGACTGGGTTAGTGCTGCTCAGCAGAGATTTCTCTATGGTCTACCAAAATGCAATACTGTATTATTATTTATACCTTGCTTTTCTCTTTTGACTGAGACCCAAAGTGGCTGCAAAATGCAAACCTACAATTCCATAGGATGCAACCATGGTAGTTAAAGTGGAATCAAATAGCTATAATATGAAGTGTAGGTACATTTTTGTGTGCGTTGCCATGGGGGAGGGGGTCCTCAGAGAATATCCAGCCACAGCATTGAGAACAGCATGTGCAGTATGATATTTATAACCATTCACTGCGGAGAGAGAGAAAATACGAGCAGACTAGGGAAGTGAAACAGGCAGTGCCTTCAGTAACATAAGAATTAGGACTTCGTTCAGGGTAGTATGCTACGATTCTGTAATTTTTACTATATGGTGTCAATCATGTACAGAAGTACGAACTAAAGAGGGAGACTTGATTCTGTTATGACATTTCATTTATTTGGGATTACAAACTCCCCCCCCCCCCAAAGGACTGTTAGAAAGGAATGGGGGCAGTGGGTCTTGCATGAAACCAAGGATATGGAACATAAGGTGCAGATATTGTTGGACTGTAACCATTATTAATATTGGTCCGGGATACTGGGAGTTACAGTATCACAAAGTCAGCAGGACTAGACATCCCCAGACCCATAAGATTCTGGAGCTTTGAGTCTACACTATAAAATCAATTGCAGTTTGACACCACATTAACTAATGGCTCAGTGAGTGTTGTGGTTTTACAAGGTCTTTAGCCTTGTTCACAAAGAGTGCTGGTGCCTTACCAAACTACAACTCCAGTAGCATTCAGCCATAGCAGTGTGAATGGTGTCAAACTTAATAAATTTCTTGGTTGTCCTCCCACCCAATGGTCTGATGCATTCCGTATGGGGTATAATGGTACACTGGTCAACTTGTGCTCAAAATAGATACGAATGGAGGCGATTAGAGAAGATGTGATCTGTGCAAAGGCCAAGGAACAAATCATCTAAATGAAGTGAAGTGACAGTGTAGATGCCCCCAAAACCTCACATGTCTTAGCTAAGCTATTTCTGGCCCTTTAACTGGGATATACCTCAAGCTTTTCCTGATTGTCTAGTACAGGATGGTGTGCTGATGTAGTTATCCTTACGTACAATCTTACTTGGCATGTATTCTCCTTTTCGGATATGGAACGGTTTGTTATGCATAGATGTTTGTGTATCTTTTCACTCTGTTATTTTTTTTAGCTGTCTGTGAACAGGCAGTTCTGAATAGCTGTATCTTTATAGAACCTGCACAGTGTTCCTGAACCATTCATTTTGTGCAACAGAAGAACAATGGACAATTGAACTTATATTTACTGGTTGCCAGTGAATATAAAACAACACTCAGGTCAGCTTTTCTTCAAGCAAGGAAGACATTTGCTACCACAGTTGTGAAGGTCTATAACTCAAGAATTCCAGATTGGGTATCTTGCTTTTTGTAATGCTGCCTATTATTATTTAAATAATTAAAATATGTTTGGTATAATTTGTTCTGCATCTGTTTCTTGGGGGAGGACTTACAAAGGTAAAACCATGTAGGGTGGCATTTCAATCCCACAAATGCCTCTAGTTTTTGTTTTTGCTTTCCTTGCTGGTAGCAAATCTCATATTGGTTGAAAAATGTCTATGCCTGCTCTTAAGTCAGTTCCACAGTGGAATTAATTCAGTTTGAAGTCATTATAACTGCCCTGGCTTATTGCTTGAAATCCTGGGAGTTATATTTTTACAAGAGCCTTTGTTTTGGTGGGGTTTTTTTGTCGTGTCAGGAGCAACCTGAGAAACTGCAAGGCACTTCTGGTGTGAGAGAATTAGCTGTCTGCAAGGACGTTGCCCGGATGATTTTTGATGTTTTTATCATCCTTGTGGGAGGCTTCTCTCATGTCCCCGCATGAGGAGCTGGAGCTTGATAGAGGGAGTTCATCCGCCTCTTCCGGATTTGAACCTGCGACCTGTCGGTCTTCAGTCCTGCCAGCACAGGGGTTTTACCCACAGCACCACCAGGGGCTCCTGTTTTGCTGGTGCCTCACCAAACTATAAATCTCAGTATTCCTCAGCACTGAGCCATGGCAGTTAAAGTGGAGTCAAACTGCATTAACTCTACAGTGTAGAAACTCTCCTGGCCTCCACCTGATAGCATCCTCAGAGGAAAGTTATCCAAAATGCCATGCAGGATATAGTTTAAGCCTCAAACCTTTATAGGTTGAAACACAGAGAATACAATGCAAGGTAGTAAAGGCAAAAGTTTTCCCCTGACATTAAGTCCAGTCGTGTCCTACTCTGGGGGTTGTTGCTTATCTCTGCTTCTAAGACAAAGAGCCTTCAAGGTTATGTGAGTGGCATGACTGCATGGAGCGCTGTTACCTTTCTGCCAGAGTGGGACCTATTGATCTACTCACATTTGCATATTTTCGAACTGCTAGGCTGGCAGAAGCTGAGGCTAACAGCAGGAGCTCACACTGCCCTCCGGATTCGAACCTGTGACCTTTCGATCAGCAAGTTCAGCAGCTAAGCCAGGGGTCCTCAAACTAAGGCCCGGGGGCCGGATGCAGTCCTCCAAGGTCATTTACCCCTCGCTCAGGGTCAACCTAAGTCTGAAACGACTTGAAAGCACATAACAACAACAGTCCTAGCTCATCAGCCAAAAGCAGGCCCAGATTTCCCATTGAAATACTAATAAGTTTATATTTGTTAACATTGTTCCTCATTTTATTTATTGTATTGTTTTAAAGTGTTTTTTACACTACAAATTAGATATGTGCAGTGTGCATAGGAATTCATTCATGTTTTTTTCAAATTATAATCTGGCCCTCCAGTTTGAGGGACTGTGACCTGGCCCTCTGTTTAAAAAGTTTGTG
>NW_026847549.1:30538472-30834506 GCF_025583915.1 Anolis sagrei ordinatus | reverse complement strand
AAACATCAAGACTGGTTTGATGAAAATGACATCGAGATCCAACAGCTAATTGACAAGAAAAGGAAAGCCTTTTTTGACTTTTTAAATATCTTCTGCTGTGTTTTCAGTGTTTTTATGAGTGATGGTCACTCATTGGCCTGATAAGTGTATTGTGTGCAAATTTGGTGTCAATTCGTCCAGTGGTTTTTGAGTTGTTAATCCCACAAACGAACATTACATTTTTATATATAACTAGCCGTCCCCTTCCATGTGTTGCTGTGGCCCAGTCTGTGTATATGTGTTTTGTGTGTGTATATATATATGTATATGTGTGTATATATGTGTGTTTGTGTATATATGTGGTTTTGCGCATGGGTTGTAATGCATTTTTGGTTTTTGGCTTTTTAAGTCTCTTCTGCTGTGCTTTTCAGTGTTTTCATGAGTGATGGTCACGCATTGGCCTGAGAGGGGTGTGGTGTCCAAATTTGGTGCCAATTCGTCCAGTGGTTTTTGAGTTATGTTAATGCCACAAACGAACATTACATTTTTATTTATATAGACTAGCCATCCCCTGCCATGTTTTGCTGTGGCCCAGTCTGTGTATATGTGTTTTGTGTCTATGTGCATGTGTGTGTATATATTTGTGTATATATATGGTTATGTGTATGCGTTGTAATGTATTTTTTATTCTTCTACAGTGTTTTCCCATGTTTTTATGAGTGATGGTCACTTGTTGGTCTGATAGGTGTATCGTGTCCAAATTTGGTGCCAATTCATCCAGTGGTTTTTGTGTTATGTTAATCCCACAAGGGAACATTACATTTTTATTTATATAGACAAGCCGTCCCCTGCCACGCGTTGCTGTGGCCCAGTCTGTTTTGTGTGTATATATATATCTGTGTATATATGTGTGTTTGTGTATATATGTGGTTTTGCGCATGGGTTGTCATGCATTTTTGGTTTTTGGCTTTTTAAGTCTCTTCTGCTGTGTTTTTCAGTGTTTTTATGAGTGATGGTCACGCGTTGGCCTGAGAGGTGTGTGGTGTCCAAATTTGGTGTCAATTCGTCCAGTGGTTTTTGAGTTATGTTAATCCCACAAACGAACATTACATTTTTATTTATATAGATTATAAACATAAGTATTCTTCAAAATAAATGCATTTACTTAGCTTTCATATAATTACAGCTAGTATTAGCTATTTAAAAGTGCATGTGTGTGTATTTGAGACACTACACAGAGGAAGCAGGAGCAGAGATAAGAGTAGGGAAAGATGCCACTTCTGACGTCTCGTGTTACGTCAGGATGTCACTTTAAGGGAGACCCCGCCCACTAAGGGGAGGGGTTTCCGCGTGACCACGCCCCCTGCTGCCCCTCTGATCCACTTCTGACGTCTGGAGCTACCTGTGGATGTCTCCTTAAGGGTGACCCCGCCCACTAAGGGGAGGGGCTTCTAACTGACCACGCCCCCTGCTGCCCCTCTGAGCCACTTCTGACGTCTCCTTGAGCTACCTCAGGATGTCATTGTCTACTTAAGGGTGATCCCGCCCAGTAAAGGGAAGGGCTTCCACGTGACCACGCCCCCTTCTTTCTTTCTGATCCACCTCTGACGTCTCCAGCTACCTCAGGATGTCTCCTTAAGGGTGGCCCCGCCCTCTAAGGGGAGGGGCTTCCAACTAGCCGCGCCCCTTCTGCGCCTCTGATCCACCTCTGACGTCTTGAGCTACCTCAGGATGTCTCCTTAAGGGTGACCCCGCCTACTAAGGGGAGGGGCTTCCAAGTGGCCACGCCCCTTCTGCATCTCTGATCCACTTCTGACATCTTGAGCTACCTCAGTATGTCTCCTTAAAGGTGACTCCGCCCACAAAGGAG
Organism: Anolis sagrei ordinatus; assembly: GCF_025583915.1. Lineage (NCBI taxonomy): Eukaryota > Metazoa > Chordata > Lepidosauria > Squamata > Anolidae > Anolis > Anolis sagrei. The sequence continues at coordinate 30,832,657 of NW_026847549.1, read as the reverse complement.
AGGGGCTTCCACGTGACCACGCCCCCTTATTTTTTTCTCATCCACCTCTGACGTCTCCAGCTACCTCAGGATGTCTCCTTAAGGGTGGCCCCGCCCACTAAGGGGAGGGGCTTCCAACTGGCCGCGCCCCTTCTGCCCCTCTGATTCACTTCTGACGTCTTGAGCTACCTCAGGATGTCTCCTTAAGGGTGACTCCGCCCACTAAGGGGAGGGGCTTCCACGTGGCCACGCCCCTTCAACTGATTCTCTTAGAGAGGCGCCACCTCTGACGTCTCCTAGAGTTACCTCAGGATGTCTTCTTAAGGGAGACCCCGCCTACTTAGGGGCGGGGCTTCCGCTTGGCCCCGCCCTTCCTCGTGCCCCTTTCAGAGAGGAGGAGGAAGAATGAACAGCGGGAAGAAAGAGCGACGTCAGGATGTCTCAAAGTAGCCCCACCCACCAGGGGGCGGGGTTTAAGTGTGGCCCCGCCCCCTCCGCTTGCCCCTTGGATCCTCTCGAGGAGACGGCGAGGAGGGGGCGTGGCTTGAGGAAGTGACTTCAGCCGACGCCGGCTGCAGTCGAGGAGACGCGGGAGCGGAGCGGAGAAGGAGCGGAGTGGAGCTTCCCTCCTTCAGGACCTTCTTGGCGCCATGGCTTCCACCGCCAGGGTCTTCTCGCTGCGGGCAGCCATGGGTCGAGCCGCCGCTGCTGCTTCTTGCTCCTCCTCGCCTTGCAGCTTAAAGACAAATCCCTTCTGCACGCTGGCTCCGCAGCAGCCCTCCGCCCCATTGGATATGAAGAACTACCTGTGGAAGCGCTACAACGAGGCCAAGAAGGTTACCAAAGGTGAGAGGAAAGCGAGAAGGCAGCAAGCCAAAACAGAAGGATTTTTGTCCCCACCTGCTTTCCGTCCTTCAGCTTGCCTTTCTCTTGCTTTCACCTCCTCCTCCTATTTAGACTTCATCTGCTTGGTGGCTATCTATTCCTTAAAGGCACAGGTAGCTGTTTACCTTACAGCAGCGTTTCTCAACCTGGGGGTCGGGACCCCTGGCTGTGGGGGTCGCGAGGGGATGTCAGAGGGGTCTTCAAAGTACCATCAGAAAAGGCAGTATTTTCTGTTGCCCATGGGGATTCTGTGTGGGAGGTTTGGCCCCATTCTATCATTGGTGGTGGGGTTCAGAATGCTCTTTGATTGTAGGTGAACTATAAATCCCAGCAACTACCATACCCAAATGTCAATGTGTGTTGTTGTTCATTCGTTCAGTCGTCTCCGACTCTTCGTGACCTCATGGACCAGCCCACGCTAGAGCTCCCTGTCGGCCGTCACCACCTCCAGCTCCTTCAGGGTCAGTCAATGTGTATTTTCCCCAAGTTCCACCAGTGTTCACATTTGGGCATATTGAGTATTTGTGCCAAGTTTGGTCCAGACCCATCATTGTTTAAGTCCACAGTGCTCTCTGGGTGTAGGTGAACTATTTATTTATTTACTAGCTGTACCCGCCACGCGTTGCTGTGGCCAACTTTCCCTCCCTTTTTCTCTCCATCTTTCCCTCCTTCCTTTGCTCCCTCATCCTTTCCTTTTCTTCTTTCATTCTCTCCTTCCTTCTCTACCTCTTTCCTTCTTTCCTTCATTTTTTGCTTCCATCCTTCCTTCTCTCTATCCTTCTTTCCTTCCCTCCTCCTTCTATCTCCTTCCTTCCTTCGCTTTTTGCTTCCATCCTTCCTTCTCTCTTTCCTTCCCTCCCTCTTCCCTCCCTTTTTCTCTCTTTTCCCTCCTTCCTTCGCTCCCTCTTTTCTTCCTTCCCCTTTTCCTTCCCTTCGCTCCTTCCTTCCTTCTCTACCTCTTTCCTTCCTCCCCCTTTTCTTTTCCTTCCCCTTTTCTCCTTTCTTTCTTTTCTACCTCTGTTCTTCTTTTGCTCTTTGCTTCCATGCTTACTTCTCTCTTTCCTTTTTTCCTTCCCTCCCTCTTTCTCTCCTTTCTTCCTTTGCTTTTTGCTTCCATCCTTCCTTCTCTCTTTCCTTCCCTCTCTGCTTCTCTCCCTTTTTCTCTCCTTTCCCTCCTTACTTTGCTCCCCCTTTCCTTCCTTCCCCTCCTTCCTTCCTTCTCTACCTCTTTCCTTCCTCCTCCCTTTTTCTTTTCCTTCCCCTTTCTCTCCTTTCTTCCTTCTCTACCTCTTTCCTTCCTTCTCTCTTTCCTTCTTTCTCTCCCTCTTCCTCTCTTTTTTTCTCCCCTTCCCTCCCTCTTCTTTCCCTTTTTTCTATATCATTTAACTTTGCGGGTTTTTAAGGCCTTTCTGCTGTTTTTTTTTTGAGGGGGGGGAGATTTATGAGCGATGTTCACTCAGTGGTCTGTTAGGGGTATAGTGTCCAAATTTGGTGTCAGTTCGTCCAGTGGTTTCTTAATTATGTTAATTCCACAAACGAGCCTTACATTTTTATTTATATAGATTTACGACATTTATATGCCGCCCTTCTCACCCCGAAGGGGATTCAGAGCGGCTTACTAGTAATATGTAGATACAATATATTATATTATTACCATAGCACAATATTAATATTGTATATTACTATATTGTACTATACCATTATATTGTAATATTATTACTAATAGTGCATATAATATAAAATATATAATTATCATATCAATATAATTATAACTACAACTCCAAAACTCAAGGTCAATGCCCACCTAACCCTTCTAGTATTTTCTGTTCATTATGGGAATTCTGTGTGCCTAATTCGGTTCAATTCCATCATTGGTGGAGTTCAGAATACTCTTTGATTGTAGGTGAACTATAAATTCCAGCAACTACAACTCTCAAATAACAAAATCCCCCAAACTTCAACAATATTCAAATTTGGGAGTATTGGACATTTGTGCCAAATTTGGTTCAGTGAATGAAAATACATCTTACATATCAGATATTTATATTATGATTCATAACACTAGCAAAATTACAGTTATGAAATAGCAACAAAAATAATGTTATGTTTGGGGTCACCACAGCATTAGGAAATGTATTAAGGGGTCATGGCATTAGGAAGGTTGAGAAACACTGCCTTACAGGCACCTGATCTTTTTCCTAAAGTCTCTCTCTCTCTCTCTCTCTCTTTCTCTTTACACACACACACACACACACCTCAAAGGCAGCAAGTCTATATTCCCTAAAGCAGGCATGGGCAGATTTCAGCCCTCCAGGTGTTTTGGATTTCCAACTCTCACAATTCCTAATAGCTGCTAGGCTCTTAGAAATTGTGGGAGTTGAAGTCCAAAACATCTGGAGTGCCAAAGTTTGCCTATGCCTGCTCCAGATGTACATGTGTGTATGTATACACGTACATATACATGTACACCCAGAGGGCGCCATCTATATGTGTGGGGTTTGTTTTCAAAAGGCAATTTGTTTCCAAACCCACCCACAAAAAATGAGTTATAGGTGTTATATATATTATAATATATATATAATATAATATATTTTATCAAATGACTAATAGGTGTTTTATATATGTTAGAAATACATAAAATATTTTGTTTATGTTATAAAATGAGGTGGCAGCTAGTAATAGGCAATTGCACCTCCAGTGGTGAAGTGGGTTAAACCACTGAGCTGTTGAACTTGCTGGCCAAAAGAAAGGTTGGCAGTTTGAATCCAAGGAGTGGGATAAGCTTCTGCTGTTAGCCCCAGCTTCTGCCAATCTAGTAGTTCGAAAACAGACAAATGTGAGTAGATCAGTAGGTACTGCTTCACTGAGAAGGTAATGTTGCTCCATGCAGGCATGCCAACCACAAGACCTTGGAGGTGTCTATGGACAATGCTGGCTCTTTGGCTTAGAAATGGAGATGAGCACCAACCCCCAGAGTTAGACACGACTAGACTTAATGTCAGGGGAAAACCCTTACCTTACTTTACCTTATACCCTAAAACCACCATATCCTGTCTGATCTTGATAGACAACCATGTTCAGCACTGGTTAGTTCTTGGATGGGAAAAAACAGATGCCAGTGAAAAACCAGATGCTGTAGACTATAATTCAAAGGAAGGACCTGGCAAAACCACTCATGTTCCTTGCCAAAGAAAACCCTGTGAAATTCCTGGGATCACAATAAGGTGACAGGCGACCCAAAAGCTCATACACGCATCCAGACAGAGTTTTATAAATGATAAAGCACAGTCTAAGTATACTGTGCTTTAATGTGCTCCCTGTTTGTGAATGTGTGGCAGGAGTCCTCTTCAGCCAAGGTCACTGCAGGAGGAGATGCATCACCACACGCCCAAGTTGACCCAGACTTCATGTGTTATGAAGGATTCGATGAAAGGGTATATGGGACTGGGAGGCTTGCAGGGTCTTGCCTGGCTGTGAATTCCCCATTGGTGACCTTGGCTGCAAAATACTATTTCTTCATCTATCTGGGGCTGCTATGGGAGCTGAATAGGATAAACAGCATGCTGTTTAGCGTTAACACAGGAACAGAATGTCTGTGACACACAGTAGTCGGCTGCTTGGTGGAATAGTGAGTTTGTCTGGGTCATCTTTTTCTCCCAGACAGACAGCATCTAGCATTGGCATTCAGAAGTCATCGCTGTCCTTCTCCTGAATCTGTTTCCCCCCCCAACAAGGAACAAGAAGGAAGTGGATAAATAAAGGAGTCATGCCAATTATAGATGATACCTGTCTGGATCTCTGTTGATTTGGACAAAATCCAGAGAGTTAAAAAGTAAAATAGGACATTCATAAGCAGTAATATTTTATTGTGTGTCCTCAAGTCATTTCTGACTTATGACAACCATAAAGTGAACCTATCACAGGGACATTAAAGGTAAAGGTTCCCCTTGACATGAAATCTAGTTGTGTCCGACTCAGAGGGTGGTGCTCATCTCCATTTCTAAGCTGAAGAGCCGGCGTTGTCCATAGACACCTTCTAGGTCATGTAGTTGGCATGACTGCATGGAGCACCGTTACCTTCCCATAGAAGCAGTACCTTTTGATCTACTCACATTTGCATGTTTTCGAATTGCTAGGTTGGCAGAAGCTGGGGCTAACAGTGGGGGCTCATCCCGCTTACTGGATTCGAACCGGTCACCTTTTGGTCAGCAAGTGTAGCACCTCAGTGATTTAACCCGGTGCGCCATCAGGGACATTACATAGTATTTGATTTCTTAAGATTTGTGCGTCTTGGGTGAAATTGTTAGTTGTTGGATAAAATAGATGAATATTGTTCAGTTTAGGGGTCAGTTTTCTGAATCTGGAAATCCCAAGGGAAGGAATATTGAGTGTGGGTGATTTTGCTTGAGGCCTTTTAAGGTACAGTGAAGTTGACCAAGATGACTGTGAGTTATGAGGTCTTATACTGATGCATGGTCTTTGTAGGCTCTGCTAGATAAAGTGGTACACCTTCTGCTTGCAGAACTCTTCAAGGGGACGATCAGTACAAAACAAATACATTGAAGGCTTATAAAAGGCACTACAGAATTTACATTAAAGTAAAGGTAAAAGTTTCACCTGACATTAAGTCTAGTTGCGTTTGACTCTGGGGGGTGGTGCTCATCTCCATTTCTAAAGCAAAGAGCCAGTGTTGTCTATATACACCTCCTAAGTCATGTTGCCCGCATCACTGCATGGAGTGCCATTCCCTTCCTGCAGAAGCGGTACTTACTGATCTAGTCACATTTGCATGTTTCCGAACTTCTAGGTTGGCAGAAGCTGGGACTAACAGTGGGAGCTCACTCTGCTCCCCGGATTCACATTTGTTTTTGAACTGCTAAGTTGGCAGGAGCTGGGCCTAACAGCGGGAGCTCACTCCTCTCTCTGGATTCGAACCACCAACCTTTTGGTCAGCAAGTTCAACAGTTCAGCAGTTTAACCTGCTGTACCACCCATGAACTCTACATTGGCTTTCCTCAAATTGAGATATGTTTAGGTTAAAATGTGTTTGAACTTGTTATTTAAAAATTAGAATTTACTCACCTTACTAGCAGTAGCTTTCTAAACCACGGTCTTCCAAGGTATTGTAATTTGTGGGCTAGCATTCCTGAATCTGGTGTCCTTGAGATGAATGTACCTTACACCTCTCATTGTTCTAGTTGGGTATTTTGAGCATTGCAATGCAGTTCATTTAGTGGGCACCAAGCTGGGAAAAGATATAAACCTTGGATTCCATTTCCTTCTATGAAAGTTAAACATAAAACCAACAGTTCATCAATAATGTAGACGTTCGGAGCTCGTTGAAGAGAACACAGCAGGAGCGTAGATTGTAGGCCGTTCTTGCTGTATGCTAATATGCATCTCCTAACATATACAGAACAAAAAGTGCTATTTTGCTTTCTCATTTGCATTTTTGAGCTCTTGTCCAGCATACTGCATTTGTCTGGTTGCAAATGTGTTAGTTCAGAGTGTTTGGAATAAAAGCCTTGGTCATCTGCTGTGATAGATTTGCTAGAGAAAGTGTAAACAACATTAATTGATGTTTCATATATTCCTTTATGTACATATCTGGAAGGTCATTTTATACAATGTTTAACATATTTTTTGTGCATGAAACAAAGTTTTTGTACTTTGAACCATTATAAAACAATTATTTTGGATTTTGGAGTATTTCGAATTCTGCAGTTCTGGGTAAGAGATGCTCAACCTGTACTCCCCCTTTTTTGGGGGCGGGGGGGAGTTTGCTTGAAAGATGGCAAGGCATCTTCACATATTCTTGGAGGCAACTTGTACCCAAGATCAATTTCAGGGTGCATTTGGGGACTGAAACATTGATCATTCAGGCGATAACTTTATCCACAGAGAAACCAGAGAAAGTGCTACCCTGTTGATCCTCTTGGATACTTAGGTGCTTTTGATATCATTGACCATTGGATGGGCAATCTGAGGTGAAAGTAGGAGGCATGTATTGAGATGATTTTGTTCGTTCCTGCATGTCTGGTTAAAGAAAATGGTATTAACAGCTTCATTTTAAGACTCATGGTTAAGTTGTATACAGGCTTTTGTTATGATCCCTTTCTCTCAAAAGTCCTCAAAAGCTTTGGAATTGGGCACAGCCAGAATTCCGATAACACCCAGTTCTATTCCTTGTCAAGTAAGACATTTCAAGTGCCACACATGTGTGTAGATGCTGGAAACAACTGGGTAACATCCCATAAACTGACATTGAATTTTGCTCATTCAGAGACTCTTATGCTTTGCTGGTCTGGAAATTAAATTAACAAGAGAGACCCAGTGATTAAAAAAATTGGTCTCCTTTGGCACCATGTTAAACCCTTGTTATTTACCCATGCATGTAAAGTTTAGCAATTTTGGCTGGTTTTTTGGTTTATTTGTTCATTTTTTTTATTCAAGTATTTATATTGTTTTCATTGTTTTCAGTTGTTGATCCCCACCTTTGAGATCTCCCTGGGTAGATTGGGATATATGTCATATATGATTCTAAACATGCCCCCCCCTCCCCCAGTTCTAGTCTGGTAAGATGATATATGTAGGTTTATATATAATAATAGAAATATGTTTTCCTAGGTTACTGACAATTAGCTCCTGAATAAAAGCTTCAGAAAAGAACTTATAGTGAGTAAAAGGTAAAGGGTTCCCCTTGACATTAAATCTAGCCATGTCCGACTCTGGGGGATGGTGTTCATCTCCATTTCTAAGCCGAAGAGCTGGCGTTGTCCATAGACGCCTCCAAGGTCATTTAGCCGGCATGACTGCATGGAGCGCTGTTATAGTGAGTACTCTTCTGATTCTGAAATTGGCAGAAGGTTATTAACATTGGGCTGTTCAGGTTAGTTCTCATGGTCACTGAAGGAACAGTCATATGGATGTGGCCAGCTTGGAAGCTTGGTCTAGGGAGGCCAAGGATGCATCTACACTGTGGAATGAATGCAGTTTGATCACACTTTAACTTCTATTGCTCAACATTATAAAAAGAATCATAGGCATTGTAGTTTTACAAGCTCTTTAGCCTTTCTTGCCAAAGAATGTGCCTCACCAAACTTCAACTCATATGTCTTCATAGCGTTGAGCCATAGCCATTTATGGTTTTATACTGTGTTATTGATTGTGGCATCGAATTGCTGCCTTTGTTAGCCGGGTGGGGTAAAAATGCTGCAAATAAATAAATAAAAATAAAGTGGTGTCAAACTGCATTAATTCTGCAATGTATACACACCCTAAGATGGTTAGAACAAAGGTGGTATTTCTAGCAATTTTGGCTGTCCAATATTTCTGCGCTTATTCCTTACTAGGAAATAGAAAGTGTTGGGCCTTTGATAGATTTTCCATTCATACTTCTCATGAGCAGCTGGTTTGCCTCTTGCTCTCAGTTCACTTATGAACACCAGATCCTCAGTGGTAAGTAACGGAGAAACCTATGGACCATAATTGTTTCCATTAAATGAGATGCAAATTTTTGTCATCTGAGCCATAGTATTTCCGATTCCTCTGTGCGGTTGTGAAATCTGGAAGGTGAAAAATGCTGGTAGGAAGAACATCTGCTAATTTCAAGTGTGGCACTGTTCTATAAATACCAGGTACTACTAAAAAGACAAGCTAATGGGTCCCAAGAGCAAATTATATCTGAACTCTCTATAGAAGTCAAAATGACTAATCTGTGGGATATTATACAGTACTTTGGGTCCATTGTGAGGCAACATGACGCACTGGAAAAGTGACAATGCTAGAAAAGGCCATAAGGAAAAAAGAGGACCACATTACAAATGCATCGACTCAATAAAAGAAACCACGGCTCCGAGCTGAGAAAACCGGGGAAGTGATTTTAACAATAGTGCATTTTGGAGATCTCTCATTTATAGAACTGTGATACGTTGAAGCTAATAACAGCAAATAAATTGACTTTTATCTGTTTCTTTGCTTCATTGACAGTTATTAAATCAAGTACTTTATTTTGGTATTCTGCGGGATACCAAAATGAATTGTTTTTTTTAAAAACTATAAGAGTAGAGCAAAAACTCTTGCTCCTGAAGACATGTATCACTCAGCAAATTTACCACTGAACCTTCCTATGTAGATAGCTTTGGGTGGAATTAGTAAAATAGCAAAATCAGATTGAATGAAGGGGCAAACCACACTTAGTATAAAATGCCAAGAGATTGTTCACACATGATTCTTGTGAAGAACATACTATTTATTTATTTACCACACTTGTACTCTGCTTTTCTCACTCTGAAGGGGACTCTGGGCAGCTTCACAAAGGCAAAATTCAATGCCGTATATACAGACACATATCAGTAAATAAACAACTGAATTAAAATCAACCCAATTAAAAACATAAACATTAAAACATCAGTTAAAACTAGAAAATCCAACTCATATTCCAGGGCCAATCCAAGTCATCATTCCGTTGTTTGTAGTTTCTTACTGCGCTGCTTACTGACTAAAACCTTGTTCCCACAGCCATGGCTTTAGCTTTTTTCTGAAGGTCAGGAGGGAGGGGGCCGATCAAAATTCACTAGGGAGTTCCATAGACGAGAGGCCACCACTGGGAAGGCCCTGCCTCTTGTACCATCAGTCGGACTTGTGAGGGGGGTGGGACTGAGAGCAGGGCCTTCCCCGACAATCTTAACCTTTGAGGTGGGTCATAGAGGGAGATACGTTCAGACAAGTAAGCTGGGCTGGAACCGTTTAAGACTTTATAGGTTAAATCCAGCACTTTGAATTGTGCTCGGTAGCAGACTGGCATGATTTATTTTCCTGGATAGTATTCTCCCAAATATCCCTCACTATCTCATTCTAGGTTAATGGTCTTTAAACATTTTTTGAAAGGCATTTGATGAATCCAAAAGTTATTTTTCTACGAAGCAAGAAGCCTTCCTTAAATAAAAAGTAAAAGTTTGAATTTTTGGTCTAATTTATTATAATTTAGGAATGAATTGCCAAGAAAATAAATTTGATTGCACACATACTCTTATTTGAGAACACATCTCTTTTGTATAGCCTTCTATATTGTGAAGATGAAAACTTATGAATTAACTTTCTCTCCATTGGTTTTTTGCAATTTGAAGATCATTTGATGAGGGTTGTTTTATTTTCAGGTAAGTTGGTGTATTATATCTTTATAATAATTTACTTTACTGTACTGATCTAATCCCATGTACAAAATCACATTTAAGCCAATACAAACGACCAGATAGTTAGAGTTATGAAGTAATATTGGAAACAACTTTTCCATAGTAGTATCCCTTCCATTCGTTTTCATGCAATTGCAGTTCATTCTTGCAAATGCCTTTCAGAAAAACTGGTTAGTGTTTTAAAGAAATATACAATATAGTGAGATTAAATCAGGAAAGAAACTTACATCTGGTATTGTAATGTTTTTATATTACACTTCAAGGCAAAACTAAAATAGATCCCTAATTTTCTTTATGACTTCTTTTGCTTACTGGTGTGTGCTATTCAGATAGGTATATTGCTAACCTTGACAATATTCTATTGCAGTTTCTTCCTTGTTGGTAAAATAGCCTTGGGGATTTTAGAATAAGAGAACTAAAGCTGTGTTCAGTAACTTAATCATCATTGCATAAGAATTGAAAAATAAAAGCAGTGGTGACTCTGAAGGTCAGTGTTTTATGACTGCTGCAGTTTTGAATGATTTAAAAATAGTAAACTCTATACAACAAAAGGTGATAGTAATTTAATTTTTTCAGCTCCATGATACATACTAAGGTGTTCTTCAGTCATAGGGAAAATTCATGCAACACTGATCTGATGGCCCTGAAAGTTGTGATATTTTGTTGTTGTTATGTGCCTTCAAGTAGTTTCTGACTTATGAAGACCCTAATATGATTCTCTCACACTGTTTTCTTGACAAGGTTTATTCAGGGGAGGCTGGGAAGGTGTGACTTGCCCAAGGTCACTCAGTGGACTTCCATGGCTGAGCGGGGATTTGAAGCCTGGTTTCCAGAATCATGGGCGGCATCTACACTAAACTCTTGTATCCAGAGTCACCCAATGCTCAGACCACTACGCCACCCCTATTTTTGTCATACAAATAGGACAGGTTGGGATTTAATCTAGGGGATAGAGCATGCCAAGTACCTTATGACTACTCTATGTTTAAAATCAGTTCCACTTGGGGGTTTAAAGGAAAGTTATGTGCTGGGCTTTAAGAATGTTCTTCTACTCAAACTCTAGTATTTCAGTCGCAACAAGGAACCAGAAAAATGTGTTTTCTTTCTGTCTCAGTACATATATTTGAGAAAATGGAATTCAGAACATGTTGAAGTAGGACAGAATTGGGTAAAGGAAGTGGGAGAGATGTGTATGTGTGACTATGTGGAACATTGACCAGAGATCTATGACTCCAACTTGGTCATACATGAAAACATCTGTAAGCAAGTGTTGCATTCTTTCAAAAAGTCCAATTCTATAATTAGTCATATTAGAAGGCTTTTTGTAGATGTGGATGGAGTTCTTGTCTAAAGTGAACTATTTGCTACTGTCATGTTGCTTACCTCTATATTTTCTGTGACTTAATGCCAGGTTAAGGAGTCCCCGGTGGCACAAGTTCCACTGAGCTGCTGAACTTGCTGACCAAAAGGTCAGCGGATCAAATCCAGGGAGCAGAGTGAGCTCCTGCTGTTAGCCCCAGCTTCTGCCAACCTAGCAGTTCGAGAAGATGCAAATATGAGTAGGTTCATAGGTACCGCTTCTGCGGGAAGGTAACAATGCTCCATGAAGTCATGCTGGCCATATGACCTTTTAGGTGTCTACGGACAACGCTGGCTCTTTGGCTTAGAAATGGAGATGAGCACCACACCCCAGAGTCGGACATGACTAGACTTAATGTTAGGGGAAACCTTAACCTTTACCTCATGGACTGGTCCATGAGGTCATGAAGAGTCAGAAACGACTGAACGAATGAACAACAACAACACATTAACTTGGGAGAAAAAAGGGAAAAATAGATGGTACTCTATGACAAAGTTTCCAGTTGTCAACTACTATCAGGAGATGGGAGATAACCACTTTTATGCAATTTAATACACTTTTGTAAGTTAGCGAGGATGTTTGGAAAGTAGATTGCACAAATGATTAAAGAAGGATTTTATACACCATTTAATTTAGCAGTGTTCCAGTGGTTGCAGATTTAAGATTAGTAAAATATTTTAAGCCTTCTGTCTGTATTCCACTTGCAGTTAAAAGCATACATTTTGTTCTCACTTTGTCTAATTGGTGTAGACACAGATTATTCTTGGATTAATTCATGGACGTTTTGAAACACTGACTTCCTGGTATGCATTTTTAAAATAAAATTACTAGTATGCAGCTTTAGGTTCTGATATCCTTAGGCTCTTTATATCCTTCCATCTACTTAACTGAGCAAGGATTTCTGAGCAGTGATTTTGTTTGACCCAGATGGTTGGCTGCAAGTCGCTCAAACAATTTAGAAGAGAGGATTTAATTTTGTACATTGTCACGAAGACACAAACTATGTTTGTTTTCATACCATTTTATTGCTGTGCCAAAACATATTTTCCCTTTCCTCCGAAGACACACAGTATTATTCAAACAACTTAAACAGAAATGACTTTATGAAATTATAAATGTAACTGTGACAAAAAGACAATCCACATCAGAATTTGAACAGATGGTTAAAATTTTTGAACTACATGACTTTTTGAAAGGCAGGGAAAAACGTGAGATCCAAACAGTTTTATGTATTTATGTAACAAACTCTTATATGCCTATGTACTAGCCTTGTGGTTTATTTTAAATCTCACTGTACATTTTCCTTGTTGTAGGCTCTAAGACAGTGGTTCTCCACGTGTGGGTCTCCCGATGTTTTGTCCAATGACTTCCAGAAATCCCAGCCAGTTCACCAGCTGTTAGGATTTCTGAGAGTTGCAGGTCAAAACATCTGGGAGCCACAGGTTGAGAACCACTGCTCTAAGCAGAGTAAATTATGTTTATACATTATTTCTGCTGTTTAGAAAACAATTAAAGGCCCACTACAGAAATGCACTGTGAAAAATATAAATTTAGAATTTCTTAAATTAAAAGGAACTGGAAACTGAGAAATATAGAATCAAGGAAATATTTCAAAAAGGGCATAAAACACATAACTGGTAAGAAAAAGTTTGTTTCTGGTATTAAAACAATACAGACATTTTTTTGCTCCTGCCAGCCAGTATTTAATTTTTCATATTTATGCATCACTTGTGCTATCATGGTTAAAATGTTTTTATGGTTCGGAAGTCTTTCTTGGATGGAATGAAATTGGGAATCTCATTATCATGATTGCTCAGCAAAATAATGACATGACAGGATGTTATACTGGCAGCCAAGTTAATTTCAAACAATCTTGTTTCTTCTCTTCTCTAACTGACTTGAGGCATAAGGAGCCTTTCCTACGCAACAGCCTGTTCTGCTTTGGGCCCCTTCCATACTGCCCTTATATCCCAGGATCTGATCCCAGATTATCTTCTTATCCCAGATTATCTGACAGTGGAGACCCCTATAATACAGTTTAAATCAAATAATCTGGGATCAGATCCAGGGATATAGGGCAGTGTAGGCCCCTTCCACACAGTTGAATAAAATCCCACATTTTCTGCTTTGAACTGGAATATATGGTGGTGTGGACTCAGATAACCCCGTTCAAAGCAGATAGTGGGATTTTTTAGCCTTGATATTCTGGGTTATACGTGGAAGGGCTCCTAGAAGGTGCCTTAGACAAATAGCGATAATGCACTTATGAATTGTCTCTGGAAACCTGCACCATTATCATGCAGAGTGTATTGCTAGTGAAGGGTATTATGGTAAATCAAGTCATTTCTACTCTTGTCTGTCTTTTGTAACATCAGATCATACTATATGAGGCTTCTCATTTTAACTTCAGAGCAAAGGCTGGACTAAGAGAATCACTGATCAAAAGAGACTTAGGGCCCTTCCACACAGCCCTGTATCCCAGAATATCAAGGCAAAAAATCCCACAATATCTGCTTTGAATTGGGTCAACACTGAGTTATTTGAGTCCACACTGCTATATATTCCAGTTCAAAGCGGATAATGTGGGATTTTATTCAACTGTGTGGAAGGGGCATAAGACTTGAGTGACACAACACTTCCTTCAGCCTCCAAAAAGGGGGTCATATTTAAAAGCATTGGGGGTTACAGCAAAACAACTATCTTTGAAACTTGTGCATTTCATGAGCCATTGACAGACTGCCTTCAATGGCAGGTTGCCAGGAAACTGCTTAATATGGCCTAAATATGGTACCAATCCCTGCCACATTGGTGATAGTTGGTAATGTTTATAGGATTGGGAGAGACCACAAGGCCATCCAGTCCAGCACACTGCCATGCTTCGGATTGTTGCTGCTCTGAGTCAGATAGTTTAAGAAGTACTATGTTAAAACTAATAATAATTACCATAACATATTAACTTTCAAGCTTTGCAGAGAGCATAGATAAAACAAACGCATCATGAAAAATCCCTTTAGAATTGAGATGGCTTCCATCAACAGGCAAAGATTCCCAAAAAGGGGGGCATTCTCACTTAAGAGGGCAAGGACAGTACTACAGCAATCTTTGTTGGCTTGAATCCAGATGTTCAGCTGAAGTTTACTCCTGCTGATTCAATTGACTAGATGACAAGTAAACTTCCAGCCACAGATGGCAATTAATCTTCCAGAACTTCATTTATCACTCCTATTTTATGGAACATGAATTGATTTGTCTTTGTGCTTACAAAGGGGTCTTATGTATAGTGTTGTTCTGAATCTCAGAGGTCTGTTCCCGGTGTGCCAGCTCCATTCGGTTCCAGTCAAGACATTCAGAGATGAGGGCAGAATCAGAGGTTTATTCTCCATTAATCAACGATGGATGTTAGGGGAAATTCCCAGATCTGATTTGTTCTCTCCTTACAGATATTGACATTTTATAGACAATTGACAATAATAAACATTGCTCTGATTGGTACGAATTATGATATGCTGTCTTATTGGTTCAAGGTACATTCATTGTTGTCATGTTTTACAGCCCATGAGTGAGTGATATAAAGTGTGGGGCTGGAAACTTAATAAAGTTTTCATTGGAAGATATTTTGACTGTGTTGCAGTCCGCCCCCTACTCTGCTGACAGAGGCTTTCCAGGAGGGAAAATGAGTATTCCTGGGAACAATAGTCAGTGATTGCTCTTGGGAAGATTTGTCCTGGGATAATGGGATTCTCTTCATAGAACAATGAGGAACAGGGCAGTAATGTGCTTGGATTCCCCCTGGGTGGAATCTATGTTATCCTTGAATGATCGATATGCTCTCAGATTGATAATCTGCATTCTGATCTTATCATTGAGCCCAGGTCTTAGCTGAGAAGGGATTCCCCATACTTTCTGGTAACTTGGGTCTAGTATTGGGGTGGTGGGAAGAAGTTGTAAAGGGCTGCCCAGCAGGAGGTGTTTCCTGTCTCATATATTGAGTGGGATATACAGAGGTCATGTATCTGAGTCCTGATCTCAGGGCTCCAGCTTTTCGGGGGTCTGGGTTTCAGATAACAGTGTTACCTTTGCATTTTTTCAGAAGGACTGCTGACCAACAAGTCAGCGGTTTGAATCTAGGGAGAGCGGGTTGAGTTCCCTCTGTCAGCTCCAGCTCCCCGTGCAGGGACATGAGAGAAGCCTCCCACAAGGATGGTAAAACATCAATCACCCGGGTGTCCCCTGAACAACGCCCTTGCAGATGGCCAATTCTCTCACACCAGAAGTGACTTGCAGTTTCTCAAGTTGCTCCTGACACCAAAAAATCTATATCAATAGATGCAACTCATTAGAAGTTGAGAGCAGGCAGAATTCCATTGTATGATCCATAGGCAGATACTTGTCTTACATTCACATTGAAATTACATTAAGCACTCTTGCTTTGCCAGTGCATATGTGTACATTTTAGAATGTAATACACATATATTACTGTTATCAGAATTTTCTTCCAGTAAAGCTTGCAACCTTCCTTTTTTTGTGTCTTTTTTTCTCCGCAGATTTAGTCCCTTCAATCATGAGTAACTTACTGAATCCAGATGCAATCTTTTCCAACAATGAAATGAGTCTTTCAGATGTAGAAATCTACGGCTTTGATTATGACTACACATTGGTCTTCTATTCCAAACATTTGCATACATTGATCTTTAATGCAGCACGAGATCTTTTGGTTAATGAACATCGGGTAAGGGTTTTGTTTTTTTTGCTGTTTGTTTAAAATATTTGGAAAATGGAAAGTGTTTATATTCTGTTCTTGTAACATGTTTTTACTGTGTCTTTTAGATAATAGTATCCCTAGAGGGAAATAATGTAAAGATGTAGTGCTTCTGTACATAGGCCTATAGATGTATACATTAAAAGTATGTTCACTTATTATGCTTCTTTTTAAACACTTGATAAGATGCAAAATTCCAGTTAATCTTTGTTACAGTGATGAGAAAATACAATAGTTTTGTTTTATAAAATCAGATATGGTCTTTGCTGCCTAGGATACTTTGAATCAAACTCTACTAATAGAAATGCAGCTATTGGCTCTCTTGACGTTACTTCTACTGGAATATTCCTTTACTCAGTCTCTCTGGAAGGGATTCTCAGTTTCTGTTAGATACTTCCAGCACTAGGTTGTGGACCAAAGGTCAGTTGCTATATATACACATGTTTATAAATATATCTGCCATAGTAAATACGAAATTAGATCTTCATACGTAGCTACGTCTACTACAGTTCTCCAAAATACTTTATTTTGTTTCACAAAATAATTGGTTTTATGCTAGTTTATGCGTTTATGTGTTCTTCCTCTGAAATATAGCATATAGCACGGGTATTCTTTGGCAGTCCCCCATCTAAGTATTAACCAGGACTAATCCTGTTTGACAAGCTGGAATGTGTCCAGAGGAGGGTGACTAAAATGATCAAGGGTCTGGTGAACAAGCCCTATGAGGAGCAGCTTAAAGAGCTGGGCATGTTTAGCCTGCAGAAGAGAAGGTTGAGAGGAGACATCATGAGGGTCATGTATAAATATGTGAGAGGAAGTCATAGGGATGAGGGAACAAGCTTGTTTTCTGCTGCCCTGGAGACTAGGATGCAGAACAGTGGCTTCAATCTACAGGAAAGGAGATTCCACCTGAACATTAGGAAGAACTTCTTGACTGTGTGAGCTATTCAGCAGTGGAACTCTCTGCCACAGAGTGTGGTGGAGGCTGGATGGCTATCTGTCAGAGGTACTTTGAATGCGATTTTCCTGCTTCTTGGCAGAGAGTTGGACTGGACGGCCCATGAGGTCTCTTCCAACTCTATGAATTTGTGATTTCCAAGATCTGAAGCCTTTAGCATATGTAGGTCTTGTTTTTGTTTTGTGCAACATGCTATCATTGGAATATCAATTTTCTATGCTATATACAAGTGCTCCCATATTAACTCTGACTTATGTGGATTCTTTGGCAACATTTAATCAGAGGAAATTTGCCATTGCTGCCATTTCTGTCTTCTTAGGATAAGGGATCCAAACCTTTTTATCCTTGGCTAGATAAAACTACTCTTTTAAGTTATTGACATCAACTTTACCTAAATGTTACAATTAGCCTTTATGATTAAAAATAAAGCTAGGCTTTATTTCAAGATTTTAAAATGTTTCAAAATGCTTATCCTTTCAGTATCCTATAGAAATCCGCAAGTATGACTATGATCCAAATTTTGCAATAAGAGGGCTTCATTATGATGTACATCGGGTAGGTACGGATTATTTCATGTTTGTGTTTAATGAATGTGCACTCATTTGTGGTCTCTTTTCAACTCTGATCCTTATGTTATATTGCAAGTTCGGTCCTTATTTGAGAATGGCTTGCATAGCAGGATAGCTTTTAAAATAAACAATTTTATGTTTGGGTTGCTGTGAGTTTTCCAGTCTGTATGGCCATGTTTCAGAAGCATTCCCTCCCAACTTGTTTAGTTCTTCTTCTTCTTCACCATTTGGGGCAATGGAGAAGAAGAACTGAACAAGTTCCTGGACCACCTCAACAGCATCTACCCAAACATCCAATTCACCATGGAAAAAGAAATTGAAGGATAACTGCCTTTTCTAGATGTCCTGGCCATCCAAAAACCCAATCAACAATTGGGCCACACAATTTACAGAAAGCCTATACACATGGATAGATACCTACATAAAAACTCCAGCGATCACACAAGTCAACAAAAGAAGCACAGTTAAAGCTCTGGCAGACCATGCAAAAAGAATCTGGAAACCCCACCTCCTTCAAGGTGACCCGAACCACCTAAACTAGACTCTATAGGCTAATGGATAGCCCACCACAGACATCAGAAGAGTTGCAATACTGAGAACAAGCCACGAGACTAAAGACAAAGATCCACCCAGAGGAAAAGTGTTCTTGCCATATAGCAAGGGAACCACTGACCGCATAGGGAAGCTGATGAAGAAACACAAGCTACAAACTATCTACAGACCCACTAAGGAAATCCACCAAATACTACATTCAGCAAAGGACAAGAGGGAACCTCTCGCCCCTGCAGGAGTCTCCCGTATACCATGCAGCTGTGGACAAGTCTACATAGGGACCACCAAACACAGCATTGCCAAAACACAAATCAAGGAACATGAAAGGCACTGAAGACTGATTCAGCCCGAGAAGTCAGCCATAGCAGAGCATCTGATGAACCATCCTGGCCATAGCATATTATTTGAGAACACAGAAATGCTGGCCCACTATAACATGACAGACTACACCAGTGGTTCTCAACCTGTGGGTCCCCGGGTGTTTTGGCCTACTACTCCCAGAAATCCCAGCCAGTTTACCAGCTGTTAGGATTTTTGGGAGTTGAAGGCCAAAAATATATGGGGACCCCAGGGTGAGAATCACTGGACTACACAGAGAAGCCATTGAAATCCACAAGCATGTAGACAATTTCAACAGAAAGGAGGAAACCATGAAAATGAACAAAATCTGGCTACCAGTATTAAAAAACTCTAAAATCAGGACAGTAAATAAAGACCAACACTCTGAAAATAGGAGAATTCCAGACATGAAACAATCAGAGCCAGCTAACAACTCCCAACAAAGGATTCCCCCGGCAGAAAGCAGCCAGGCTTTGAAGCTGCAAGGACATTAAATGCTAATCAAGGTGGCCAATTACATCATTCACACTTGCCTCAAACAGACAAGAGTTCTTTCTCCCACCCTGGACATCATTCCACAGATATATATATAAACCTCACTTGCCTAGCTTCCAGCAGACCTCACAACCTCTGAGGATGCCTGCCAGAGATGTGGGCAAGACGTCAGGAGGGAATGCTTCTGGAACATGGCCATACAGCCCGGAAAACTCAGCAACCTAGTAATTCTGGACATAGATGCCTTCGTTAGCACAATTTTATGTTTCATATGGAACAGATTATTTATTTATTTGGGTTTTTATTCTCATGGTTCTCATGCCCCACCCCCAGACCAGGGCCTGTTAAGATATATTTTTAAATACAAGTTGATTGTCAAGAATGATTGTGTATATATACTTTCAGGGTGCTTGTTGATTTAACTGTGACCCCATACATTTTATAGAGTTTTCATAAGGAAGGACACAGTTACTGCAGTTTTGGATGCATTTTTGCCAGTTACTGCATCTGAAATATAGCGCACAGCACCTGGTATTTGTTTGTGGTCTCCCATTTAAATGCTAACAACTGGGGTAGAATCATATAAAAGCTTTCCTTCATATCTGAAATATTACATCTGCTGCTGTTCTGAATCTTGGCCAAAGGCAGATTTTATTGTACAGTAACCAGGATGTGTGTCACGGTTTGGGCTCTCAGTGGCAGGCAAAGGAGACCCAGCAGAAGCAGATTTATTTTAGGCTTTCTGTTATTTTTGGGTGTTCTGATTCTATTCCTAAAAATTTGGAACATTCTTGTCTTAACAAAAATGATCACAACTGGGAAATGCATTTGGGTGCGGCATTCTGCATGATTTTATGGCAAAAATCGTTCCAAAATAACACTGAATTTTTCAAAAATTTGGGAAGATTAGGATGATTTTTTGGGAATGGTGGGAGGGTTTCAGGGACTGTAAGAGGGAGCCCCAGGTGCCTAATGTTACCCATGGTTTGCACTTTTTAACTCATTTTCAATCTTTCATTAAAAAAGATACAGTAATTCTATATGGCAACAATCATACTTGACTGTAATTTCATTTAAAACGTTAAGTACAGTGTCTAAGTTTTACTTGGAATTTTTTTTAAAGGCGTTGTTGATGAAGATTGATGCTTTCCATTATATTCAATTGGGAACAGTGTACAGGTAGGTGTCATTTGCTTGATTGAGACTAATTTTGTTTGAGATGTTCCAGGTGAGCTGGGGGCTCTGATCAGTAATATATCACAGTGTTGACAGTATAAACTAATAGAAGCCTCTTGGCATCCATTTTCATTTTCCCTTTGCATGAGTAATGAAACACATATTTGCAGTTACCAATTGTTTGCTGTTTGGATTGGGAGCTTTGATGAATGACATCCAGGCAAGCCAGGATTTGGAAGACAACTTTACACCTTAGCTTAAACCCTGGCTAGCATAATGTCAGCAACAGTTCAATCCATTTTAGTACCTCTGTTCATTAATCACTCCCAATGTTTTATATATATGTGGGAAGGAATACTATATTGAAATGATAATGTTAATATTGGTTGAACTATTCAAATCTGCTTTTGTGTTCAGAAGAGAGTTGGCTATTCACATCACACTGACTAATGATCCCAGCTGCTAAATTGCAGTAGAAAGATGCTAAAAATACTTCACTGTTGACAACAGAGCTTTATGAAAAGCTACACAGGCAATAGCTTTCAAATCTGTTTCATTATGGTACTTACAGTTGTTACAGCCCCCTTCAAATTCATGCGTGATGAAAGCACAGTGGTGAATACCATGTTAATTTTCTTGCCCTCTTGTTTGAATTGGTGCACATGTTTAACGATGTTAAATTATGTGTGTGTTAAATTGCAGTTCTCATTTTTTAACAGAAGGCAAAAATTGCTGGCCCTTATTTATTTATTTCATATACTTGTATCCCACCCTTCTCACCCCCGAGGGGGGACTCAGGACAGCCTCACAGCAAACACCATTTGGTGCCATCATAATGATAAATTCATTAAAACAAAACATTAAATGAACAGTTGTTAAAAGACGCCAATTAAAATCCGGGACTGGGTCAATTCATCATCACTTCGAAATTGCTTATGTCTCCTTCATACAAGCTGTTGGTCAAATGCAAGGTCCCACAGCCATGTCTTGAGTTACCTCCTAAAGGACAGATACCTTAGGGTATCCGTTTCCAAAAATGTGAATACATTGTACTTTTCGTTATAAAGTTATATGCTATATACCAGGCATGGGCAAACTTCAGCCCTCCAGGTGTTTTGGACTTCAACTCCCACAATTCCTAATAGCCGGAAGGCTGTTAGGAGTTGTAGGAGTTGAAGTCCAAAACAACTGGAATGCCAAAGTTTGCCCATGCCTGCTATATACAGACCATTTTCTTTCATCTAAAAACAATTATAGCCAGAACCTATAATATTTCAAGTTGCCATTAAAAATTATTAAGGTTAGAATCTATTTCCAACATATCTTGGCATAAATCCCATTGTTGGCTTTCTCCATTGATTTAAGGCTTTAGTCATTAGTTGATACAGACTAAAATATTTTGGATAGTTAGGGTGTATCCACCGCTTATGTACAACTGGAGAACCCAAAGCTTCTTACCAAGTAACTCTACACTGCTTTGTGAGAACTGCTTTAATTTCGCAATGAAACTGTTATTTCTCTTTCCAGAGGATTGAATGTGGTCCCAGATGACGAGGTCATTGCCATGTATGATGGGTCCCATGTCCCTTTGGAACAAATGAGTGACTTCTATGGAAAGGTAAAAGTTTAAACCATCACATCCAATATAAATTTAAATTATTATATGATTGGGTTTATGTTTTTTCTTCATGCCTTGCCATATGATAATCTCTTGCTATTCTGCCTCAGTACCTCTCAAACTACCATGTATACTCGAGTATAAGCCGACCTGAATATAAGCCAAGGCACCTAATTTTACCACAAAAACTGGGAAAACGCATTGACTTGATTATAAGCTTAGCGAGGAAATGTAGCAGCTACTGCTAATTTTCAAAAATAAAAATAAAAATAGATACATTACATTAATTGTGTCATCAGTAGGTTAAAAGTTTTTGAATATTTACATAAAACTGTAATTTAAGATAAGACTGTCCAACTCTGAATAAACCATTCTAACCTTCTTCAGTGTAAATGTGCTTGTGTATCCTTCCAGTAATAATAGAGTAAAATAATAAATGTAATTAAAATAATTAAAATAATTATTAATTAAAATAATAGAGTAAAATAATGTAAATGTAATAATGAGTAAAATAATAAATGTAATGATAGTAATAATAGAGTAAAATTAAAAAGTAATAATAATAAGAAATATAAAAAATAAGAAATGTAATAATAATAATAATAATAATAATATAAAATAATAAATAATTTTAGCCTAAAAAAATGGCCAAAAACCTCAGCTTATAATAGAGTATATAAAGTACTATGTGACTTTGTTGTCTAGGAGCATGTAATTACTTAGCTCATGGAAATAGTGTTTATTTATTATTAGTTAGGTTTACATATCATGCTTTTTCTCCATTGAGCTTAAGAGTGGATGTATGGGCCTTAGGTTCACCACTTTATTTCCTTAAAAACTAGTAGTCATTGTGAGACAAATGATTCCCTCTTTTAATAGTACTGATTCTCCTTGTTCTATTAGACTGTTGTTGCTTCTGTTTTTAAAATCTGTTTCTAAATTAATTGAATGCAGAACACAGATGGTTTGTTCTGAGCTGAACCATTTGTCACATTTGACATTGCGTTTGTAATAAAATCTACTAATACATGATGTGAGTTCTCACTTGTCCTTAACAAATTAACAATTCAGATGAATAAAAATGCAAAATGGAACGGATTAAGTTTCAATAAAGTGCCACTGATCTAGGAAAGCGGATTCAATAATATGAATACTATTATTAAGAGTCAAAACCGCAACAGTCTATTTATTATATCAATGATAGATAACATCTGGCTTGTACAACTTTCTTTCTCAAGTCTTGTCTTTCTAGAATATGCTTCAGATAAATTGGGTTAGCAAAGTAACTTGCCCAGAAATGGCATCACTGCAGAACCTACTAGGCTGTGTTATTCTATGGGAAGAAGTCCTTTTGATTGCATCCTTCTTGGTGTGTCATTGATAGCTGGCATTTTTTGAGAGTGAGGAGGCAGATGTTTATAGATCACTGTTTTTTAATAGATATTATATGTCTCTCTCTCTTACTAGAAATTGGTGGATTGAACACTGTCCTACTTATTTTATTTACAATTGATATTCTTTGTAGAGTTCACTTATAAACTTATAACACAGAAATATAAATCAATTGATTGAAGAGTACAATATTAAAAACAACAATCTAAAACACCTTTAAATCCTGTACAGAGGTCTACTAAAACAAGTTCAGAAGCTCCAAATACTCCAAAGATCGGCAGCTAGGCTGCTAACTGGAGCGCTGTACAGGCAGCTGACAACCCCATGTTACGACAGCTGCATTAGCTGCCGATCCGCTTCTGGGCTAAATACAAAGTTCTGGCTATTATCTTAAAGTCCTAAATGGTTCGGGTCCAAACTAATTAACTAACTGCATCTCTGCATATAAACCTACATGGACACTGTGGTCATCGGAGGGGGCCCTGCTCTTGGTCCCACCCCAACTCAAGTGTGCTTGGTGGAAATGAGGGGGGGGGGGCTTCTCCGTGACCGCCCCTTTCCTCTGGAACTCCTTCCCTTTGAAAGTAAGAAGAGCTTCCTCGCTCCTCTCCTTCAAGAAGTAATAACAACACAGCTGTACACTGGCCTTTGGAGAGGAGGATGATTAGTTTTTATTAACTTCTTATGCTTCTATTTGCCTGATGTGGCTGACTGAGAAAATATTGCCCTAACTCATTGCACAGCCATGTTTTTATTGTTCATTTCTCATGTTGATCCTATTAATTCATTGTGTTATTTATGGAACTTATGACTTGTTTTAACTATTATTGTGTTTTTGTGAATTTTTAATGACTTATTTAAATTAAATTTTACTGCTGTTTATCTCTATTTTGTTTTTATCTTTGTAAGCCGCCTTGAGTCCCTTCAGGGAGATAGGGTGGGTTATTTGAAAAGTTATTATTATTATTATTATTATTATTATTATTATTATTAAAAGCAGTATCAGAATAAAACAAAAAAGGTTTGAGAGCCTGTCTAAAGGAAGGAGACAACACTATGTCCCTTGAAACTGCATTCTGACAGTAGGGATTCGTCACCTAAAAAGGCCCATTCTTGTGCCTACCAATCCTGTTCAACTTCAGTTGTTTCATTTTCATTTACTAGACTTAGTTATTTTGCATCTCTCTTTCTCTTGTTCTCAACAAAAATAATGGAAAAATAAATACAAATAAAACAAAAGCTTATTATATGCATATAAATGTCTCGATGTGTGACAGATGTTTGAGTTACATGTGCTTATTTGTAGAGTTCACAAGGTAACACCATGAAGCAATTTATGGATATCTTCTCCTTGCCTGAGATGACACTCCTTTCTTGCGTGAATGAATACTTCCTGAAAAACAACATAGACTATGAACCAGTTCACCTCTACAAAGATGTGAAGGTATTGGGCTGTTCCAGCATAATAGCCATCCATATGTCTTTTCTCTCTCTGTAGAATATGAAGCTATTTGATCTCATTTCTGGATATGTGCCACACACCAAATAGTCCTAAATGCTGAAATTTTATGTTTTATATATTTATGTTTATATCTGTTCAACAAAGTAGGATTTGATTAGTTTGTGGAAAGGGATTTTAAATCTGGGATCAAATATAAAATTGGACATAATTCTATAACAGTAGTTCCTAGAATCCCTCAAAAGTAAAGTTCTGGGAGCTATTCTTTCAAACTACCATTAGCTGGTAATGGAAAATACCTTTTGTTAATATTTGTATTTGTCAAATTAGTTTTTAGTATGCATAAGAATTTTGCTGTAACTTCACATTCAACTTCTCTGACAGGATTCGATCAGAGATGTCCACATCAAAGGAATAATGTACCGTGCAATCGAAGCAGATATTGGTAAGCGTTAATGAGCTTTTCTGCAAAGTGGGCCATCACTTTTAATGCTTTATGATCATTAGTTCCAACCGACCATACATAATAACGTAATTACACAAATGATGTAGGATTTAGGAAAATTGTCACCTTAAAGGTTCTCAGCTCATCACTGTTATTGGTGTGAATCTAGAAGTAGTTGTTGGAGGAAGCAACCTTCTCTAGCCTCCTCCACATGATGTTTGTCTGTTTCATAATGTGTCATTTTATAACCTGAATATAACTCGAATTTGTGGTTTCCTTATCTCTATATACCTAAAGCAGTGGGAGGGGCTGCAGGTCACGTTACTGACTCAATGACAGTTTGGAATGTTCAGCTTGAAACAAGGATGACAAGTTAGGGAATGTTGGTTGAGGAATTACTGTTAGAGAAGTATAGACATCTGTTAGAATGCAGAAGCAGTGTTAGCTGCTAAAACGGTTGAGGCTTGTGTTTTCTTTGAAAGTAAACTCTTATTAAAGAGAGCTGTACTGTTTATGAAGAAATGGTTAAAGAATATAAATTCAAGATATAAACTCTCTGAAACATTTTGAAGTTTTTAACCCTTGACAAGAAAAGTGCCATTCAGGGTCCCAGCTAATTTCCTTAAGATCTTGAGACTAATAAATTTGAAATCTGTATTTCCTTATGAAAGCTGTCAAGTCAGGGTTGGGCGAAAAAAACCTTCCTTCTATGTATCAAGTCGTGATGATTCCTCAAACCTTTAAAGTTTGCACATTCAGGATTACTAACAGTGGAGATTCCTCAGATGCTTTAACATTTTTAATGTCTTAGCATGTGATACATTCTTCTAATGTTTAGACAATTCAAGAGCATTCTGCACCATATAAAGGCTTTAGAATGCCAGAGTGTCTGTAGAGAGACTGGATTTGTAGTCTAGCGTAGTTATAAACTTTGGGTTTCTAGGAGCAACTCCTCTTAAAATGTTTTATAAGTTTACTTTTAGTTAGAGTGTAAAAATTGTTTGGGTTGTTGTAGGTTTTTTCGGGCTATATGGCCATGTTCTAGTGGCATTCTCTCTTTGGAGAGAATGCCTCTAAGAACATGTCCATATAGCCCGAAAAAACCTACAACAACCCAGTGATTCCGGCCATGAAAGCCTTTGACAATACAAAAAAATTTTTTTTTTTTAGTTTTGTTGTGCACGCAGTCTTTCCCTTGCCACTGCTTTTCTATTCTGGGTTCAAAGCCTTAGAAATATAAATGCTTTACAGAAGGACTCTTATAGGACGGACATCTTTCAGGAGTGATTAACCATAATACATAGATTAGTGCTTTTAATTTTGAAATGTTCTACATGCTTTCTGTATTCTACCAGCACTATGGTAATTGTGGTGATATGATTGTGCTTTTTATAATTAGACAAGATTGAAGATATTGCTTTGCTATGTTTCTTAATGCAGTCAGGAATGTTAGTAATGGAAACTGATCTTTTGTTGTTTGTGGTTTTATATTCTGCTTTTTTATATTTCATGTTTTTAACTGACTGCACACTATCCCATCAGTGGAGGAGTTCAATGTGCAATAAATAGCAGCCCCCAGTGGCGCAATATGTTAAACCCTTCTGCTGACAGGACTGCTGACCAAAAGGTTGGCAGTTCAAATCCGGGGAGTGAGTTCTTGTTTGTCAGCTCCAGCTTCTCATGTGGGGACATGAGAGAAGCCTCCCACAGGATGGTCAAACATCCGGACTTCCTCTGGGCAACATCCTGGCAGACAGTCAATTCTCTCACACCAGAAGCAACTTGCAGTTTCTGAAGTTGCATCTGACTCGAAAAAAATTGCAATAAATGAACCAAAATCCTTTTAGTCTTCTCTTCCTCTTTCCCCTTTAGAGAAATACATTTGTTATGCGGAGCAAACCCGTGCTGTATTAGCAAAGCTGGCAGATCATGGCAAGAAGATGTTCCTCATCACAAACAGTCCTAGCAGCTTTGTGTAAGTTGCTTACTTTGTATATACCAAAAAAGGGATCTCTCAGTGGTAAATGTAAATTGTCATTTCTTACGATGCAAGCTAGTTTATGCTTGTTTTTCTAATAGCTGGTCTACTCTTTTCAGGGACAGAGGCATGAGGTTCATTGTTGGGAAGGACTGGAGGGATCTCTTTGACGTTGTCATTGTCCAGGCTGACAAACCAAACTTCTTTAATGATAAGAGAAGGTGAGTGACGTTTCCTAAAGTGCGGTTAAGCAACTGCAGCAGAGTTATTATTATTATTATTTAAACTGGTGGCCTGTTTACACTTGGTGCTGTTCAGATATTGAGCTTAGTTATGTTTTTGTTTTGTTTTAGACCT
This sequence comes from Anolis sagrei ordinatus, assembly GCF_025583915.1. Lineage (NCBI taxonomy): Eukaryota > Metazoa > Chordata > Lepidosauria > Squamata > Anolidae > Anolis > Anolis sagrei. The sequence goes on along the minus strand of NW_026847549.1, from coordinate 30,805,142 downwards.
TTCCGTAAGGTAAATGAAAGAGGTGTTTTGCTTTGGGACAAAATCCATGAATTGCAGAAAGGGCAAATTTACAAGCAGGTATGCCTTGTTTAACAAAATACTTTAATTTTTCTTTTATTTTTTGAGGGGGACCTTCAGGGAACTAACAATGAAAATAAAAATATAGAGATTCAAGTCAGGAACCAGAAAAAAAGTTAAAAAGAAGGAAAGATATGTGTATGTTTACTTTTATATGTTTTTATATTAGCTCCTTCATACTTTTCTCCATATTGTTACTATTGTGAAAAATCTAATTTCTAGTCCCAAACAGAATATATAAAATCAATTGCTGATTTTAAGTCAACATTTGTGAATTCATTGGTTTAGTGTGTCTACTTTAGTTGGACAAGATAGGTATTTTGCTTGGATAAACACTGATGTTATTGTGTGTTAAGAGGTTTTTATAAATTGTTATGTGATTTTAAAATGTTGTATGCCACCTTAGATCCTGTGCTTGGAGAAAGGTGAAAATAATCTAATTTAGCAAGACTTACTGTAAAATGATGCACTTGTGAAGCATTTGGCTTAAAGATACTAGTCAGTGACTCGGGGTTATCAAACTGATGTTATTGCAGCTATATAAGCCTACGCAGTAGGAGAAAATGTAAAGCAGTTTTGCAGATTTTATATTGTTATGAAATGATTAGTTTTGTTCATATTAGATTGGCTCTCATACAACTTTAATCATCACAGAATACTAGAATACACTTCTCTACCAACAAAAAAAATATTTTAACTCTACAGAATACAATTTTATTTGAAAGAAGTAAGTGAACTAGACATTAACATATACAGGAATATAAAAATAATCATTCTGCCTTGGTAATGGAGGTAGAATTTAAGTTTGGAGTAAGTGTTTGTATAAACGAAAATACTGTACGTTTCCATGTGTGAAGCAAAGCTTTGTTCCTGTCTATGGCCACATTTTATTCGTGGCTCATAACATCTTTCTTTCTGTCCGGTTTTGCAGGGCAACTTATATGAGTTCCTGAAACTGACTGGCTGGAGGGGCTCCAAAGTCTTATATTTTGGTGATCATATTTATAGTGATCTTGCAGTAAGTAGTTTTCCCTGTTAATTTCATATAAAGCAGGTACTGGCTAGAGGAATGAACTAATTACTTTTGTAAGCCAGCAGGACTTATGAAAATAAAAGAATGCCATGTTTCTGTCATAAAAGTGGGAAAATCCCTGATGGGATTAGTTTTCTGTTTAGAGAAATCTAAGCTTCTTATTTCACCTGCCATGCAGTTTTGTGTTTATTTCGTGATGGTAAAGAACAAGGCCATAGGGCAAACCGGTTTTTGTTCTCTATAAAACGCTAGTTGTGGGTGACCTGAAATAGAAATGACTGCTGTTTCAAGTGGTGTTTGCTGCCCACTGTTATAAATATTTAAATGGAAAATAGAAATCCTCCTTTGAATCTTATACCAGGCAATATAATTAATGTGCATAGTTGTTTTCACATATGTATCTTGTAGCACAGTGCTTCCCAACACATGGATCACAACCAATGGGTTGGGAACCCCACAGAAGGGTTTTCTTTGGGGCCACTGGGCAGTGGTGAGCTATGAAAATTTTTCAGAGGGGAAACAAAAAAATCATGTCATTGCATCCTGCACAGAGATTTGTTTGCATAAATGGGTAACGATATTTTGTTCATTGGGTTAGCTTGCTGTGAGGTCCAGGTTCCTGCGCAGTTCACTGCCTTGCTGTACAGAATGTGGATGCTGTTCAGCTTGTGATTGGTCGATTCTTAGTGATACGTGCACTTTGAGTGCCTTGTTTTTTGTAGGTGGCAATGTTTTTTCTTTGATACCAGGAAATGTTGCCAAATATAAGACATCGTATGTCTACACAAATCAAATAATCCTGCTTCCAGGAATCTAATGCTCAGCACATCATGTTATTTCCCTTCTTTGGCCATCTGAACAGGAAGCCAAGAGCAGTCAACCATAAGCCAAGTAGTGCTGTAAGATACAGACACCATTGTTGTCACTTTAGCAGCACTAACAGTTCTAACTTTTACTGTATTGGTGTTGTGGGTCACTTTTCCTCTATAAAATGGGGTCACAACCCAAAACTTTTTGGGAACCACTGTTGTAGCATATGTTATTTTTGAGCAGTTGTCCTCTTCTGCATGATTCCATGTTGCTTGAAAGGTGAATGGACAGCAGCTTCCTTCATCTGTGTATGGCAACAGAACTAGGAGACCCTGGTGGCCCAATGGGTTAAACCCTTGTGCCAGCAGAACTACTGACCACAGATCGACGGTTTGAATCCGGGGAGAATGGGTTGAGGCCCCTCTGTCAGCTTCAGCTCCCCATGTGAGGACATGAGAGAAGCCTCCCACAAGGATGGTAAAACATCAAACATCTGGGTGTCCCCTGGGCAACATCCTTTCAGATGGCCAATTCTCTCACACCAGAAGAGACTTGCAGTTTCTCAAGTTGCTCCTGACATGAAAAAAAAAAAACAACCCTCAAAAACAGAACCGGTTTCTGAATCTTGAGCGTTTGGAGAAGAAAATGTGCAGAAAGGTGGCTTGTTTCCTTCATTGCTATTTGAAAATTCTGCTCAACTTGTGAAGTAGCTTTGGATTGACACTTGGGGATGTTCATACCTTTGAGAAGGTCTTCATATTTTAGGAAGCACATTATGTTGCCACGAGTCTCCACAATAGCCCCGGCACTTTAAAAGGTCGGGAGAATTCTCAAGACCTTGTTTTTTGTAATGCTTTGTGCGAATGTTGTAAAGAACTGTGAACTCCCCTTCTGTGGAGGTTTTTAAAATGAGACTGGATGTCCATCTGTTGAGAATGCTGTTGGGCATGTTTAGCCTGAAGAAGAGAAGGCTGAGAGGAGACATGATAGCCATGTATAAATATGTGAGAGGAAGTCACAGGGAGGAGGGAGCAAGCTTGTTTTCTGCTGCCCTTGAGACTAGGACGCAATGAAACAATGGCTTCAAACTACAAGAAAGGAGATTCTATCTGAACATTAGGAAGAACTTCCTGACTGTGAGAGCCATTCAGCAGTGGAACTCCCTGCCCCGGAGTGTGGTGGAGGCTCCTTCTTTGGAAGCTTTTAAACAGAGGCTGGATGGCCATCTGATGGCCATCTGTCGGGTGTGCTTTGAATGCAATATTCCTGCTTCTTGGCAGGGGGTTGGACTGGATGGCCCATGAGGTTTCTTCCAACTCTTTGACTCTATGATTCTATGATAAGAAAGCCCTTTTACTTTGTTTGCTGCTTAGCAATATACCAAATTGTCTTTAGAGTGAAATAATGGAAAGTGCCCTTTGAATCATCTGAACACTGATGCCTTTGTGTTTTACAATCCTGGTTGGCCAAATAGGATTTGACCTTAAAGCATGGTTGGCGAACAGGTGCAATTATTCCAGAGTTACGGACAGAGATTAAGATCATGAACACAGAGCGATATATTCAGACCATGACCTGGCTGCAAACTCTCACTGGATTACTGGAACACATGCAGGTTTGTTCTTTTCCTTCACCCCACTCCTGCCCCATTATTCCTCTCCTACCTAAATGGTATTAGTCACCATTTAAGTAGATGGACTTATCTAAGTGGCAGTAACATTGGGTTCAGCCCATTGCTACTTTGTAGGATTATTTCAGGCTCAATAACATGCATTGATTCTTTTGGATTTCACCTTTGCATGATGAAGTAATATAAACCTGACTTTCTAATACTGCATTCAGTTTATGTGCCAATTGTTGTCATTCCTTATTTTTCTCACTACTTGTTCCTTTAATGTTTCCATCTCTGTCATATTTTTAATACTGTGTAAACATATTGTGTAGACATGCTCTTAAACTATGATGCGCTTGGGCCTTGTTCTGTTAATAAAAGGCAGTTCATGCCCTCTCTGCTGTCATTTCAGGTTCACAAGGATCCTGACTCTCAGCTGATTATACAGGAGTGGAAGAAGGAAAGAAAGGAAATGAGGTAAACATTAATGTGCTTGTTTCAGACTTGTAAAAGAGTAAAGCCATTGGTTAATTTTTAGAAAAATGTGCTGTGTCCTAATTTGCTGTATTTTCTTCATTATCTCTGTTAGTAACATTATATAACAAAATTTGGTGGAAAAAAACTGTACCTAGTTTGAAAGTGTTATTTCCTGTTTAATTGCGGGGTACTAACTTTGAAAGTAGTTACACTCCAAAAACCTTGTTTCTGTGGCTGCCACAAACTATGTTGAATTGGTTGAGACTTTATAAGGTATTCCTTGAAAAACTATAGCAAAATATGCTGCAGATTGTCTCAAAAAACAAAGTTTTTGTAAATTAATAAACCTTTTCCATGTTTTTATGATAGAATGAATTAGGAAATGACATTTGTAACCCAGGAACTAAAATTGTGCTACATAGTGTAATAGTAGCAGCTGCAAAAGAAAAATAATTGCAGCAGGGAACCAACCCCTTAGATTCCAAATTTGACTACTGAAAAATTAATGTAATTTTCTTAGGGTTATTTTTTGTGTTGCAAACTTTAGTCAGGAGCTCAAGTTTTCATCGGCCAGGAATCAATAGAAATAGTTGGGATATTTTTTAAAATAATTGTCTAGGAGCTCCTGGTAGCGCAGCAGTTTAAACAGCTGAGCTGCTGAACTTGCTGACTGAAAGGTCGACAGTTTGAATCTGGGGAGCAGGGTGAGCTCCCGCTGTTAGTCCCAGCTTCTGCCAACCTAGCAGTTCGAAAATCCCAGTTCGAAAACCTGCAAATGTGAGTGAGTAGGTCAATAGGTACCACTTCGGCAGGAAGATAATGGTGCTCCATGCAGTCATGGTGGTCACAGGACCTAGAGGTGTTGACAGACGTCAGCTCTTCAGCGTAGAATGGAGATGAGCAACACCCTCAGAGTCAGACAAGACTAGACTTGATGTCAAGGGGAAAGCTTTACTTTTTACATAATTGTCTACCATATTGTTTTCATGGTTAAGGACAATGTTTAATGTTTAAAAGACAGAATTTGGGAAGTTTGATTGAAAATAACTTTGCATTAAAATGGGGGATTGCTTATATCTAGGGGCCATAATTAATTTGACATTTAGGCTGCCTTCAGTATACAGTATTCACAAATTTCTCTTGTTCCTCTCCTTGTGTAAATATACTGCAGCCTTCCAGATGTGTGCAAAGGGGAATCCCCTACAATCTCTGTCCACTTACACCTTTATTGGGCAATGATAGAATAGAGCAGGCAGGGGCAAACTGCTTGTTGAATTTTTTTTAGACTTTATGTTTTTTAAAAGCTGTCAGGTTAGTCTTCAGTTTTGGGACTTCACCGTTTTTAAACATGATGGGAATAATAATTCTCAGAAATTAAAGCTCTTGAAGCTTTGAACTAAAAAAAACTTGCTATATTTAAATTGACTTTTGTCAGATACTAACATTTTATGACCCTGTCTACAGAGATGGTACAGAGAGCAGGATAAAATAAGAAATGAGTACATTAACGTTGTTCAGGCATTCTTGATTGATTATAAGGTTCCTGAATAGGAGATTTTGCTATAGTTGATAGATTTGAACATATATATATTTCCACCTTTCTGTTGGCTCTCAACGTTTAGATCTATAGATTTTTTTACATTTAAACTCCCTAAATCCCTTACTCTTGTCCGTGTAGTACTATTACTTAAAACACTGTAAGGAAGACAGGTTAAACAACCATTATCCTGGAGGCTGAACCATATATAACTCTTAGCCATGCATAGTTCATTCCTGATCCTTTCCTCCATTATATACATGAAAGTTTTGATTGAAGACATATTCTATGGTCAAAATGAGAGACGATTTAACACATGAAAATAAAGAAGGAGAGAGTAATGTGTCATTAAAGCTTTCTCACCGCAGTCTTCCTACTGGCTGTTAGGAATTGTGGGAGTTGAAGTCCAAAACACCTGGAGGCCCAAAGTTTGCCCATGCCTGGGCTACAACCTCCATAGCTTCAGTTTGTCTGTGTTCATGTTCCTTCCATTTAGATTCAGGGTCATGATGATCCATAGTAACTGAGAATTGTAGATCCAGATGCTGTAGGCCTGGAAGGCAGCATCCAGATCTACAATTAAGATTTCGGATACACTAGCAACAGATCTTTGATACAGCTAATTGGTCTTATTTGACAATTCCCTAATAAAAGTAGAATAGAACAGTGTTGTTGGTAAAATACACCCCTTTCACCTCACAATGAAGATTGCAGCTAAAGCTGACATAAAGATGGAAGATGGGAAGATTAGGATGGAAGCCTAGATGGAAACATATGATATTACATTTCCAGCTAACCAAAAATGTCTGACTTTTTGGCCCTTCACCATAACACTAAGGAGTACTAGTGAGAGATGGCTGTACAACCATTATTTACGTCTTCGCAGAACACAAGTTCACTCTTTCTTCTACATGGTGTCCCTTTAGATATTTAGAGATAACTTTCTGTGTTTTTTTTAATCTAAGCTTAATTGGAGCAAACAAGAAGTAGGTTGCTAGTCCTAAAATAATAGAATTTCCCCACTTTTTTTCCAGGGAGCTGACCAGAAATTTCTTCAACTCTCAATTTGGAAGCTTATTCAGGACTGACCAGAACCCGACCTATTTCTTAAGACGCTTGTCACGCTTCGCTGACGTTTACATGGCATCACTGAGCTGCCTTTTGAACTATGACCATGACTACACTTTTTATCCAAGGAGGACTCCTTTGCAGCATGAACTCCCGACTTGGTCTGACCAGCTGTGCACTGGTACATTCAGAATACCTTTTCTGCAAGAGATGATTCAGATTAAATAAGTTTTCTTCTCTCTCCTGTTTCACTTCACTTTCTGCAATATCAAACTTCATTATTCCTTTCCCCAGTGGCTCAATAGGGTATAGTACAAGTATATTTATTGTTAACATCAATGTATTTTAAAAGCAATGATCTCTTTAGTAGCAGCAATTCTTACTCTTCCTTTCATGTACTCTACATCCGTATATTGGGCCAATATTTGTTTAGCTCTGAGATTGTAACCCAGCAACCCCAACTAGAATACCACATGGTGGGAGAGGGTGAAGAAATCATGGAAGGCCATGATTTCATACCTGGTTTAGTTTGTCTGCCATCTTCTTGAATTTACTGAGAATTGATGGGATTGCACTGAGAGAAAACGGATCTCATCTCGTACCCGACTAATTGATGGAAGAGGAATTATATGCACAAAAATCAATTTTTTAATATTTTTGATGTATGGCTTACAAAGCCTGATATATTTATCTTGCATCTTCTAATTGGAAGAATATTGCTTCAGATTTGGTGCCTATGTTGAATTCTGATTGAGTTAGTGAGATGTTTTGAAGACGTAGTGAGAATTTCTCATGATTATTCATGTTTTGGGTAGCAGGAGAAATAGGTATATGTAACATTTGTGAAATCTAAAATTACTGTAAAATTTTAAAAATGTTGAATGGGTTTTCCCAAGATGTACATCAGAATGGATATCGGTAGTACGTCCTGTTAACATTAACTGAGTGAGTCTAGATGTCATTGGAATTATATACCTCCTGAACTGAAGTCCAAACGCACAAGTTCGCCTGTCTGGTGCAGTTATAAAATGAAACTCACATTTTTTTCCCATTGGATCATACTTAGGTATATTTGTTTGAATGCAATGTGAGCAAGGGAGCTACAGTCTGCTGTACTCTGATAAACACAAGCACAGTAGTTTTGCAAAACAACTACCTTTGCAAAAAGGAAGTAAAACATCAAATACATAGGCCTAGTGATGCAAAAAAAAAAAAAAGAAAAAGAAAAAGGAAAGATCTATAATTATAACTACAAAATGCCAAAAATGAAGTAAGTTTTCCAGTGTAAACTCAAATTTAGTACTTATCCTATTTGTAGTATCACATATACTATGGCAATATCTATATTGTGCAAAGACATCGCACTGTGCACTTTACTTGTTTGTCACAATTGCACATTGCCATTCAGGGCTGTAATGCACCATGGAGTTAAGTCTGTGGTGTACAGGAATGGCTACTAATACTCTGCTATATCCTTGGTGCACGTCCTATTTAATTCAATGCAATTTGCTTCTGGGTCAATATGTAAAGGATTGCACTGCAAATGTTCTTGAAGTGCCTTCATATGAAATATTTGTTTGGAAAAGCAGCAAACATGTAAAGCAAGCGTTAGGACACATGGTGCCTATCATTGCGAAACAGAAAATACTTTTTATTTCTAAAGATTTTCCCTGAACTCTCCCATCTCTGAAACACAACCCACAAATGGATATAATTCATTTGCACTTAAGTAATATAGTTAGAAGCTGGTTTACAACTCAACCCTATACATATTTATTCACAAACAAGCCCCACTGTGATCAATTGTTAGGAACACAGCTTAATTTCCACTATTTTTTTAACTGATGGTTATTGTATTCACTCATTGAATGTAAAGGCTATCACATATTAGACTTTTGGCTAAATGGAACAGAATGAAATTTGTTGTACCTATAGTTCTGTACATTCCCTTTAATCATAAGTTATGGATTAGCTTAGTAATGTGCTCATATATAAAAACTGCTTTTATTAAGGCAGGTAGGTATTATAAAGCATCACATTTTGTATACTGAAATTAGAATGTAATTGCTCTAAATATGCCCTATGAATGGAAAGTATTTTTCACTCACAGAAAGATTCTAGATGAGATTTTGCATCCTGTGGGTTTGCAGAGGCTTTTTCTTCAGATCATTTTAGTTGCCCGTTAGTGCTTTATAAGCTATGTTCTGCATCTTTCTTATCCACAATTGTATTTTTCTTCCCTTTTTAAAACTCATTCTCCTACTTAAAAATATGGTCACAACCATGTTGCCCTACAAGAGGCCTATGAAAAATGCATAAGGAGAGCAATGATTACACAAGTCATCTTATACCTGTTCCCTAAAAAGAGGTCACATATAGCCACTGAGGCTAACTCGCCGTTCTCCATAAATGTGTCTAACTATATCATTAAAATATGATATTGGATCCAGGTTTAAAAACCTATTTCTAGCCAAAATTATACTGTTAATCCTTGAGTTTTCAGTGGACGAGTTGCTTGGAAGATTGCTCTTCTGATAGCTTTGTTTCTTCTGCAATTAGCTATCTTCAGATAGCAAGGAACTGAGAAGTAAATATATTTTAAAGGTGAGAAGTTAATAAGCCAATTTAAATGGCATTGTAGAATAATTCAGAGATAGTTAATTTTGGAATGACCCAAATACTCGTCTTGGAATTTAAGATGTCCGTTCCCTCTAAGAGGGAAGAACTTTTATGGTGATGCATATGAAGTATAAGTTGTATAAGTTTCTGAAATACTTAAAATTAAAAGACCAACTAAAGTCACAGTCCTAAAACTACAAAACCCAAGTAGTTAATAACTTTCTATTGTAGGTCTCTCATTCATCTACCAGAAATCTGAATTGTTTTGATAGCACATAACAACAATAAGTCCATAACATATTACAAATTGGGTATCCCAATTCAGTTACTCTGTTTTAGTAGTCCTTAAAATGTACTTTGGTAAACCTTTTTTTAAAAAAACAACCAAGAATTGTTCTCATTTTATTTTTAGGAAATAGTTTGGTTCCTCAAATGCTGGTCAGGTAAATGTGTGTTTCAAGTTTGTCAGCATTTCTGTGTATGTGAGAGTGCAGTTATATTGATAGATTTCTGAATTTTTGTATTGCGTAATTTAAAAACAGCCTGCTGGCATGGCTCTATTTTGTCCAGTATTTCATCTGCTTGGAGAAGACTTTTGAGGAGGGCTGAGATAAAGTTTCACTTGGAGGTCTCAATCCTCTTGAGAAAAATCTTTAAATCAGCCACAGATTTAACCACTATTTTGACATAGTTGTTCTGTTGTGAATATCCTTAAGTTGTTGGAGAGCATATAGTAAATGTAATGTTGCAAATAGAGAAAGCAAATTAGTAGAAACTAGGTGCTTATGTCATGAAGGGCAGATCAAGCCCGTTTAGCGTGAGGGTGATGCTTCCAATGCTGGCCACATGGAAAAGCCGAATTCAAATATGAAGTGCTTTAGGCCATCTATTTATTTAGACCACATTGTGTAGCATGTTCTTGGAATGTCCCTACCTATTTGACTCAGCCCTTCTTTTGAATTCTCCAACATGCTGGCCCTGGGGCACAATAGTGATTTTGAATGCGGAAGGCCTTGTTCGTGTCTTTCAGTGTTGCTGGGCTGTAAAATATTATATGCTTATAAATATCATACTTGAAATGCACTGCATGACTTCTACAGACTCCCATACTGCTCTTGTTAGAAGAAAACTCTTCTGACTCATTGGCAAATTGTGTCAAAATAAGTTAATATCTGTTTTGTTGCTTTAAAAACTAAGGATGAGAAGCACTGAGAATAAAAGCAGGAGCTGACATTATTGAAATGAATTAATCACTCCTCGTGGCTCCTGTATTTGCCCAAGACATGAGTGTAATACTAAACTAAACATGCTACAGAAAGTTTTACACAAATTCCTATGTATACTAGAAAGTGTTGTGAATATTGTTAACTTTTCAGTGTGTTCCAGATCAAGAAATTGACAGTGTTGAGACTGTTTTTGCAGAAAAGCTCTTCTGTTTCAGAATAAAAACTTGATCTGTTTGTCTAAAATGCATAGGTTATCTGTAGGTGATTGCTGCTACATATTTCAGCATATATATTGTAAAAAAGGATTTGCATGAAAAGTGACCAGCTTTGAGCTGACCTTCATGTGAACATTAAAACTACAGTATTCCTATTGTTGGTGTTACTGCTGTGATGTACCTTTATACAAAATACTACCCCTTTTGAGTATTGAAACCTGCCATCTGTAACCTCCTTGATAATTTTGCCATGTGGATTTTTGTCAGCATACTTGATTCAAATACCAGGCACGAAGCAGCTGGGTCTTCAATTTGTTGAGAAACAAACTGGAATGAGAATCTGATGCAAATGAAGGCGCTCAAGCCACCCTTTTTGTACTGGGGGAAAAGATATTTTAATGTTACAGCATTGTTAATTTGTATACCAATAAATGTTTTGTCACATTTGTCCAGATTTTAATTAGTGTGAAAGTCATAATGCAAGTTTCAGAAGGAGAAAATTTAGAAAGGGTTTGGTTTTTTTTAGTAGAAAAACACAATGTGTATTCGGAAGAACCAGAAAGGAAATCCAAAGATCAAGTGTAGATTTGGTATAGGAAGTGCTGGCAATGGAAATTCAGACACAAGAATAGCATTCAAGAAAGTTGGCAACTCTAAATATTCTTGTAGAGTGAGGAACGGGTAGGTTATAAGAGGAAAAACTGTACTAGTCGGTAGACTGCCTGTATCTGGATTGTAGCCACATGGCCTGAAATACTATTTCCAGTCATTGCTGTTTTTCTTTCATAGCACTGTTTTTATTCATAGATCCCTAAGAAATTAGCACAAACATAATGGATTCTATGTAATTCTGACAAGTTTTGAAGACACGTTAGAGCAGGCACCCTCAAATTGTGGCTCTCCAGCTGTTAGGGTCTCCAACTCCCAGAAGTCCTAGCTAGCTAGTTCAATGGTCAGGAATTCTAGGAGTTGGAGGCACAAACAGCTGGACAGATGCAGTTTGAGGATGCTTGCATTAGAGGTATGAGTTCATTTAGTGCAGTGGTTCCCAACCTGTGGTCCGTGGACCACCAGTGGTTCCCAAGAACTAAAATATGGCCCATGGCCTCACCGTTGCAACAAGAGCGTTTGGTCTTACGAAAACCTCTTATAGTGCTTATTAAATATGGTTTTCTGTGGGCAAGCAGATGGCAACTACTGGATGGCATATGTTCTGTATCAGAAACTAGAGCTGATGTGGTCTATCCAATACAGTTTTCTGAATCAGCACCCCAAATAACCAATCTATACTAAGGAATCTAAAGCTGACCAAAAATTGATTCATAACCCTTTTGGTACTAATGTTGGAGAGTGGTCCCTGGTCAAAGAAAGGTTGGGAACCACCGATTCAGTGTCTGCTGTAATACACAGTTCTATACTCCTCTTATTCCAAAAATGCCAGTTCTATATTCTTGTAAATAGCATTGCATGGTATTAGCGTAAAAAAATTCTGTTCTGCTGAACCATTTTACTTACAACATCAGGTCTTCAAACAATTCAGAGATGTGTAATTTTTAATTATAGTTTTATTTGTTTGGGTTTTTAAAAAAACAATCTTTCCAAGTGCATCCATATAGAATCTGAAAGTTGTAATACTTCTCTGCTGTAGCTCAAGAACAACTCAATCTTCCTTGTTATCTTAATAGAAATTTCATGAAGGATTCTTACAGCATCATGTGGTTCAGCACTGCTGTGATCAAATTGTATTGTGTGCCTTCAAGTCATTTCTGATATATAGTTGACCCAAAAGTGAAGCTGTCATGGAGTTTTGTCAGCAATATTTGTTCAGAGTGGGATTGTGCTTCCTTGGAGGCTGAGAGAGAGAGTGCCTTGCCCAAGGTCTCCCAATGAGTTTCCATGGCTGAGCAGGAATTTGAACCTTGTATTAAAGAATGTTTAAAATATGTAACATTAGCTACTTCCGCAACCAATGGGAGAAACATCCTAATCCCATGCTTAGCTCCAAATTATGATATAAGAAAGAAGCAAAATCCTGAGCACACAGTGGCAAGATATATGCTTGTGGGAAGCCTCAAATTATGATATCAGGAACATCTGTTCAAATCATTTGATCTTGGGAAAACAGCTACTGTACAATTAGGATTCTAAGAAAACCAGGCTGCCTTCACTGTTGAGAATTTTCTATACTTTTCAAAGACCCATCACTCAAACTGCCATGTATCTTTCAGTTATATTCTTGCAGACCATTTCTTTCTTAGGCAGCTTTGCAGCTCAGAGCTCCTCAAGGGGACTACTGTTCACCAGCTGTTGTTCATCAGAAACCTGCATTTTAAAAACAGATAATATGCTTTTAAATATGATGGAATGTCTGACATCGGGGAAATCAAAGAAAACTCCTTGATTCTCATAGATAAAACTTACAGAAAATGGATTAGAAGAAGAATCTGGTGGAGAATATTCATAGTTAGGGTTAGAGATGCTTGAGGACTGTGCCTTGTCCAGTGTTGTTACATCAATGTCATATTTTTCCTGTGTTTTTAAACATAAAAGTGAATTATGATTTGAATATATACTATAAGGGAAAAAGGGACTGTGCCAAAATATACCCTAGTTACTGTTTCAAAGTAGAGTACACCTATTAACAGAATTTACATAGATGCTGACTTGCCATTAAGCAATTACTTAGGACCAACTATGACTGACAACTGAATATTATTCAGAATAGCCAAATTATAATTTGGCCATAATGAATGGATACATATTCAATTACTTCTTTTTCTACCTGATTTTTATTAACTGTCTTTAGCCATATGCAAACTGGGGAAACTGCTCATCGCAAGTCATGCCTTCATACTCTCAACCTGTACTGGGAAATTAGTTTGGTAAATTTCAGTAGCAGCCATATATAAACATGGGTAGAAGGAGGCATTTGTAAGGTGGTAAATAATGAACCTCACTATACATTTTCATCTACTTCTTACCTCAAAATGCTGGAAGCGAATAGTTCTTTGCTTAAATCTGAAGTATGAATATCCCACAAGAGCAACAATTCCAATTATCAGAAGAACTACAAACAACGCAACTCCAGCATGTAAGGCCTATGTGGAGATGGCAAAGACAGGTTTATTATTTTTAGTGAACTTGAAAGGTGGAATTCTGTTAGTTTGACAAAAGAAAAACAATACATTTTGTGAGATGTTAAAAGACAGCCATCTGTTTTTTTTAGAAAAAAACTTAAGACCTGGCTTTTAATGCAAGCGTTTAGTGAATAGAAAACTACGGAAGGAGACCTCAACAGCTTGAATAATGGGCTATGGATTTGGAAAAAGATTTGGACATGAGATCAAGACTTGGTATTTTATATGGTTTTAACCTGTTTGTTTGTTTGATAGATAGATGTTTTAATTGCTTATATATTTAGATTGTTTATATTTTGATGAGATGTGTTTTATTGTTTACCTGTGTGGCATTGAATTTTTGCCAGATTTGTAAGCCTCCTTGAGTCCCCTTTGGGGTCGAGAAAGGTGGGGTAGAAATGAAGTAAATAAATAAATATTGTGGCCCTATGTTTATGAAAGAAGCCATAGAAATGGGAAAAAGAAATAATTCACTAGTCATTTTTTAAAATGTCTTGCATCATGTAAAAATGACATGATCTGGGAAAAGGTTGATTCATAATAATAATAATAATAATAATAATAATAATAATAATAAAACTTTATTTATACCCCGCCACCATCTCCCGAAGGGGACTCGGAGTGGCTTACATGAGGCCAACCCCGACAACACATCAATAAATCAAAAAACAATAAGCAAAGACAATACAATTAATATAACTCACATATAAACACAAACAGTAACACACAAGGATTTAAAAAACCTATGGCCGGGTCAAATGTAATTGTTTAAAATTTAAAAAATTCTGGGCATGAACAGAGGTAGGATGTATCTGATAGGAGGGTTTTAAAAGAAATGAAGGGAGATCAACCCAATGAGTAGTTAACTAGAGCCAAATTTGGCAAATAGTTGGTGGTTCAGGTTTGCATTGGTACAGAAGAAGAAAAAAGTTTTGTAAATCTTCAGAGATCAAAAAAATGCTTGAAATATTGTATACACAATTTACATATTTTATACAAAGTGAAATGCATACACTATACCTTTAGAGTGAAAGATATTCTATTTCAGTAACCTCCCAATTACTGTAATTAAATAATCATCAGTGATCTAGTTGGAAATATGGACGTATGTCATTTTGAAGTCATGTTTGAATCTCAGCCCCAAAAGCTTATTTATTTATTTATTCATAGTATTTATATCCCACCTTTCTCAGCCCAAAGGCGACTCAACGCGGCTTACAGTTGGCAGCAATTTGATGCCCCAGTAAATATAAAATACAGTTTTAAAACATTTAGCATATAATATAAAACCATACAAAAACCAATAAAAACAGAAAACAAAGCTTAAATATATACTCAAAGAAATGGGAGGTATTTTCCTAACTGACTGAAATACCCAATCAGTGGTGTGCCCAGCCCTAATCTACATTAGAAAAATAGATTTGTGATTGATACACTGGTAGGGTCCCCCAGTGGTGCAGCGGGTTAAACCACTGAGCTGCCAAACTTGTTGACCAAAAGGTCAGCAGTTTGAATCCAGAGAGCGGGGTGAGCTCCTGCTGTTAGCCCCAGCTTCTCCCAACCTAGCAGTTCGAAAACATACAAATATGAGTAGATCAATAGGTACCATTTCTGTGGGAAGGTAATAGTGCTCCATGAAGTCATGCCGGCCACATGACTTGGGAGGTGTCTATGGACAAAGCCAACTCTTCGGTTTAGAAATGGAGATGAGCACCACCCCCCAGAGTCGGACACAACTAGACTTAATGTCAAGGGGAAACCTTTACAGTGGTAATCCAAATAGCAAATATAGCTATTGCTTTCAACTCAAAAATAGGTCACCTTTTGACCTTAAGAAGGTGGTACGTGTCCCCCAAATGTACTGACTGTATTTTGATAACTAGCTACTTATTTGTATTAGAGCTATAAAATGGCATCACTAGAAGAATATCATCATCATCATCATCATCATGGAAAAGTTACTTTGTAGACTACAGCTTCCAGGATCCATGACCCTTGCTGGTTGAGAGTTCATGGGGGTTGAACACACAAAATAGACTCATAGAAACAAAGAGTTGGAAGAGACCTCATGGGCCATCCAGTCCAACCCCCTGCCAAGAAGCAGGAATATTGCATTCAAATCACCCCAGACAGATGGCCATCCAGCCTCTGTTTAAAAGCTTCCAAAGAAGGAGCCTCCACCACACTCCAGGGCAGAGAGTTCCACTGCTGAACGGCTCTCACAGTCTTCCTCATGTTCAGATGGAATCTCCTTTCTTTTAGTTTCTCAATCTCTGCTGAAAGACTCATAATTACTGTGTATGCAAGACTTACAGAAGGTATAGCAGGTGCCTTTAGAGGTGTGGCAATAACATGGATGACCCCATTGGAAGCAATTATGTCCCATTCCAAGATAGTTTTTCCATCCACATACTTTGTTTCTTTCTAAAAAGGAAAAAAAAATACAAAGAGCTTTTATGACCTTTCCAAGAAAGCTGGAGTTTATTTCTCGGTGCTTAGATCTCTTTCATGTGATTCACTCTTGGCTCAAGAACTCACCTTTTCTCTGTTGTTGGATGTCTGCCTAAAAAAAGATTCATTTTTTCCTTGGCTGGAATAACTGGATGTAGCTGGCTGGAGAAGGAATCTAATCTTTCATGCCAGTAAACTCACTTCAGTCACATTTCAGTTTTAAACAGATGTAATCACCTGTTGAGCTAATGCTACATTCTTTCCATCTCATTGAGTAATTTTATTTTCCCCATCCACATATAGCAAGTTTGCTGCTATTGTACTTCATACATTATAAACTGCAGAATTTCCAACATTTCTAAAAAATGTATGAGCATTTAAACGTAGATAATTGAATCTGTGGGATCTAATATGTATTGACTTAATATTCGATCTTTCATTCAATAGGTTTACTGTAATTGGGACTCACCAACAGCATTCTTGCTGGTGAGTGCTATTTTCAGATTCTATTTTTAATTGGTGGTTTGGAGAGTGTATTCTTTATTGAGCATAATGGATGAAAAGTTAAAGATCTCTCAAGGGCATCATAATTTACACAAAGGACATTTCCATAATATGCATTTCCACCATTTCATGCCACTCTAATTGCCTAGACCTCCTAGCAACTCTTTTTAAAGGTCTTTCTAATGCTCTAAAGAGGTTCTTTTGTGTTTTCTTTAAAGAAACTGCCCATTAAGAAGCCTTTAATGGTGAATTTCTGTGTGATTCCATTCACGGAGTGGTAGTGGAAGGGTATCTGTAGAGTTACAAGGTGCCTGGTTATAAAGCTATTGTCTTCCTAACCCTGTTATATGCCTGTGAAACACGAACTGTTTATGGACTTCGCACTCAAGTCCTGGAACAATTCCATCAGCATTGCCTCTGAAAAATCCTGCAAATCTCTTGGGAAGACAGGTGGACAAATGTCAGCGTGCTGGAAGAAGCAAAGAACACACTGCCTTATTCCACTTAGGCAGAAAAAACAAAATGCAAAGATACAGAATGGGGGACGCCTGGCTTGAAAGCAGAAAAAGATCTTGGAGTCCTCGTGGACAACAAGTTAAACATGAGCCAACAATGTGATGTGGCGGCAAAAAACCAATGGGATTTGGCCTGCATCAATAGGAGCATAGTGTCTAGATCTAGGGAAGTAATGCTACCCCTCTATTCCACTTTGGTTAGACCACACCTGGAATATTGTGTCCAATTTCTGGGCACCACAATTCAAGAGAGATATTGACAAGCTGGAATGTGTCCAGAGGAGGGCGACTAAAATGATCAAGGGTCTGGAGAACAAGCCCTATGAGGAGCGGCTTAAGGAGCTGGGCATGTTTAGCCTGAAGAAGAGAAGGCTGAGAGGAGATATGATAGCCATGTATAAATATGTGAGAGGAAGCCACAGGGAGGAGGGAGCAAGCTTGTTTTCTGCTTCCCTGGAGACTAGGACGAGGAACAATGGCTTTAAACTACAAGAGAGGAGATTCCATCTGAACATGAGGAAGAACTTCCTGACTGTGAGAGCCATTCAGCAGTGGAACTCTCTGCCCCAGAGTGTGGTGGAGGCTCCTTCTTTGGAAGCTTTTAAACAGAGACTGGATGGCCATCTGTTGTGGTGATTTGAATGCAATATTCCTGCTTCTTGGCAAGGGGTTGGACTGGATGGCCCATGAGGTCTCTTCTAACTCTTTGATTCTATGATTGAAGAGATGCTCCTACACCATCAACTCCACTGGACTGGCCACATTGTCCAAATGCCCATTCAACATTTCCCAAAGCAGTTACTATACTCCCAACTCAAGGATGGAAAATGGAATGTTGGTGGACAGGAAAAGAGATTTAAATATGGGCTTAAAGCCAACCTTAAACACTGTGGCATAGACACAGAAAACTGGGAAACCCTGCTCCTTGAGTGCTCTAACTGGAGGTCAGTTGTGACCAGTAGTGTTGCAGAAGTCGAAGAAGCTCGAATGGAGGGTGAAAGGGAGAAATGTGCCAAGAGGAAGGCACATCAAGCCAACCCTGACCACAACCACCTTTCATCTGGAAACCAATGCCCTCACTGCGGAAGAACATCCAGGTCAAGAATAGGGCCACAGTCACCTACCTATCAAGACACTACACTTGTAAGGCCATCATACTCAGACAACGAGGGATCACCTAAGCAAGTAATTAAGTGGAAGAAATGGTTCAGAGTCCAATCACCCAATTTCTCTTCCAATAGCAAGAAGTCAGAAAGACTATCACTGCTTTGTGTGAACACATGAGAAAACAGATATCTGGTTCAATTTCTCCATGTTCTTAGAGGAAGGAACTATGTATAATGAGCTTTCATGTATTTAAATCTAGTAAATATTAGTAGCTTCAGTGTGGAAGGGAGGGGCTTGAAGCCAGCACAGTGAACTGTATGTTCTGATAAGAGCATGAAAATCTATGTACAAAACACACACCTTTTCAGCTGCAGAAATCCGATACGCCTTGTCTTCACTGTGTGTAATTAATAGCATTTTCCCTATTCTAGTTTGAAGCGTAGTTCCATTGGCCAAATCTTCATAATAAAGTGTGCCAGTGTTGGATAAATGATATTCAATGTCTCTTCCAGAAAGTGTCTGAAGGTAGAAAGAAAAACACAAGAATGTAAATTCATAATATGACCACATTGGATCCCTTTTGAAAGCTGTGTGCAATAGTTTTCATTATCCACTTTTTTTTCTTGATTCCAGAGTTTTCCACAGAAAATACAGCTAAATACAGGGTAATTGTATAGGTGTTAACTTTAAAAGATCTCATCCTTACAGCAAGGATTTTTAAAAAATACTCTGGGATACATATAATTTAAATGTAGTATACTTATTTCAGAAAAAAAAAATTAATTGTACACATGGAGTTTATAGAAGACTGTGTCATTCTCACCCATTCCATTGCATTTGGGATGGCTCTTCAAGCAATCCTTGTTACAAAAAGGAGGAGGAGCAGGGAGTTTAAATATCATACTTTTAATTCATTGTTTTCAAATTCCGTTTCCAGGATTGTCAAAAAAGAACATTAAATTATATTTTTACCTCATTTTCTTTTAGCCCATCATTGTTCGGTACAAACAGTGTTGCATTGATAGACAAATTGGTGAGGTAGTTCAAGAATTCTTGTCCGTTCTTTGAGGAATTGGAGTAAGTCCAAACTTTCTGTAAAGAAACAGCATTTACTGTGGTGAGATATGTTTTTGAACATACAGCTTTTGTGGCACTGTTGTGAAACTCATACAAACTCCATGATAGTTGGTGGATCCACTCTGAGCTTTAATCTAAATGTTAAGGTACAATCCAAGGTTCAAAATTTATTTTGGGGATAGGGATAAGCACATTGGATCTTTTAAAGTTCAGACTAGGCTTGTGCAATCCGGATAAACAGCGATCTGTTTCGATGCCCCAGATTTTGGTTGGGGTCCTAATTCGTTTTTGGGGGGCCTCCTGAATTTGGAAGGACAGAAATCTGATTTCGATCTGGAAGACAAAGTATTGTTTTCTATCTGACTCATTATGCAAGGGGGGGGGGGGACTTTCCAGGCTCCCCTTCTCATTGTAAGCATTGTTTGTCCTTATATCCTTCATGAAGACCTGGATTAAAAGCATTTTTCTCTCGGACCTGCACCACACCACACACCCTTTCCAAGACCTCTTAAGGAGGCTTCTTAAAGCTGTTTCTACTCTAGAGGAGAGGTGCATGCAGGCAAGCGTGGACGCTTTCTCTCCCAGGCCTGAACCATGCCACACACTCTTTCCAAGGCATTTTAAGGAGGCTTCCCACTTCCAGGTAAGGAAGAGCAATGACCTGGAGCTATCCTCTTCTGAACTTCCTTTAAAAAGCCCTCCTTTTTATTTCTAGCAGCTGTCTCCCTCCCACACTCCACTTGTAACCTAAAGCAGCTGGTATTTGACAGCTACTGTTTTGTTGGGGCAAAAACAAAACAAAACAAAACAAAACATGAGGGCTGAGCCATTGCCGATACGGCCACCCGAGCAAGCTGGACCAACCAGATTAGCCCAAGGGAACCGGCCAAAACAAATTTGTGCAGAAGCCTAGTTCAGACTAAAACCCTTAGCAGATACATGTCAGTTATAGATTGGCACAAACCAAATGGCATGTGATGCTAATAAATAGGCTGAAACAAGCATGGGTAAGCTCTCTACTTTTGTTTTTGAAGAATTTTCCCTTACCTGTTTATTGCTTCCAAAAGGTACTCTGTTGTTCAACATGTTTCTGGTATTAAAGCAGGTAAACAAAAATTCTAACTCCAGAATAATGGTCTGTTTCTGTCACTTACCGACATAAAGTTTTGAAACATTGGGAAAGAGACAAGGACTTGAAGCAGGTTTCCACTACATCTAAATCCATCACCCACGTAACCTGTTTTGCAGGTGCAGTTGACATCTAGAATGTATTTTCAAAAGAGGAGAGTTTAAGAGAGACATGCAACATAGATATCTACAAAAAAGTACTTTAGAATTTGTTTTACTATTGTTTCAGTTGTTTTATTTTTGTGTGTGCTTATTTTCTTTTAATTAGAGGGATTAAAATTGTATATTTTTGAAAACCCAATAGAAATTGAGTTAAATAAAACTAATTTCAGCACTAAGTTAAAATCTGGATATTTATTAAAGCCTTCAGGACAAACGGATTTTATTCAAACTGCACATGTTTTAGTGTTATATTATTTAAACCTAGTTTGAACTGTATTTAGATTGGAAAATAATTCAATATATTATTGAATTATTTTCTTAAACTTCTGTAATTAGCTGTTATTTTAAGTCAATTTTGTTTTAAGCTACCTTAATATCTCTGGATAAACGGTGGGATAGAAATACCTTAATAAAATAAGTAGCCAAGCAAACAAGTAAATAAGTAAATAAAATGCCTGCTGGGTTACAAACTTTCTAAGAATACTTAAAAACGGGCTTAGAGCCTGCTGCCAAAATAATAAGCTACTATGACAATTCTTGTCTGCTAGCACTGGTGGAAATGAGCTGAATTTTGAATAGAGAATACTGGATAAAGGCACTCTTACCCTTGACTCTGTAACAGAAGACATCCCAGGTTTCACTCTTGTTGATTCGGGGCCCATAGTCAATAATTCCAACAACTCCTCCACCACATTTTGGAGAAGGAAAGGCTGTGGGATACGCTGCCCTGCCATCAGCCAGCCAGCCAGCGGCACACATATGATAGTTTGCCTGTCATTAGCATGTGAGCAATAAGATTGCAAAATGAAGGAAAATGGTTAGGGATTTTAGTCCAAGTCAACGCAGGTTGGGCAAGTTTACTGCCCAATGTGGAATGTCAACTTCTGTCTGAAGGAAGGGAGGAAACAAGAAAAGTTTGATAGGCAAGTCACATTGCTTTGTTTGTCAAATCCTGCAGAACCCTATGCCCAATTATGGCATG
Organism: Anolis sagrei ordinatus; assembly: GCF_025583915.1. Classification (NCBI taxonomy): domain Eukaryota; kingdom Metazoa; phylum Chordata; class Lepidosauria; order Squamata; family Anolidae; genus Anolis; species Anolis sagrei. The sequence continues at coordinate 30,783,404 of NW_026847549.1, read as the reverse complement.
ATGTGCCATCACATTGTTTCTAGATCAATAAAAGGGAGTGTGCCTGGGAGTTCTTGCATATCCAAATCCAGAATGGATTAATGCATGTGTTCTGCAACCTGAAATTACTGAGGAATGTATACACATAAAAGTTCTAACACTACAAGGCCTCTTCCACACAGCTGAATAAAATCCCACATTATCTGCCTTGAACTAGAATATATAGCAGTGTGGACTCAGATATCCCAGTTCAAAGCAGATATTGTGGGATTTTCTGCTTTGATATTCTGGGTTATATGGCTGTGTGGAGGGGCCCTGTGTCTGTGCATTCAGTGAAGCAGGTTCTACTAATTCAGTGCTGATCTTGACTGGTCAAAGTGCAATCCACCTATTACTGTACTGCCTTGGATCAGTGATGTGTTTGATATTGAAAGGATGCGGGCAAAATATGTGTCCGTGTGTATGAAAAGTCTTTGATGATTTTATGAAAGATTCTCTTAATAGACAATGGACATGTATTTCAGTTCTCATTAATTGGATTTCTTTTCGATGAAACAAATTGTATGTTATCTGTTCTTTAGAATGCATCCTCCAAGCATCTATGCCTCATTGTTTAATACTCATCAACATAGTTATTTGCACCCCACTTTTTCCCCAGGAATTGAAATTCAAAGTGGCCCACAACCTCAAAAACCCATAAAATGCAAAAACTGATAAAATATTAATATTAAAATAGAATTAAATGCTACGATTATTGAAATAATTCAGTTAAAATCAAATAAAAATAAATAAGTATAGGATTTTTAAAAGCAATTCAAACACAATATAGCACTCCCAGGCCTGTTCTTATTTTTTCTGCTTTAAAAGCTTGCCTGAGTAAAAATCATGTCACTTAAATGCAAGGGCTGTTCTGTATGTAATGGGAAATGGGGACTGTCATGCCTCCACAAGAACTCTAATTGTTTTCCCTATTTCAGCCCTTTTTAGTTAGAGGGAATTAGCATTGTGTGTATAGTTTTGTGGGGGGGTCGATCTAGATCAGGGGTCCTCAAACTGAGGCCCAGGGGCCAGATACGGTCCTCCAAGGTCATTTACCTGGCCCTCGCACAGGGTTAACCTAAGTCTGAAACAACTTGAAAGCACATTACAAAACAACAGGTCCAGTCGGAGCTGTACTCAAGTCCAATCAGAATTTAATATTGAGACCATCTTAGAGGCAGTTGAACATCGTACAAGAAAGAGACAATAAGAAGAAATAAAGATTCAAGAACCTCGGTTTGGCCAGAACTGTGTCTATCTCTCAAAGACTTTACCTCTCCCGATAAAGACTTTGTAGTGAGACTAAGGAAAGAAAGTCTTAAATTCTTGTCAGTTAATAAACTCTTGTTTGATTCAACTATATAGTTTCCAATCTTTCCCCTGTGTGGCCAGTTAACCTTCTAAGTAGTTAAGATAGTGTGGGGGCAGAACAGGGACAATTACCTTCTGAGCATAAACAAGCTGAGCATATGTAGCTATCGTTGCTCCTTCATCTGCACAGGTCTTATTTGCTTGACTGAAGGTCAGCTTATACTGTCCCTTTTGAGAGCATACATGAAAAACTCCTACAGTAGCATCTGCAAGGAAGAAAGAAGAACTAATAATAATAATAATAATAATAATAATAATAATAATAATAAAGGGGTTCTGAATCTGGAGACCAATATAAAGTGGGATGAACAAGTAGGCATCAAGTTTAAACAGTTTGGTTTTTTAAAATAAGACAACACTGTCTTTATTTCTAAAGTACTTACCCTGAAAATGAAGATCAGCACAGTCAGCATCAGCATGACATTGTCCATGATCTTGTAAACATCTGTCCACTGGTAATTTTTTCACTTCACAAGTCAATCCATCACCAACATAGTTGTCCTTGCATTCACACTTACGTTTATCCTGGAAGGGAAATGTTCCCTGTTACTAAACATCTAAAGTACACAAGGAAGTGGACACTGAGCTGCTATTTACTTGAATTCTGAACTGCTTCCATTAAAGAGTAAAACAAAGATTCAACCCTATCTGATTATTATCTTATGAAATGGGTTTTACTGATGTGTTATAAGCATGGTTTATTCATTAATAAATCATCCTCATGGTTATGAATTTTTCTCTGTGAAAGAGCTGGTAGGCAGTAGTACTCAAGACAGAAATGTTACTCAAACTTCCAGCAAGAGGTATATGATTGGTTGGAGAGAAGAAAAGCAATAAAGGCACTGAAATTAAAAGGAGATCCACATAGGAGGCTGTAAATAGCTGTGAAGAAAGCGATCCCACATTGATTCCAGCAAGCAACATTCATAAGACTCTTTTTGTCCATTCTGTGCATTCAAAACTTTTGCAACAATGAGAATGGGCAACTTTGCATTGACATGTTTTGTTGTATGTTTTACTACCCAAAGTAACAGCTCTAAGATCTGGTGAAGATGTAAAAATGTTCTACAGACTCCTTTGAAGAACTGGAACAGACCGTTAAGGTTTTTTTTTTTAGCAATTATTCAGGCTATTATTTTTCACCATCTACAGTGTTCCAGCTCTCTGTCACAGTCTAAACTGAAAAATGGAAACCTACCTTTGAGTTATGGCATTTTCTTACTGTTCTGTATAACATCTTATTAAATATGCAAATCTCTTGTAGACCAGGACTGGGAGATTGATTTCATAGTCTATAACCCATGAGCCAAAATGTAGGTATAAAATATGTTAATAGAATGTGGGGTGTTTAAGTCTATTTAGTAAGATAAAGGTTTCCCCTGACATTAAGTCTAGTTGTGCCCAACTCTGGGGGATGGTGCTCATCTCCATTTCTAAGCTGAAGAGCATCGTCCGTAGACACCTCCAAGGCCATGTGGCCAGCATGACTGCATGGAGCACCATTACCTTCCTGCAGAAGCGGTACCTATTGATCTACTCACATTTGCATGTTTTCAGACTGCTAGGTTGACAGAAGCTGGGCCTAATAGGGAGAGCTCACTCTGCTCCTCGGATTCGAACCACCAACCTTTCAGTCAGCAAGTTCAGCAGCTCAGCGGTTTAACCCACTGCGCTACCAGGGGGCCCTGCAAGTCTATTTAGCAGGTCAAAATAGTTAAGGGATGTGCAATGTATCCATACTTATAAGCTTGTTATGCTCTCTTTAGTATATTAAAGTGCTCATCTCCAAGCATGGGTAGATACTGTTTGAACCCTAATTTTTTATATACCGACAATTTCTGTACATGATGAAGTAAAAAAGTGCAACACTTACAGGCCCTGTCATTGTACAAGTAGCATGTTCATCGCAGCCACCATTGAGTCCATCTGCGCAAGGGTTGATAGCAGTGCAGCTGTAGCCGTCTCCTGTGTAACCTTTCTGACATGTGCAATTGACTTTCACACCAGTTTGAAGACATTTTGCATTCTTATGACAGCCACCATTGGCTTTCTTACAGAGGTTGTCGGCTGTAGCGTGATAAGAAAATATCCAAAAACAAATTATACCTTTAGATCCTGCTATTCAAATTGCATTGTACTATGTTATATATATGGTTTTGAGTTTTATACTGTGACCTGTAGATTAATGGCACATCATTTATTTTATACTTACAATGCTTTTATTTATTCCATCAATTACTTAGAATACTTGCTCATATTGTTTTTTTTAATGAAAATATAGTTCAATACACTTGCTGTACTAGCCAAAGGTCTAGTACAAAGGTCTTTAAAATATACAGAACATTCAAGATAAAAAGAACAAACAACTGTAACTAAAGTTATATCAAGTTTATATAACTCTTGGAAGTTAAGATCATGTGGGGAGGCCCTGCTCTTGGTCTCACCTCCTTCGTGGGGATACGAGACAGGGCCTTCTCCGTGGTGGCCCCTCATCTGTGAAACTCCCTCCCCAATGAAATTAGATTAGCTCCTTCTTTCCTGTCCTTCAGGAAAAAACTTAAATCATGGCTTTGGGACCAAGCTTTCGACAGATAAGGGAAGCAATGCAATTAAATGAATACAAATAAATGTATTGATAAATGGAATGGACCTGGATTACATTTTGGAATATGTGATTTTAATTGATGTTTTAAAGAATTTATGTTTTAATTGTTTGGTTTTAATTGTAATTGTGTATTGATACATGTATGTTTGGCATCAAATTGCTGCTTGTTATAAGGGCGCCTTGAGTCTCTCCAGGTTGAAAAAGGTGGGATACAAATTTAGTAAATAAATAATAAATAAAAGTAATAACATTTCAAGTTATAGATACACTTCTAACATGGAAAACAAATTAATATTTTGAGTCTTCATGACAATTTATGGCAATTTTATCTAGCTCTCTTTTTCTGATCTTCGGGACATTCTTTATGGAACTGGAAGTAAACCCAGAAGCAGTCATTGACATGATAACAGATAGAGGAAGATACAGAGTGGGGAGACAATGCTATATAAACAATGCATTCACTACTATTATTAGCCTTCAGTAGATAGAATTTTCAGAAATTAATTCTTTTTTGACAAAAAAAGAACTGGAAAAGAATGAAAAATGCTGTTTTAAACCATAGGGTTCTTCAGGTAAAGTAAGAATATGGTGTTATATCTGGGCTAGACACATAACAATAGGAAATTGAAAATATTTCTTTAACAAGCAGATTGCTATAGATATTTTGGTCCCTCTCATCCATCAAAAAGAGAAATTATGTCTCAAATGTCAGATTTTTTGCTTTCCGGGCGGAAATATACCTAAATGCTCATTTGGCTCTCTATCTCAGCTCAACTCTTTCCCTCTCTGTGTGCAACTATGCCCTTGAAATGCTCTGGATTTGTCCCCTCTCCCCAAAATTGGACCAGCTTTGCAGTGAGGAGGGCTTTAATGGTCACATGCCTCTTTAAGCTGAAGGCTAGAACAGAAAGGTCAGAGCTAAAATGGACAGCTGGACTTGGACCAACTTGCTAGGTTAATTATCACATCTAAGCTTGGTGTCACAACAACAAAAAATGAGAAAGGGAAGGAGAAAGCACTTTCCTAGTTTTTCCTATACTACAAATTCCACCTTTCACATATAATGGGATTGGCTAGGGCAATGAGAATTGTAGCTGCGGGGCAGTTGGTTGGGGAAAGTGGGAGCAGGGTGATTTGTACATACTTCTGAATTAATTACTGGATTGTTGGTGTACTTCAAAAAGAGGAGCAGGTGTGTTTCCAATGCCTCCTCCTTTTTTACTTTTTGTGCTACAATATTTATAAACAGAATGTTGTTCTGTGGAATGTTGTTCCACTTTGTATATCCTTTTAGTAAGATAAAGTGCAATTATGCTTCTAGAATGTAATCTTAAGTGCAAAATGGATACTCCCTTTGCACAAAGCAGCTCCAGCTCTGTTTACCTCATATTAATTTCTTATTAATATATGCTTTTGAGGAGCATGCAGACACCTATTTTCATATTTTAAAATGTGACATGGGAACTATATGATGAGTAAGGAACAGTTATGCATGCTTTTGAATAGAAATTTGTACATGCATATGTGATTGTGATGGGGGAAATTGTGAAAATAAATCATTCTGAGGCTGTCTGAGCAATGAAATCTTTGGAAGAGGCTCTCTCCTCTGTCCCATTACCTTCTCAGGCATATTTAGTAGAAACAAAGGAAAGGGCCTACTTAGGGGCTGCTCTCAGATTTTGGGTTTTTATCATATGGATGTTAGAATGACCTCTTCCTTGAATGAATGAATGAATGAATGAATGAACGAAACTTTATTTATAGCCCGCCCAATCTCTCTGAAGAGACTGGGGCAGCTTACAACAAAATACACAGTGGCAAACATTCAATGCCAACAGTAATATATAAACAAATAAAATAAAATAAATAAAATAAAAAACAACTCAATAAATTATAAACCAACTTAAATAAACAAGAAATGACACAATCCACATAATTACAAACATATTAAGTCCTTAAAATCTCATTAAAATCTCTAAAATTAGACTAAAATTGCTCTTCTTCCATTGGCAAATTTAAATTTTCTTTTCTGTCAGGTTTTTAGGAATTAACTGCAACAGCCTCTCAATGTTGTACTCTTTTGTTCATTTTTATGCACCATCTTTTAGATGGTTTTAACTCAAATTATTTCACTGCATATACTGTATATACTCAAGCATAAGCCGGGTTTTTCAGCCCTTTCTTAAGGCTGAAAAAGCCCCCCTTGGCTTCTACTTGAGTCAAGGTTATTTATTTTTTACTCTGGTATTGTTATTATTATTATTATTATTATTATCATTACTACTTACATTTATTATTTTACTATATTATTATTGCATTTATTATTTTACTTTATTATTACGGTTATTATTACATATCCATTATTTTACCCTATTATTATTATTATTATTATTATTATTATTATTATTATTATTACATTTATTATTTTACTTTATTATTATTGGAAGGACACAAAAGCACATTTACATCAAAGAAGGTTAGAATAATGGTTTGATCAGAGTTGGACAATCTTATCTTAAATTATACTTTTATGTAAATATTCAAAAACATTTAACCTACTGATGCCTCAATTAATGTCATTTTATTGCTATCTATTTTTATTTTGACATTTACCAGTAGCTGCTGCATTTCCCACCCTCGGTTTATACTCAAGGCAATACATTTTTCCCAGGTTTTTTCTGTGGTAAAAATAGGTGCCTCGGCTTATATTTGGGTCTGCTTATGCTCAAGTATATATGGTGTATGTATACAGTTTCTCTGAATTTGCTTTTAATCTGTACTGGTTCTAACAATCTGTAAGCAATCTTGAGTCCCACTATTAGAACAAGGCCCAGAGATAAATGATAAATAAAATAATAAATCAAAAAATTGTAAGTTGCACTGGAAGCTGATTTTCTCAATAATTCTAATAATATTTTACCTGTACAGGTGATTCCGTCTCCACTGTAATAAGGCTTGCATTGGCAGGTATTAAATTCTTTGCACACTGCATTTATGGAACAGTTGGGTGAGCACACTGGAGATGAGGCTGTCAAGGTATAAAAGCACAATTTATATTCAAGCTTTCCTACCCTCTTGGAATGATATAAATAAAATGTTTTTTTTTTAAAAAACTGAGATTGTGGCCTTGAATATACTTGTCAACACTTCAAAACTGAAAACTGGGACATGTCTGGCTAAGGAATGCCAGAGTGTGGTCAAGACAGCAAAGGTTGTAAGTGAGGAAGAATACATAAATAAGAACAAATAGCAACCGCTTGTTTTGTTTAGTTTACAAGAAATGGCACTCCTAAGTGACAGTACTTTGATTTAAATCAGGAGGATTTTAAATAAACAGAGGTCAAGAGAGGAAAGTGGTAGGAGGAGAAAAAATGGGAGTTCCTGTCAAATTATGCAGTTATGCTTTAAGAACAAACATAATTGCATTGGCCAAAGATATAATGTTGCTTAAGTCAATGTACAAAGTTTATGTACAGAAGAAAGCCGGATGGACAACTCCACATCACTTTAGCACTCGTGACAGTACAGTGCCCTCTGCCATATCAAAGGAGAATAATTTAGCTTAAGGATGCAAGGCAGTGTTTGTGGAATACACAACAATACCCTTTTAAAAAAGGAAGATAAAAGAAAGATGCAATGTGAAAGAGGAAGAGAACACAAGTGTGTGAGAGATTTCACCATACTCTGTGCCATTTCTCCAGCTCTGAAGTTTCATAAAAAGGCAAAGGTATGACTGAAAATGGAATAAATGTGCCCAATAAAAGCTTTCTGTTAGTCTAGCTTTCTTTAGCTTTGTGCCATAAAATATATATACAACATCTTTGGTTATCTTTGGTTGAGATAACAAGTGTTCTATAGCACATGGTTGGAAAAAGTGGTGCTAACCTTTTCTCATCTCAGATTTTAAGATATAATTTTTAGGCAATCTACTGTGGTTTCAAGTTTTACAATGAATGGATGAATGAATTCATTCTAGAGCCACCTTCTTATAACCACCAATGCTATTTATATAACAACTTACATATTTATTTTGCTTAATTAAAAATTGGCTACATTATATTTACTAGGACAGTGGTTCTCAACCTTCCTAATGTCATGAACCCTGAATATAGTTCTTCATGTAATGGTGACCCCCAATCATAAAATTATTTTAGTTGCTAATTCATAACTAATTTTGTTATTGTTATGAATCGTAATGTAAATATCAGATATACAGGATGTATTTTCATTCACTGGACCAAATTTGGCACAAATACCTGATATGCCTAAATTTGAATACTGGTGAGGTTGCGGGGGGGATTGATTTTGTCATTTGGGAGCTATAGTTGCTGGGATTTATAGTTTATCTACCATCAAAGAGCATTCTGAACTTGAAACAAACTTGGCACACAGGATTCCCATGACCAACAGAAACTACTGGAAGTGTTTGGTGGGCATTGACCTTGAGTTTTGGAGTTGTAGTTCACCTACATCCAGAGAGTACTGTGGACTCTAACAATGATGAATCTAGACCAAACTTGGCACGAATATTCAATATGCCCAAATGTGAAAACTGGTGGAGTTGGAAGAAATAGACCTTGGCATTTGGGAGTTGTAGTTGCTGGGATTTATAGTTCACCTACAATAAAAGAGCATTCTGGCCAAACTTCCCACACAGATACCCCATGACCAATAGAAAATACTGTCTGGCACCTCTCTTGCGACCCCCCCCCCCCAGGGGTCCCAACCCCCAGGCTGAGAAATGCTTTACTAGGACACCGAGCCACTAACATCTCTCTTATTGGGCAGTCCATAGTATCTCAGTAAGAAAGAAATGATTTCTTTACAATGCTCATTTATAAGCAAGAAAACAAAAATTAGAAAAAAATAGTTCTTTTAGGTAGCAACTCTAAAGATAATGGCAATATTAAAATTTTGCAGGAGTAGAGCAGTGAGAGCACTAAGTTAGGAGTCTACTTATTACTAATGTTAAATAACCTGACCAAGTTTGGTCTCACAGAGCCGTCCAGTCCATCCAGTTTCACAGAAACATTGTCCTGAGCCAGAACTCCCTTCATCACATTGTCCGTGTAAGGTGCATTCACAGGCTGAAAACAAAACATGGCTGCATTATTGTTCAGATGATTGTAAAGAACATTCTGTATGTCTCAAAAGTTCACAATACTACGCTATGAACATTAATCTTCAGAAAGGCATTTCCCTATTGTCCTTGAAAATAAAAAAGTAAAAAAGGAAGCTATTGAGTATGTGATGTGTGTGAAAAAGATTCTGTACTATATTTTACAGGCTCGCGCAACTAAGCAGGCTGCGTACGGCACAGATTGTATGGAAGCCACGCACTTCATTGTGGTTTTCAAATTAATCTTCAAAATTCCACTCCAAATAAGCTACACTGCATACAACTAATAGGAGAAAAGATGTAGAAAGCCTGTAACTAGTTTAAGGCTGTTTATCAAATGAATAATGTATTATTCCTGTTGCTCTATTGACACCAGTAGAGTGAAAGTCCCACCAACATAACAAAAGGACCACTACTGCTTGCCACTGCATACAGAATGCTCATTGTTGGAACAATACAAACTTCCCTTGTACAAACATGTTTCTGGATGTTCTGTGAGATGCAAAATGTCAAACTGCTCCGTCTATGTGCCAAAGCATTAGCAGTTTGGCAAAATAGGATCATGGCCTTAATTTTTAAAAAGTTTACAAGTCACCTTGCATCTATGCATTCTAAGGGTCGCATATGAACATAGGGTTGCAAAATCATTTCCCATCTGAGCACTGACCAGATTTAGAGCTGCATATCTTTAGCAAATCAGCAATACTTCCTGGCATGTTACAAAATTATGAGTCCTGCTTAAGTTTGTAAGGTCTTCCTGGTCTAAGTAAGGAATTTGGGATCTAATATGCATTTCACATTCTCATGCAGATAAGTACAGTTACTTAACATGAACAGGAAACATACATTTGCAATCCAAACCATATCTTCCAGGTAGGCAGAGTTCACATGAAGTACCATTGAAACCACTGTTACACGAGCATTCCCCTGTACCAGCATATCCTTCATTACAGCTACCACGGTTATTACATGGACCTTCTGGTCCTCCTGGGCAGGCTGGAAAATAGTAAACAATGGGGATTAAAACTTTGCATAGATTGTTTCAAGAATGGCTATTTTGCCACATTCATTGGGCTAATATGCCACAGAAGAAGGCTCATTTTACAAGCCCAAAACTTTGGCAATGTTCTTCCAGAGCAGAAGAACTCTAGTACTGAAATGTCAAAGCCTATCATGCAAAGATTCAGAAGTCATCCACCAGAAACGCATCATTTGGCACAACAAATATGAATTCAACAAAAAGAATGGACCTTGCTTCTTTCTTTGGTAAACTGATGCATTTACCAAAGCATTAGGTTTATCCTCACTGGTATGAGGGTGGGGTGAGGATACAGAAAAGTAGAAAACAAAAGGCTTACCTTGGCACTCATTCCCAAAGTACCCCTTGCAACACTGTGGTACCCTGACCACCATTGAGCAAGATTTCCGACAGCCTGACAGGATTCGATGACCGATAGTGTAAGGGCATCGCTGTACTTCTCCCTGAAGATTTCAGATTTGGATTTGGGAAACCCCAGAAAAAAACATAAAAGCAAAATGTTAATAGACTTTATGTGAAACACTGCATGGGGCTTCTATCTCCATTAGTTAGTTCCAAGTAGAATAGACCCATACTGTTAATTGTTGAATGATAAATCAACATGTAGGAAAAGTCCATGTATATATTAAGTGGGCCTACCATTGGTTATTGGGCACTGTTCTGAGTTTTAAATTGTCATTTTTATATGTTACATATGTTTTACTTATTGTATTGTACTGTATGTTTGTTTTATGCTCTGTTTTAGACATATCACTCCCCTGTTGCGTCAGCTCCACTGGCTGCCAATCTGCTACCGAGCACAATTCAAATTGCTGGCTTTAGCCTATAAAGCCCTAAATGGTTCCGGCCCAGCCTACCTGTCCAAATGTATCTCCCCCTATGAACCATCATGGAAATTAAGATCGTCTGGGGAGGCCCTGCTCTTGGTCCCACCTTCTTTGCAAGCGCGATTGGTGGGGACGAGAGACAGGGCCTTCTCAGTGGTGGCCCCTCGGTTGTGGAATTCCCTCCCTAGTGATATCAGGGCAGCCCCCTCCCTCTTAGTATTTAGAAAGAGAGTCAAAAGTTGGCTCTGGGAGCAGGCGTTTGAAAAATAGAGCAGTGCAGGAATATTATCATGGAATCTGTGCAATTTTACTACGTACTGGCCTTTAGACTATGACTCTGGATGACGTGATTCATTGAAATGTATTTTTGTTATGATTATTATGCTTCAATGTTTAACTTATGTTTTAACTGATGTGGTGTGTTTTAAGGCACCATGATGGTGCGATTGTAAGCTGCCTTGAGTCCCCCTCACAGTAGAGAAAGGTGGGATATAAATAATAATATGTAAGTTGCCCCGAGTCCTTTTGGGGAGATGGAGGCAGGGTACAAGAATAAAGTTGTTGTTGTTTGTTGTTGTTGTTGTTGTTCTTCCTCCTCTTCTTCCTCCTCTTCTTCTTCTTCCTCCTCCTCTTCTTCCTCCTCCCCCCCCCTCCTCCTCCTCCTCCTCCTTCTTCTTCGAAACACAACAAGATGGGTCCACAGCAGACAAGATCACTCTGCTGGCTGTTGTATTGGATCACACGTTGGGCACTTCCCAAGTGTCTAGGACTGTGTGATGTATCGGTGAATAATGTGTGCAGTTCCCAGTAAGGTGGCCTGCAGCTGGCAGCTGGTAATTTTGTCAGCGCCGATTGTGTTTAAGTGCAAGGCAAGGTCTTTAGGCACTGCACCTAGTGTGCCGATCACCATTGGGACCACCTTTACTGGCTTGTGCCAGAGTCTTTGCAGTTCTATCTTTAAGTCCTCATATTATGTCAGCTTTTCCAGTTGTTTCTCTACAATCCTGTTATCACCTGGGATTGCAACACTGACAATCCATACTTTGTTTTTTAACATAAATTATTATTATTATTATTATTACTATTATTATTATTATTATTATTATTATTATTATTATTATTATTATTTTACTTATGGCTGACAGTAAGATTCAGGCCTGTATGTCTTTCAGCATGCCTCTGAAAGGTCTTGGTCTTGTATTCCATGTATTTCTATGGAATAGTTGTATACAGTGCAGCTATGGGTGTCTGCATGCTGATTGCTATTCACTGCTTTGGCACACTAACAGCAATCCCATTTTACCTAGAACATAATCGGAAAACATTTATTTTTACTGCTTGTTCCATCTTTTTAACTTAAAGTGAAAATTGCTGTTCAATTGAAAAAGATGGAACAATGTATTGTCGAAGGCTTTCATGGCTGGAATCACTAGGTTCTTGTGGGTTTTTTTCGGGCTATAGAGCCATGTTCTAGAGGCATTTCTCCTGACGTTTCGCCTGCATCTATGGCAAGCATCCTCTTAACCTCTGAGGATGCTTGCCATAGATGCAGGCGAAACGTCAGGAGAAATGCCTCTAGAACATGGCTCTATAGCCCGAAAAAACCCACAAGAACCTAAAGATGGAACAGCTGTCCTACGCCTTCTGATTGCTAGCATGAGGAGTGTTTTGTTTGGAAATATTAAAATAATTGTTTAGCAACTTAAAGATTATTATGACAGAGGCTTTCAAAAAATAGAGGAAAAGTATTTCCACTATTTTAAAGCTTTGCTTTATATACCAACCTATTTACAATTTGGCCGTATTGTCATTTCTTTTCAATTAGAGCATTGAAGTTAGAATCAAAAGTATGCAACTATAATTACCACCACTTTGCTCCCAGAAGGACACTGAAAGGTTCTGAAGCAACTAATGCAATCTCCCTGTAGAAAAACAAAATTATATGTTTTAAATCAGCTGTTTTAATGAAAAGTTTTCTAACATAACATTTAAAAAATAATCCTTTGTTAGCAAAGCGCAAAATGCATGACCTATACAGTTATATGAACTGAAACCCTAAGACAATTTCCTATAATATTTTCAGGCATTTTATTTCTGAAACATTCTAATGTAGTGATGGGACTCATATAGGCCATTTTTTGTAAATCTATAAGTTTATTGATCTCACTCAAACTATTGAATTCAATGGGATACACACACATACACACACACATACACACATACATATACATACATACACACAGTGTGTGTGTGTATGTGTGTGTGTGTCTATCTATCATCTATCTATCTATCTATCTATCTATCTATCTATCTATCTATCTATCATCTATGTATCTGAATTTATATATATATGGTTGCACTGTAAAGCTCTAACCCAGTGTTTCACATTAACTGCAGCATGCAACTATTCCAATTAACATGCAGGAATATCCACATATCTCTTTTCAAACCTCAGGAAAAGAGATTCCACCTGAATTTTAGGAAGAACCTCCAGACAGAAAGAATGATTTGATAGTGGAATATGCTGCCTTGGAGTGTGGTGGAGTCTCCTTCTTTGGAAGTTTACAAATAGAGGCTGGATGACAATCTGTCAGGAATACTTGGCCCGTATATTCCTACATGGCCGTGAGTTGGACTGGATGGCCCTTGTGACCTGTGATTCTAGGAGAGAATCACTATATCAGCATAAAACTGAGAAAGAAAATAGCTTTTCAGAGGAAGACTGACCGGTAACTGAGAAGTGAGGAAAGTGTCACAACGACCTCCAAGGACAGGATCTACTAACATACAGTCAATCCCGTAAGCAAGACCATCAGCAAACTCCAATTGCCTTTGTATTATTTTGCACCTTCCATTGAGGAACAATTCACCCTTAGCAAACAGAAAGCACAATGAAAGAATTGGTAATTCAGTTGTTGGTTCTGTTTTTAAAGAAAGATTAGATTAACATATGTATTGAAAAGCAGCCTAAAACCAATATTTCTCCGATAATAATTTTAGTCAATATGTAAAAAGGTAAAGGCTTCCCCTTGATATTAAGTCTAGTTGTGTCCGACTCTGGGAGGTGGTGCTCATCTCTATTCCTAAGCTGAAGACCCAGAGTTGTCCTGAGACACGTCCAAGGACATATGATCGGCATGACTGCATGGAGTGCTGTTACCTTCCTGCCAGAGTGGTACCTATTGATCTCCTCACGTTTGCATGTTTTTGAACTGCTAGGTTGGAAGAAGCTGGGGATAACAGTGGGAGCTCACTCTGTCCCACGGATTCAAACTTCTGATCTTCTGGTCAGCAAGTTCTGCAGCTTAGTGGTTTAACCCGCTGCACCACCGTGGCAAAGTCAATATGCATACAACTAGTGATATTGTATATTTACACTGGGTGGTTGCTGCTGCCATTTTAATTTTGTTATATCAACTGGTAATTATAATTCTTATTATACTATAAGAATTATGAGAAATCGGTTTGATTCTGCATCCATGTCTGTATGATTTTTCTTGGGGTTTCTGAGGCAAAATCCTTCTTGAGCACTTAACTAGTTATCTATGCTCATGATATTCTTTGGCTTACCTTCTGGGCTGTGAATTTCTATTAATTTTAGAGTTGCAGAATCCATAGCTTGATATTGCTTGTTTTCAATGCTTATTTTAACCTGTTTTGTTAGGCATGAACCTTTGTAAGCCGCCCCAAGTCCCTTCGGGGAGATGTAGGCGGGGTATAAAAATAAAATGTCTGGTGTATAGTGTTCCAAAACTTTGTCAGTCTGGATTCGAAAGTCCCACAGTATTTTGCATGTTCATTTTCCACTGCCTTTGCAGGTTTATGATCCCATGAATTCTTTACTGCCAGCAGGTGGTACTTGTGACATAAGTTCCAGTGAATCATTTGGGCCACAGAGTTGCACCTTTGTTATTATTATTATTATTATTATTATAAAAATGTTGGGGGAAATATTTTAAATTCAATGTCATTGTCAGAACCCAACTTTATGCCCAAGATACAATGACTGACAGGGAGAATTAAGAAAATATCCCATTTGAAAATCTCGATAGATTCTAATATACTCACAGTATTTGTATCATCATCACCGCATTTCACAGTGAGATCAGAGCCCTGAAGTGTCTTCAATGAATCAGCAGTAGGAAGGGCATGGGCAAAAATCTGGAAAGTACCAGAGAAAAGAAAAGAGAGATGGAGAAAGGAAAAGCTCAGAATTGCACAACAGAAAGACTCCACTGTTTTGGTTTGCACAAGTCATCCAAACATTCCTAATTCCCACCTTAGCACTTCCAATAATGTGGAATTTCAAGTACTGCAGCAGCTTTTCCTTGTCAGACATTTTGAACAGCAAATCCTGCTGATCCTTGGGGAGACCCCTGATTACGCTGTCAGTGGGCCAGAATAGGGTGATGGGTTGATGAAGAGGGTCATCAATGAGACTAATCAATCCTGAACTCTGAAATAAGATAGAAAAGACATCAGAATAGCCACAGTTACTCAGTGTGGGTAAGTCTCCTTTGATCCGACATGTACAGTTGATTTCAAACATAGCTGTAACACAGAATGCAGACTTATTCATATTATGGATCCAAACACTGTGTTAAAAGGTTTCAAAGCCAAGTAGTCTTACCTCTAAGATGTTGTAGAAGAGGATGTATCCATTTTTTGCTGCAACAATTTTGAGGTTTTCCTAAGAAGGCAAATTATTTGCTTATTTTTCTGCTAGGGAAACATAATACCAAAACCTGTATATGCAGATTTTATTTATTTATTTATTTATTTACCTTACTTATATACCGCTGTTCTCAGCCCGAAGGCGACTCACAACAGTTCACAACAAATACGAACAGCAAAAATTCAGTGCTACAGTATAAAAACAGTTAACAACCTAACACATTACACAATTAATAAACAATTACTACAATACCCATTCACTGTCGTCTCATCATCAAAAACATGTTCCAGATTCGTCATCCATTGTTCCATTCCAGTGTTCATTAACCAATCATTGCACTAATTATTCGAACGCCTGCTCAAACAGCCAGGTCTTCACATTTTTGCGGAATACCATTAGAGATGGTGCTAGTCTAATGTCCGTAGGAAGGGCGTTCCACAGCCGAGGAGCCACCACCGAGAAGGCCCTATCTCTCGTCCCTGCCATTTTAAACTGTATTGTCATCCCACAGGATTTTTTTTCTCTTATGAACTTGACTTTACAAATGTCTATCAAGTTTAGTCTCTGCACTGACACTTGGCCACTTGGGATATGAAGTGAGAAGCACTGTCTTGTGAGCACATCAAAAATATTGCTTCACAAGGCACATTGCTATGAATGGAAAGAAGTGAAATATCAGGGGTATTGCAATGGCTATATATTATTTCCTGGATTAGAGGAAGCACACTGAGAAACAGAGTTTTTCCATCCAGTTGTAGACTCCCATGAGCATGGGATTGGCTACTGTGGAGATCATGGTGCTGAATTAGATAGGTGCTTAGTCTTATTCAGTTCTTTAGCAGCAATGTACTTTCTGCTTCAATTGCAGATTGAAATACCTACCCAAGAGTAAATGATTACAAAAACATGGCATCTTATTCTCTCCAATAAGGCTATCCTCAAGTTCTAACAGATCTTATGTGACCATGGGAAAATGGCAAGAAAAAAGGCCAATTAGACATGATGTTAACTGACTCACTTAAATCACTCAGCTTTTTTTTTTAAAAAGCCCAACAACTTGTTAATAGCTGCTTAAAGGTAAAGGTAAAGGTTTTTCTTGATATTAAGTCTAGTTGTGTCTTACTCTGGGGGGTCGTGCTCATTTCCATTTCTAAGCTGAAGAGCCAGTGTTGTCTGTAGACACCTCCAAGGTCATGTGGCCATCATGACTGCATGGCGCACCGTTACCTTCTTGCCGGAGTGGTACCTATTGATCTATTCACATTTCCTTGTTTTCAAACTGCTAGGTTGGCAGAAGCTGGGGCTCACCCCGCTCTCTGGATTCAAACCACCAACCTTTTAGTCAGCAAGTTCAGCAGCTCAGCGGTTTAACCTGCTGCTCCACCATGGGGCCAATAGCTGCTTAAGTTTCCCCAATTTCCATTAGTATTTTAATGAAACAGGAAGGAGTTTACTCCCTACTTATACCCCCAAGGAACATTTCTCAAACTGTAGTCTTTGAATAAAACAAAAATTTCACCCAAATTGCAAAAGTGATTATTTTTGCATTTCAGCAAAGAGAAAAAAAAATCCTTAACATATACTATAATTAGCACATTTCAACCTTATTTTAACTATATCAAATAGCTAGTTAATCAACTAGCTATTTTATATAGTTAAAAAAAACCTGAGCAGTGTTTAAATAGATGTCAATATAAAGTTTATGCACCTTTACAGGCTTTGACTGCACTCGTGGGAAATCCTGAATCCTCTGTGGAATCAGGATCTTATCTATGATGTGTATCACTCCATTTGTGCAGATCAGATCACTGGTTAGAATCTTAGCTTTGCCGTTCAAAAAAACTGAATTCTGAAAGCATAAAACATAAGGAAGGGCATTATTTTCATGGTCCCAGGATGCTTTAATAGAACAAAACAGAACAAGAGGAAGAAATCTGCACCTGGCTGCATTAGATGGCAAAAACACATTCCTTTCATCAGTGTGTATATATTTGTGTGATGTTCTTTAAGAGAAAACTATCTAAAAACCAATTAGCAGTGATTTTTCAAAGAGTTTCAGAATGGTAAATGAACTAAAATAGCAAGGGCATTTCTGCTTTGGCCCTTCAAAGCCTGCTGGGTGAGACAGTTGTTTTACTGTACCCGAGAGCAGGGTGTTTCTAGACATTGCTAGTTTAGCAGAAATAACATGGAAATTACACAAATAGCTTCCTAAAATACAAAAAAGACTACTTTAACATGTTTTGGCAATTTTAAGTGAAACTATAAGTATGCTCATGCAAATAGAAATAGCCAGATCGGGTGAACCTTGAATAAGTAATCAAACAAATTTTGGGAACCTTCTAGAGACCATTTGAAAGATTCTTCCCAAATGTACCCAAACTCAAGAATGGAAAATGGAATATTGGTGAACAAGAAAAGAAATTTAAAGATGGGCTCAAAGCCAACCTCTGGCATAGACACTGAGAACTGGGAAGCCCTGGACCTTGAGCGCTCCAGCTGGAGGTCAGCTGTGACCAGCAGTGCTGTAGAATTTGAAGAGGCACGAATAGAGGGTGAAAGAGAGAAACATGCCAAGGGGAAGGCACGTCAAGCCAACCCCGACCGGAACTTCCTTCCACCTGGAAACCAATGCCCTCACTGTGGGAGAAGATGCAGATCAAGAATAGGGCTCCACAGTCACCTACGGCCCACCAACAGAACACTGACCTTGGAGGACCATCATCCTCGGACTACGAGGGATCGCCTAAGTAAGTAAGTAAGTAACCCAAGGATGATTTTTTTTCATTTACTATTATATCTTAAATGAAGATATAATTAAAGTCATAATCTCACATTTTCAGTTACCTGTGAAAATGTGATCTTCAGCTGATCTCCGTGAAGAGTGGTGACAGTTTTATCAGATGTCAGGTCATTATAGAGCAGCCCTGCACATGATACAACATGGTTTCGAAGAATCTGGGGCATGGCACCTTTGGAAACCCAGTCATTAACCTTGGAAGAGTATCAGAAAACAGAACAGGTCAAGAGGGGAATGTGTAAATAATATACACTACATATATTGGAGAGTTTTTGCTACCTGATTACTAGAATAGACTTATCATTGCATCATGTCACTTTAGAGAGGAATCTAGCGTTTGACACATAATTGTGCAGCACACTCTTCAGCATCTTTACTTGGAAAACAGACAACTATTTCCAATTGAATTTTCCCCTAGAAAATTTAGAGCTAAATCTTTATCAGAGTTCGGGAACTGAACTTTTTTGAAAATGTGTAACTTGCAGGCATGGGCAAACTTGGGCCCTCCAGGTGTTTTGGACTTCCACAATTCCTAACAGCCTACCAGCTCTTAGCAATTGTGAGAGTTGAAATCCAAAACACCTGGAGGGCCCAAGTTTGCCCATGCCTGGTAACTTGTCTAAGATCCACCAGTGGGTTTCCCATGACTGAGCAGCAATTTGAACCTTGCCCCCCCCCCCCATTGCCCCTGTTAAGAATATAGCTGGAGATATTCAGAGTTTAACTCACAGGGTAATCTGAAGCTACTCACTATTTCTCTACCTCTCAGGATTGTTGTGAAGAGTAATGGTGTGGGAAATAAATATGCCACATAAACTTCTTAGAAGCAAAGCTGCATACAAATACAGTTATGTTATTACTTTGCCATAATAGGCCTGATATGTTTGTATTATTCATATTTAGATTACTTATGCAACTTATTGAACTCTTGTTACTATTTGTTGAACTAAATTGTGATTATTGAATGGCTTGGATACTTCATGAATTTTCAGATTATAAATATAATACAAACTTAGAGAAGTGAGAGATAAAGTCTGTTTGTCTCTCACTCACTTTCTAATGCAGACCAGTAGATTTGCTATCTTGTAGAAGAGCATCTTTGCCATCATTTATGTCTTATTATGTATTTTTAACTGAGAGTTGTCTGATAAAATGGTACTCAGTTATGAAAACCCACTAAGTGACCTATGTCACACTCTCAGCCTCAGAGGAAAGCTAAGAGAAACTTCTTCTGAAGAAATGTTGCCAAGGCAATCTCATGGTAGGTTTGCCTTAGGGTCATCAGCAGCTGGAAACAATTTGGAGGCACACAACAATAATATTTCCAAATGATCAAATATTGTAGGACTGAGGGCTTCTGGAGTATCAAACGCTCCCTTAGAGGAAACTGAAGTAAGTAGTCCTGTCTCCGACATTTCTCGTTGCTTTGGAAAATGCAGACCACATATTACATTGTCCAGCATTAAAGACATTTTACTTACTATTAGTTCAGCTATAAATGCCTCTTTGCTTGGTACAAAGACAGTGAAAGGGCCCATTCTAGATAAGTCTCTAACACCAGCATCCTAGACCAAAGGAATGCAGAATGTTAATTTGTATTTCTGCTGTCAGTTTCAAGCAATGATATTTTCCAAACTACCATGTTAATCAATTTGAAGGACATTTTGGTTGGCAAAACTTTTAGAATATTCATGAGAGTCCCCACCAAGAAAATTGCAACTTCAGAAGCTAACATGCAATCTTCTTACCATCAAGTATCCATTAAATCGAGTAATATTGTAATTCGTCAAAAGCTCCTGTAATGAAAAACAATAGTAAAATTTGGAAATTACAGTATAATTGCAGTCCTTATAATAATCTCAGGTATAAAATACCAAATTCTTGAATATGCACAGGATTGAGTAGTTCATTAGGTAAACTGATGGTTTCATCGGCATTGAACCCTGCAGATCTATCTGAAGATACCAAGCTATAAAGCAGGTAGGACAATAGGTGGTTAGCTGTTAATATGACTTCAGTCATTTGGAAATGAATAGTTTATTTTAGCAATATCTATTTCTAGCCCCCTAATACTCATATCCCTGAAAATAATTGTGATTATATGTAGAGACCCAAACTTTTTCTCTGCTATGAGAAGGTTTTTCATGAACTAATTCTGCAAAGTTTCCACAACACGTCTTCTGGAGTATCATTTAATGGAGAAAAACACATGCTTTTGCTGCACAAATGCCACATTTTAGGGTACATTTTTGTTCAAAATATTGCTTCCTAAATAATAATAATAATAATAATAATAATAATAATAATAATATAACTTTATTCTTATACCGCGTCATCATCTCCTTGAAGGGACTCAGGGTGTCTTACGTATGGGACAAAATGCCCACGAGACATAAATGCAAATAAATCAGTTAAAGCAAAAACACAATTAAAATAAGAGCATGGTAAAAATATAACAATCTAGATAAAAACACAAATAAAACATAAGAATATAAAACAACAGTGTTGAAAATCAATCAAAATAATGCTCAACAAAACCAATATAGAAAATATTTTTTATGAATGACAAATTGTGAATCTTGTGCAGAAACAAGAGGTGTGTTTTGTGCAAATGAATTGCCCTGGAAGACTTCACAAAGCATAAACAATATTGTTGATGCTCTGTTCTTCCAAATGGTGCTTTCTGAGTGCTGAGAAGTCCTCTTTTTCAGGTTGGAAATGAAGAGAAGTAAATATTCCTTCCACTCCAGAACTAAATGTGGGAAAAGCAATATAGGGTGGGAGGCTATGGTGAGTTAACAAGGTATTAGGGGAAGAGTTAAGCATTACTTTGTCAACTATTATCATGCCCCTGCAAAAGGCCCTCCCTACCCATCACTTGGTGTTGTTGACCTGATTTTGAAAAACATTAAATTATGTAGCAAGAATTCAATAAAAATTGTAAAAGTTTCACCATGGCAATGCTGCCTCTGCAAGTGAATCCATCTCCAATATAATTAGGTTTACAGGTACAGGTCCTTTCTGACTCTGCTGTATCATTGCAGTATGCATTTTCCCCACAGCCACCATTATTCTGTTAAGAGAGAATCAGCATTAAACAAAATCTGCTTTATCAACATTTATCTCATTTAAAAGAATAAGTCATCGGGGAGAGAAGGTGGACAAACTTGTAGTATATTTTTGGTGCAAGATTGCTGTCTTTTGAGTAAATGCCTAGCAATCTTTTACAGAACCACTTATTTGTGGCTATCCTGAAACAATGCTTTTTGATGGAAAATACAAACTTTCATGCAGAAACTTGATGTGTATTTCTTTACAAAATAATTTGCATAAACCCTTTTCATTAAACAAATGCTGAGTGAAAATTGCAGGTTTCAGCGGTGATCAGGGGAGCTTTTGCAAAATTAAAACTTATGCGCCAGTTGTGCCCATACCTTGGGAAGTCAGACTTGGTCAAAGTGGTCCATGCTCTGGTTACATCCTGGTTAGATTACTGCAATGTGCTCTACGTGGCGTTCCCTTAGAAGACTGTTTGGAAGCTTCAAATGGTCCAATGGGCAGCAGCCAGATTGCACACCGGAGCGGCATACAGGGAGCTCCACTGGCTGCCAATCTGCTACTTAGCACAATTCAAAGTGCTGGCTTTAGCCTATAAAGCCCTAAACAGTTCTGCTCCAGCTTACCTGTCCGAACGTATCTCCACCTATGAACCATCTCAGAGATTGAGTTCATCTGGGGAGGTCCTGTTCTCGGTCCTGCCTCCTTCACAGGCAAGACCGAGAACAGGTTGTTGGGTACGAGAGACAAGGCCTTCTCAGTGGTGGCCCCTCGGCTGTGGAACCCCCTCTCCAGAGATATTACATCAGCCCCTTCCCTCCTGACATTCAGAAAAAAGGTTAAAACATGGCTTTGGGATCAAGTCTTTGGCAACTATTACAGTGCAATAGATGGATTTGGATTTATATGTAACGATCACTGGAATGGCCTGACCTTGCATGTGGATAATGTGGTTATATAGCTGTAAGTGGTAATATCTATATCTTAATTGCTTTTAATCTTGTTAGATTTTTAACTGAACATTTATTTATTGTTGAATTGTTTTAAGGCACTGAATTAGTGCCTCTGTTGTAAGACACCTTGAGTCCTCTTCAAGGTTGAGAAAGGTGGGACACAAATATAGTAAGTAAGTAAGTAAATGAATAAAAAAAATAGTACCAGTGTATTATTCTTCCCTTTGGGGTTTCCTAAACCCCAAAGGGAATTTTTTTTCATCTCTATTCTGAATGCATTGACATTCATTATAGCCTCATCTTTTCATGAGTTTATCTGGTTCCCTTTGAAGCCATGCAAGTTATTGGCCACCAGCACATTTTGTGATTTTAAGTATGGGTTGTCTAAAAAAACCCCCTCACTTCATATTATCTGGTTTTCAATCTTACAGACATTAATTAGAAGTTCTGAATTCTGGTGTTATGCGGATCTCTATCCAATTTTTCCACACTGTATAATATTATAAACCTGCTCTTCTATGCAAAGTAGAGCCAGACCTAGAAGAACTTAAAATGCAGATGAGAGGCTTAAGGGGGGCTTTCCTCTGTCTAACTATCCAGCCAGCAGACTGATTATGTTAATTTTCTTCCAAGCTGCAAAATGCAATTGAAACATTATTCTGGAAGATAATCTGGAAAAGGCCAAATTGAAGAAAGAAATTTGTGAGGAAGGAAAATAAAACACTTGAACCTAGTATTTCCCTCAAAGCTGATCCCCTTTAAACTGTCCTCATATGTGCTGCCACAGGAGAAACATATTATTTTAGACCAGGCATGGGCAAACCTCAGCCCTCCAGGTGTTTTGGACTCCAACTCCCACAATTCCTAACAGCCTCAGGTCCTTTCCTTTCCCCCCTCAGCTGCTTAAGCGGCTGACGGGGAGAAAAGGTAGGGGCCTGAGGCTGTTAAAAATTGTGAGAGATGGAGTCCAAAACACCTGGAGGGCCTAAATTTTCCCATGTCTGCTTTAGAGTCAGTGAACAGTATTGTATGTCTGTCTGTAAAATGCTTGTATGTCTGTAAAATAGATTGCGGCAAAATGTACATTGTGGATTCCTCCTTTCATAAAAGTGGTTTGAGAGTCTTTTCTTAATTTGTTCCATGGCTTGTAGTCATTCAGTAGTGTTACTACAGAAATGCAGAGGGCTGATCCTGTTGAACCTTCACTCAGTTCCTTCCAGAGCAAAAATCAGTAGATAAGCTGAATAATCACATGTAACTGATATATAAGTGAATGGCAACAGGTGCAGGGATCATAGGTCAGTTCCACATCAATCTGCAGGAGGCATTATACCAGTAGTTCCCAACCTTTGGTCTTCCAGGTGTCTTGGAATTTAACTTTCAGAATTCCTAACAATTGGCCAAGCTGGCTGTGGCTTCTGGGACTTGAAGTCCCAAAAACCTGGAACACCAAAATTTAAGAATTCATTATTATTTATTTTCTTCATTTATACCTCGCCTTTCTCACCCTGGAGGGGACTCAAGGCAACTTACAACTCTGGCAAAATTCAATGTCAATAAAAACAGACTGTAAAACAATTAAAACATGTGAGCAAATCAGCACATAGAGAAATAAAAACAGATTAACACAAATAAAGTGCTTGGTTCCATCCATCCATAATCCTTGTTCACAATCCTTACTCAGTCTGTGTAGAAATCTGTAAAGTCTTATTTTCCAAATGTCTACATACACAGCCAGGTCTTTAGCTTTTTTTCTGAAGACAATAAGGGATGGGGCCTGCCTGATGTCGCAGATGAGGAAGTTCCACAGCCAAGGGGCCACCACTGAGAAGGTCCTGAATCTCATTCCCATCAATTGTGCTTACGAAGGGGGTGGGACTGAGAGCAGTGCCTCCCCAGCAAATTGTAAGGCTCTAGTTGGCTCATAAGGGGAGATGTGTTCGAACATGTAAATTGGACCAGAACCGTTTAGGGCTTTATAGGCCAAAGCCAGCACTTTGAATTGGGCTTGGTAGCAAACTAGCAGCCATGTGTACTGCATGATATGATATACTTATGCCATAGCTTTCGATTTCAATTTGACAAGAAGAGGCACACATTAAAAATATTCTGACAAACAAAAACTGTACTGATGCGAATGTACTTACAAATGAACATGGACTGATGTAGGTGCAGGTTTTGCCATCCCCAGAATACCCTTTTAAGCAATTACAAGCTGCCTGACAAAATAAGGAAACAAAGCATGTCAAAGGAAATATTGGCAGTTTTACAGACTATTAATTTTATTGGCTCAATTTACTGGTATACAAAACAAAGGCAGTAAGACATAGAAATAACCAAAGCTTTTTCTGAGCTCACATTTCTTTTGAAAATTTCCTTTCATGTATGCAGAGCACAAAACCTGTATTTTTTCATTCTTTTCAATTGAAAAAGTCTACAAGCTATTCAAACCTTAGTTTAAAATAAAACATAAGGACAGCCTTTAGGTCTTCATTTGTCATTCCGTGTAACCTATGGGGAATACAGACACTTGGAGATCTGGTTACCTAGGCAAGTTATTTTAATTCAGGTCATGCTGTGAAGTTGCAGCATTCTTAGAATATTAGGGTTTTTTCTTCTTTTTTGGGTAAGATTTTGGATACTAAAGCATAATATTCTTTTTCTTTCCTTTCTTTAAACTTTGTAAGGAAAGGTACAGTAAAATCTCCAAAATACTATCAATAATTCACTGAAGAAACACTTTAATTGTTCAACAATTTCACATGCAACAATGATAGAGAGACATTAGGCTTGTGAAATTTTGTTTTTTTTAAAAAAAACAAACTAGATTTTTCTCCTAATTAGAATGTTTTGGTTGAGCAACAAATTTAGTGAAGAGGATAGGATAAGCCTGTTTCAAAATGTTATCTGTTTTAGAGGTATAATAATATTATCATTCCCTGCAAGCATTATTGGAATAATGTGCATTGGGCTGAGAAAAAAAGAGATTAGTTGATATTGGTAGATCTCTGTGTGGTTTCCACTAGATTATCATTCTATAGCCCTGTTGTTGTTGTTGTTGTTGTTGTTGTTGTTGCTGCTGCTGCTGCTGCATGCCTTCAAGCTGAGATGCTCCCATAGTGCTTTCTTGCCAAGATTTATTTAGAGGAGCTTTGTGAGTGTTTACATCTTAGGCTGAGAGCATATAGCTTGGACAACAAATGACTCATCACTAATTATTGACTACTATGTGTCAATACAAGACAAAAACCATTGCTTACCTGATCAGGTCCAGTGTGAGTGCACTCTGCATTTTTATCACAGCCACCATTATTCACTAAGCAGGGATTAATTTCTTTATGTGACCAAATAAGAACAAAAGAAAAAGGTGAGTACTTTTCTATATCTCATGAAGTTCAATTTGATTAATATAGCCTGCTAATTATTATTTATGATTAATAATATAATAATATACTGGTATGTTCTTATGGGCACCTTTTATTACCTTCCCGCTTAAAGCAGTAACTATTTATCTACTCACATTTCAGTTTTTGATCTGCTAGGTGGGCAGGGAGCTGGGGCTGATGGCGGGTGCTCATCCTGACCTGGCCTTGAACTGCCAACCTTTCGATTAATAGGATTTTCTGCCGCTTAGTGTTTTAACCCACTGTGCTAAGCTCAGCCGCTCGATTATATTATGATCCCCAAATAAATGTTCTTTGTCTGGCCAAGAGTGTAAAATAAATTGATATTTGAAGCAGATTGATTCTATACACTCTTCATCCACAACTGACTCAAAAGCCAAATCAGATATTCTTCTGTATATGTGAGCATGGAGTACTCTGAACAAAATCACTTTCCATGTGAGTTATGAAATAGTTCTGTGTTTCAGCTTTTTCTGTTTTTGGACAAGGTAAAGGTAAAGGCTTTCCCCTGACATTAACACCAACTTGGGGGTTGGTGCTCATCTCCATTTCTAAGCTGAAGAGCCGGTGTTGTCCATAGATATCTCAAAGGTCATGTGGCTGGCATGACTGCACGGAGTGCCGTTACCTTCCCGCTGGAGCGGTACCTATAGATCTTCTCACATTTGCATGTTTTCAAACTGCTATGTTGGCAGAAGTTGGGCCTAACAGCAGGAGCTCATGCCACTCCCTGGATTCGAGCCTTTAAGCAAGTCAGCAACTTGGTCAGCAAGTTCAGTAGCTCAGCGGTTTAACCCACTGCGCCACCGGGGGGATATGTGAGTCAATATTGCTAGTTATTTCTTTGCTTTCTAATGACAAGATAAACATAATTAACACTTACCAAAGCAGACTATTCCATCTCCAGTGTAACCTGCTTTGCAGGCACATACTCTGTTTCCTGGGGTGGTACGTTTACATATTGCTTTGGCAGAGCAGCCACCATTGCTTGTTTCACATGCATTGATAGCTATAAAGACACACAAAATAGAAGATATAGTTCCATTCTTAAACTGCAGTATAACCATGATTGCTGACCTTATACAGTAGCAAACTTTGTTTTGCCAAAAATACATTTGACAGAAAAACACAGCATAAGCTCCCTGGCAAAACATGTTCATGAGCATGTTTTGTTGTGTATATGTAAAAAAAAGCCTTGGCCAGAATTTTGTTGGTGCACTCTGTGGCATAACTGCAATGGCACAGTAGCCCTCTTTGCTGCAAACACAGTAGCCAAGAGGGAAGAAGGTAGTAGAGTAGTAGGCTGTTCAGAAGTGGCATCTTCTCATGGATGACTGTATGGTTGTGGACAAAGAGCAATCACTCATATAGTGCACTGACAGAATTATATTCCATAAGTTTACACCTACAAATAAGTGTAATAGTGGACTGACTAATCAACCCCTTTGTCTAATAAATCACCCAATAGTTGGGGAAACTAATTAATAGGAGATGATCTCCTAAGAATACAGTCATGAATGCAAGAAGAGTGATACAGGAACAGGTGTTGATGTCAGGTGTGTGCGCGTTTGTGTACAAAGAAACAGCAACTCTATTCTGAGGTCAGAGACAAAAGTGCCTCCTCTGAACTCAGTGAAATAATCAGTGAATCCCCAGAATTAAGAGAGGAGCAAAACAGCCCTGTTTAATTTTTGTATACAAAGAAATGTTGCATAGAGACCAGGGATGGATATTATTTGATCATTCAAATGTTATTGTGCTGTAAATCCCAGCATTTCCCGCTATTGTCTATGCTAGTGGACTTTCAGTCTAAAAACAATTGAAAAGCTACATGATTACCAGAACAGATACACACAAAAGAGGATGCTCTGGTGCATGCTATGGATTTGAGATTGTATCCATTGGTTGTGTGGTGATATATTTGTGTTTCTGTGAAGAAGGAAGGATAGTCAGGAGCATTTAGAAGGTTGGTCTGAGAAGGTCTTGGTGGATAAATGGCCTGCCTGCTCTGGGCTCTGTCCAGGGTCCTGAAAGACTTGCTTCTAACCATGCACCTCTTCATGTGGGAATATGCACATGTGCCTTTAAGTCACCTTTCAGCTTATGACAGCCATATGCATTTCATAAGTCTTATGTAGAAAAAAAAGGGAATTATTCTGAACTTTAAACTGATACATGAAAATGATTTGATACCAGCTTCTATCACACCACTCTTTTCAGGGGTGCTTTGATTGTGCCTTTTCCTGCATGGCAGGGAGGTAGACTTGATGAACCATATAGTGTCTTCCAACTAAATGATTATATGAGTCTATGATTCATGAATGCCATCCTAAACTTTCAAACAGAGTAAATAAGTTCACTTGCCTGTACAATATGTTCCATTTCCTTTAAACCCAGCTGCACACTGGCAATATGCTTTGCCTCCAGGATTGAGAAAGCAGCTAAAAGAGGGCAGAGGGAGAAGGAGGAAAAGAATATCAATAAAACTAAACCCATTTCTACATCTTTGCCACTGTTTTTTCAAGCTACAGTAGGCACCCAAGATTTGTGGTTTCTCTTCCCTGGATTTGATTATTCCTGAGTTTGTAGCTGCTGCTCAATGAACAAAACCTCCTCACCTCACATCTTCTGCTACCCTTCTACCTACCATTCCATGTCCTGCTGGAAGTGCCATCTGCTTACTCCATTTACCATCTTCCCATCACAAATACTTTCTTCTTCTGCTGCCTGATTTTAAACCTTATTTCCAGCTCAAATGGGAAACTGATCATTAGGAAATGATCATTAGGGTGCCTACTGGCTTTCAAATCTGTCCGATTCTTTGTGGTGGGAAGGTGGTGAAGAGGGCGAGGGGTGGTGCTGTTGGCAGCTAGAGAGGCAGCATAAGGCGGTGAGGAGGTGGATTGTTGGGAAAGGGCTTCAAAATATGACTGAGGCTTTGTGGTGGAAAGTTCAGAAAGGAAATGATGGGCCTGGTACTGTTGATGGAAAAGATAGTCTGTAGTATACACATCTGGGAAGAGGGTTTACCATATTTATATTTTCTTGCTTTCCTAGCAAGACCTTTGTGGATGGGAGTTGGGCTGTTTATTCTTCCAAACAATTTGCATGTTTCCTTTATCCCCTATATTTATATTCCGCCTTTTTGCCAAACTGGGACTCACAATGATTTACAAAACAGTTAAAATTACACATGGAAGCACATATGGTTAAAAGAAAACAGAGCAAATGAAGACAACCTCCATTCATCCACATCTTCCAAAATTAGCCTATATACCAGGACAATTGTAACAAAGGGACCTGCTAGAACATGTGGAATGGGATCCTGCTGCTCAGAATTACAGGTACTACATTATGTTCTAATCTCTCTCTCTTTTCATCTCTACCCTGTAACAGTGAGTATGTATAGCTACTAATTGGGCTCTGCAGTGCTATGCAAACTACAGTAGCAGCAGATATAAAAACCAAGTTCACAACATGTTTTGTTGGCTCCTGTACATTTAAGAGCAGACTGATAGCAAATTTGAGGGGACTTGTTTTGACTTATTATTTAGGTTAAATGATTTATAAGTTTGTTTTTTAAATGCTATTCTGTTCTAATTTGAACTCTATAGGTCCTTTTCCATACAAAAAAGTAAATGAATAAATAAAATTGATTTTATTATATTTTCTCTCCAGCTCCAACTTCAAATTTAGTATTATAATCACTGGGGGAAAATGCTATGTCTTGACCCATGTTCATGATCTAGTTTGAGGTAATACATACTTGGCACTGGTGTGGCAGGTACTGTTGCATTCATCATCTTTGATTTCTGAGGGGAGAATGAACAAATGAAAAAAAAATGAATGAATGAAAGAAAAAAGAAAGAAAATAAATGCCTTTTTTGGTAAGCAGTCTATAAGCATAGACTGATATCCATGGTTTCTTCTTTATCGCATCACCAGATAGTTGACTCTACAGATTTTTCTGGATTATATCATTTCATCTTCTGAAGCATTCAAGTACTTTTCCATTTCTGCACACATACTAGCCAATATTAGAATAGAATTCCTCAATAAAATAGTAGGAAAAAGCAATGAGAAAACATGGTAGGATAACAGGGTAAAGACATTTTCACAGAAGCAGGGTGACTGAATGCCGATTGGGAAACTACCTAAATGTTCACCCCATTAGCAATATTCTGTCTCATTTTAGTCTGGCCATTTATTACTAATTAATGGAAGTTACTTTCTTTCCATCAGGGTTGGATGGAATGGAATGACAAAAGTCATATCCATTTATCCTCGTACAAGATTCCATTCTCAGCTACTCTAGAGAAGTTCATTGGTAACAAAAAACAAGTTGTGTGCATGTGTGTATAGATTACATTGAAATACCATGATAACATTCAAGACAAAACGGAACAAGTGAGTGTGAAACTACTGCAAGGATAGGACAGAAGATATAAACACACGTTGAGCACCATGAAATGCAGAGGATGGGATATTAGTAACTTAAATGTGGCTCATAAGTAGCAAGAAGCTGAAAAATCTTTAGTATTTTTTGTAATCTATCTTTCCTTGTCTGTGTGTGTACATAAATGATTGATTGATTGATTGAATATTTGTCTATAGCCAAAGAAATGTATCAAATACCTTAATTTCTGAGAAACAAACTTGTGTCTTCAAATATAAAACAGATAAATTAAGATAAATTGCACTTACCAGTCTCACATGTCACACCTCTCCAGCCAACATCACATTCACAAGTGCCATCTCCTTTAGTGCCGCTGTTACATCTCCCATGGGCACAGACACATTCTAAATGCAAAAAGGGAACCTTTAAGCTTCAAAAAACTTGAACACAACAGTGATATTGGATGTTTTGTGTTGCCATCTATTGTAATGTGTTCTGACTGTACATATGTTTCTCTGTGCACAGAAGTAATCTAGTTCAACACAAGAAGATCCCTCAGCTCAACTGACTCTTGACCTTAATTAATTCCATACTTTTATTGCAACCATTTTGATATCATGGCCTGAATTATATTGATTTAAGTCAACCAGAGCAGATTTATTGAAACAGTAAAGAGCAAGGTTTTGGTACATTCCATTCATTCAATGATTTGCTTTAGTTTTGCCTTACAATAAGCTCCTGGCTATTGCATTTAATATATTTCATGCATTACTAGTTTTTTTTATGTTTGCCACACAATTCCCTTTATTACTTGCTAAGATCAAGAAAAAGGATGGAATAATTTGCCACACCTGTGACTAAAAATGCCAGCCATTCTAAAACCAAAAATACCTTGATCACAGCTGATACCATATTTTCCTTTGACACATCGATCACAGGCAACTCCTTCGAATCCAGCTTCACACTCACAGGAGCCTGTGCCATTGATGCCATCCAAGCAAATCCCATTGCCCAAGCAAGTATTTCCAGACAATCCTGGACAAGGTTCACATTGAGAACCAAAGAAACCTGCACAGCATTCCCTGATCTGAAAAGAAACAAATGCTGTAAGCCATAATCAGAATTACATTTAAAGAGAAGAAAACTAGAAAGAGGATGTGTCAGAAAAGCCCTCTTGAGCTCAAAGCCTAGTAAAGTTAATTCTTTAAACAATCCCTAAACCCATCCATGCTTGTAGGATATTGTGGGAGTTGTAGGTCATAAAGGTGATGTGTCCCAGCTTTGTTTGGGTTTCTGTATCCAAAGCGCACACTAATCTAATAATCTTTCTGTAACATATCTTTTGCTTTCAATTTTCAGGCTATGTATGTTGTTACTAATATGTATGTTGTTACTAATCTATCTAAAATAGTATTCTCCACATGAAAAAAGGAATTAATTGAATTTAGGGGCTCCCCTCTTTTTCAGTAATACAAAAACTTTTAGAAGTTCCAATGATCTACTTTTGCATGCAGAAAGACAGGCTTTATAATATGTGGTCCTCCTGAATCCTTAGACTAGAACGTCGATCAGAAAGAAAACCTAAATGGTATTGGACATCAAAAGAGGCCAATAAGAACAAGAGTGCCTATGAGATATGGACTCAGTGTTGGAGAAATGGAAAAACAGGTTTGTGTTTAGAGCAAAACAGAAGTCTGCTAGCGAGCACAATTCAAAGTGATGGTTTTAGCCTATAAAGCCCTAAACAGTTCCGGCCCAGCTTACTTGTCCGAATGTATCTCCCTCTATGATACACCTCGGAGGTTAAGATAATCAGGGAAGGCCCTGCTCTCAATCTTGCCACCTTTGCAGGTGTGTCTGGTGGGGACGAGGGACAGGGCCTTTTCAGTGGTGGTCCTCTGTCTGTGGAACATACTCTCTACCAAAATCAGGTCAGCCCCATCTCTCCTATTCTTCAGGAAGATATATAAATCATGGCTGTGTGACCAAGATTTCGATCAGCAGTTGCAGCAGTAACAATTATAAAGGAATCATATGATTGACAATGGATGGAGTTTGAATTATCACTCTGGATTTGGACTTGGAGTTGTCTCTTTTAAATGGTCTTCTAAACTTATGATGAAGTTTAAATTAATATTTAACTGTGTTATTATTATTGTTGTGGGCTTCTAATGGTTGCCGGTTGTAAGCCGCCCTGAGTCCCCCTCCGGGGCTGAGAAGGACGGGATAGAAATGTCTGAAATAAATAAATAAATAAATAAATAAATAGTTGGTGTAATCTTGAACAGAAACACTCCATGAAGTGACATTTTGTTGTAGGATCCACTTATAGACAATTTAGCTACCAGTTCTTTGTGCTCTTTCTTTTTGTTTTGCTCTAATAATGCCATAGTAGTAGGACAAAGTTACAAAAGCAATGATACTTGCTTGAGTTAAGAAATGATACTCACAGTTATGGTTTTAGCACATTTTCGCTGGCATCCAGGATGAAGAGACATCCTATAGTAATGGAGATAAAAGCAGACCTCCTTCTTGCCTGGCTATAGGGGAGAAAAAAAAAGAACGGAACTTTATCATCAGGCAAGTTATTTTTGTGCTAGAAATATTACATCAGGGTCAAGACAGTTTTCTGCGATATTTCCATTAACACATATCTTCTGAAACATTTCACACTGAATGCAAATCAAACATTAGTCATTTTCAGATGTAGCTGTTAATTAGCATAACATTCATCTTGGTAAAATATTCTGGCGCATAGCAGGAGGCCTTTGCATGCTATTTATAAGTAGATCCAAAACTCTTGTTTCTGTCCATGCTCATTTGTTAATCTATCTATGAAAATGGGGAATCTGTGGCAGATCCTCTAAGTTCCAGACTAGATTGTGGAAGCAGATAATAGGAGGTGGAACAACAGCTGGAATGCTAAAACCCTCCATCACATCTACAATTTTCAGAAACTGCTGTTATATCAGGGTTCAATACAGATATGCAGAAGGCTATGAATAAGGGGATTGTAATGCATATAAGAAAACTAAATGGACCAGTACAACCAGAGATATGTCGGTATGCCATTGGAAGATGGGACTCCCAGGTCGGAAGATGGCCAAAATGCTACTGGGGAGGAGCAGAGGATAAGCTCAACTAGCCCCAGATGTGATGACGCAGCTAGCTCAAAGCCGAAAGGAAGGCTAGCGGCCGACGGTACTGGAGGTGAACGACGAATCCGATGCTCTAAAGATCAACACACCATAGGAACCTGGAATGTAAGATCTATGAGCCAGGACAAATTGGATGTTGTTATTGGTGAGATGTCAAGACTAAAGATAGACATTCTGGGGGTCAGCGAACTGAAATGGACTGGAATGGGCCACTTCACATCAGATGACAACCAGATCTACTACTGCGGACAAGAGGAACATCGAAGAAATGGAGTAGCCTTCATAATTAATAAGAAATTCGCTAAAGCAGTGCTTGGATACAACCCAAAAAATGACAGAATGATCTCAATTCGAGTGCAAGGAAAGCCTTTCAACATCACAGTGATCCAAATATACGCCCAACCACAGCTGCTGAAGAAGCAGAAGTAGATCAGTTCTATGAGGATCTGCAGGACCTACTGGATAATACACCAAAAAGAGACATTATTTTCATTACAGGAGACTGGAATGACAAGGTGGGAAGTCAAATGACAACTGGGATCACAGGCAAGCATGGTCTGGGAGAACAAAATGAAGCGGGACGCAGGCTGATAGAATTTTGCCAGGAAAACTCGCTGTGTAAAACGACATGGAACAACAGACTTGTTCAAGATTGGGAAAGGAGTACAGCAGGGCTGTATACTCTCACCCTACCTATTCAACTTGTATGCAGAACACATCATGTGATGTGCGGAGCTTGATGAAGTGAAAATTGCTGGAAGAAACATTAACAACCTCAGATATGCAGATGACACCACTTTGATGGCCGAAAGTGAGGAGGAGCTGAGGAGCCTTCTAATCAAGGTGAAAGAAGAAAGCGCAAAAGCTGGGTTGCAGTTAAACATAAAAAAACCAAGATTATGGCAACAAGACTGATTGATAACTGGCAAATAGAGGGAGAAAACGTGGAGGCAGTGACAGACTTTGTATTTCTAGGTGCAAAGATTACTGCAGATGCAGACTGCAGCCAGGAAATCAGAAGACGTCTACTTCTTGGGAGGAGAGCAATGTCCAATCTCGATAAAATAGTAAAGAGTAGAGACATCAGACTGGCAACAAAGATCCGCCTAGTCAAAGCCATGGTATTCCCTGTAGTCACCTACGGATGTGAGAGCTGGACCTTAGGGAAGGCTGAGCGAAGGAAGATAGATGCTTTTGAACTATGGTGCTGGAGGAAAGTTCTGAGAGTGCCTTGGACTGCGAGAAGATCCAACCAGTCCATCCTCCAGGAAATAAAGCCCGACTGCTCACTGGAGGGAAGGATACTAGAGACAAAGTTGAAGTACGTTGGCCACATCATGAGGAGACAGGAAAGCCTAGAGAAGACAATTATGCTGGGGAAAGTGGAAGGCAAAAGGAAGAGGGGCCGACCAAGGGCAAGATGGATGGATGGCATCCTTGAAGTGACTGGACTGACCTTGAAGGAGCTGGGGGTGGTGATGGCCGACAGGGAGCTCTGGCGTGGGCTGGTCCATGAGGTCACGAAGAGTCGGAGATGACTGAACGAATGAACAACAACAATGCACATCATCTGAGAGTCACAGAAACACATACACAAGTGTGTACAATGAAATGCTAATGTCAAAGGAATTCAAATGGGGCAGATCCCCCATCTTTTTGTGAAGCAGCAAATGGCATCAATCCTCCAAATTCAGTCAAGTCAACATACCCAAGGTTTGTTAGGCAATATTAGCATGCTAGTAGAAAATTCCATAAATCTCTCTCTCCCACTCTATGAGAAAAATTCAGTCAGTGTGGTGTTGCAGCTATGTGTCGGTACTGTTTAAAGTAGGTGATTCCACTTTCCTATCTTGTTGCTGCCTCCTGCTGAATTCTGGGAAATGTAGTTTAGGGTGGGGACTTTGGAATTTTCAGCTAGAGAGCTCTTTGGCTTCCCTAAACTACATTGCCAAGAATTCTGCAGGAGGATAGACATATGATAGGAAAGTGGGAGCACCTGCTTTTAAAAAAAATCTAAAAAGCTAATGTGCTAGGAAAGCCACTGGGTGATCTTGGCACATCAGCTTTCTCAGTCTAAGAGCAAGGCGATTACAAACTCTCTACGAACTAATCTTGCCAAGAAAACTGTGGTATTGATTTGATGTAGGTTGGAATCAACAACAAATCAGTAAATATACAACAATAAAAATCATATATGAAAAAGACAAATCTATTTACACAAATCAAATTCAAAAATATTTACCACGGGTGTAGTTCCAGGAGGGCAGCCATGTGTGTATGAACAGGATTTACATTTCCCCTTAAAAACAAACATACATTTCCTTCTAAGTAAAACCACAAACAAGAGAGATCACCACCTGTTTTTCTGAGATTCTGAACGAACATTACAAATGCATTGCAAATGCAGAGACATTTTCACTTTTTATATGAACAAAACCTTCAATGCTTGTCTCTATTATTCCTGAATCATCTGGTTACACTGCTCCCTCCTTCTGTCCCCTAGAGGTACTTCATTTGGCTTTAACAATAATAGTTCTGCAAAATTTAATTGTATTATATTTTTATTTGTTTAAATGCCAGAACTAAAGAATACAAGCCATAATGAAAAATAAAATGTACCACTTCATGCCTTCCTTAATGCTTTTCAGCTGGAGCTACCTATAGAATAGTTCTGAGGATGAACAAAGAACAAAGAAAATCATAGATTTTCAGGCCTGCTGAAAAAAGAGAAAGGAATTTTTTACATAAAATATGTATGGAAATGAGAAGGGGAAGTTTGTGTACATATCTGCAAGGCAGTTTTGTCATTGGTTAATATATTTACAGAGCCATTGTGGTGTAGCTGTCTGAGATTGAACTATGACTCTGGAGACCAAGGTTTGAATCCCTGTTCGGCTATGGAAACCAACTGCATGACTTTGGACAAATCACACTCTTTCATCCTTAGAGAAAGGCAAAAGCAAATCTCTCTAAACAAATCTTGTCAAGAAAACCCTGTGATGTGGTGTTTTGGAAATGACTTGAAGGCACACAACAACAATATACCCAACTAAAATGAAAACTAGAAAGCCTACTTAGAAGAAAACACTCCAATTTCCTGTTTCAGATGGCAAGAATGAAGATCTTTTATTTATGTTAAAAGTCACTTTAAGA
Source organism: Anolis sagrei ordinatus (assembly GCF_025583915.1). NCBI lineage: Eukaryota > Metazoa > Chordata > Lepidosauria > Squamata > Anolidae > Anolis > Anolis sagrei. The sequence continues at coordinate 30,746,829 of NW_026847549.1, read as the reverse complement.
ATCAATATGAGGCTGATTTAATTAATATATGACTCAAAAATATGTTAACTATATTCATTTGAAAAGTACATTAAGTACATATATTGAAGTGCACAACTTACATTTATAATCACAGTGTCATTAATATCACATCTGTTCTTCTCAATTTCCATTACTTTTCCTACGCCATGGATTATTCCTTTATCCGTTGCCACATTTGGGTAATTTATAGGTGCCTCGTTAACGTAGAGCTACACACAAAACATTATCAGCTTAGAACACATCAGAGAAGCAAGCTTAAATAAAAACTGGTTCAACAATTTTATCAATTGAATGCATCTTACTCTGCTTGAAAAATATAATAAAATCCCATATAACAGCACTGAACTGAAAGATTGCGTTGGAAAAAATAGCTCCTCTGTGAAATCACAGTATTTTATCAATAATTTCAGACTTTTAAAAAAAGTTATTTGAGTGATAAATACATTCAGTATCCAGCTACAATTGGTCTCTGTCAATGTGTGACTGTTTACAGAAATATACTCTTTATCTTGCTCCTTCCCCCCATATTAATTTCTCCATTTTAATTTAAAGACTGATTCTGATACGTGCAATCAATCTCTCAGTAAATGTCAGCTAACTGGCATAGGTTTATTAGTTATCTTCTCTTTACTTTGAGGAGATTTGGACTACCTAGAACAGTGGTCCCCAATCTGTTCTTGACAAGGGACCACTTTGACCAGGGACTACTCTCCAACATTAGTACCAAAAGGGTTACGAATCAGTTTTTGGTCAACTTTAAATTCGGTTTGGGGTGCTGATTCAGAAAATTGCATTGGATAGACCACATCAGCTCTAGTTTCTGATACAGAACCCATGATCAGCAACAAGGAAGGAGTGGAAAGTAGTGTGAAAGGAGCAGAAATAAAATAAATAAAGAGGAAAGAGGCTTGTGGACCAGATTTTCATCCTTGTGGCACACTGGTGGTCCACGGCCCACAGGTTAAGAACCACTGATCTAGAATAATCAGCAACCCATTCTAAAGCACAACCTTTGTAATAATCAGAGGTATATTGAAATGGGTGACCCCTCACTAAGGCCAAGCATCCATTCACTCTCAGTCCCATTTTCTGAATTCTAAATGAAATTCTTAGTTCAGCACTTAATGCACATGTTTAATGTTTACACATGATGAGTGGCCTCATTAGCTGGGAGTGTAAATATACTTATGCCAGTTAAGCCTCTGCTGAATTTGACCTAAATCTTGGTTTCAGTAGAACCTTTCCTAATTTAATCAATTAGCAAGTTTTTTCACGAAGCGGGTATTTAAATAAATGTGTTACAGCAAAAGCCGTTGGCTTATTTTAGATGTAGCACCTGGGCATCATGAATGAAGAATCCCACTCTAAATGACATTCCAAGCATGGTTTCCCTGAACATCCCATTATGCATGTCGTTCTTCAAGAGCTTCTCCTTGAGAATAATATGGTACCGGATCTGGCTTTCATCCTGTTGAATAAATTAATAATGCATATTAAGCACCAGACTTCCTTGCATATGAGGGCTCACAGCACAACTCATTTAATTCCTCCTTCCTCTTTCTAACTAAGGGAAAAGAGCAGAGGAATGAAGTGCAGGCACAGTTTTGAGGCCAGGTCTCAGCTGTCACCTGCAAAAGCTGGCTGGTTTCTCTGTCCCTCCACTCCGTCACTTGTGTGTGTCTTTGTGTTTAGAAAGAGGAAGAAATACAGCATAACCCTCTTATTTATGGATTTAATATCCAAAATATAGGATACACTATTATCCATGGTTTCAGGTATCGATGGATTTTGAAACACATTACCCTTGGAAACATGAGTTGTACTGTACTATCATCAAGTATTTACTTAAATCAACTGCAACCTGACCAGAGTCCTTGCTAATCTTCAGTCATTAATAGTTTACTGTCATGGTTGGAGATTCTCTTTCCCAGTTGTAAATAATGGACCATGATTAGAGCTTGGAAGCAAAGCTCTAATCTTTGTTATGCTGGGGGTAAAGAGTAACGCTGTAAACAAATGTCAAAGTAATAAGTAATATTTACAGGGTACTTTCCCCCATTACTTTGAGGACTAAAAAATGATTTCTTGGGACAGAAACTTCCTTAAAACTTCCTCCCCTCTCAATTTTCAGGCTATTTTGCTACCATTGTAGAAGTTTTTAAAAACGGGATTAAAATGTAATGATCACTTCAATATAAGAAAAGTTCCAAACAGGTTTCCCACAGGTGCAACAGTAGCAAGTTACTTTTGGGCTTTCATAATGAGTTACATAACATATTGCCTTTAATAAATAACTTTCCAAAGTTTAGCCACTGACACACAGGAGCTTTCCCAATAGTTTGTAATCCTGTAGATATTTAGGAGTAGTGTTTTGTAGCATAAAGGATCAGGGTAGTGCATACTTTTTGGTTGTGATATACAACAAACCACTAATTCCACTGTTAGTCCTGTGAAGGGTAGCTCATTTGAATCTTTCTTCTAACTACTTCTAACTACTTCCTACTATTTTAGTATCAAAGTGTTGCAGTAATTAGTCTGAATGCACAAGTGTGGGGAAGAGTTCAGTGCACATCACAGCTTTCAGTGAGCAATTTCTAGTTTTGCTCTAAAGCACCAGACAAGCAGCTAAGAAAATTCCATTGCTGAGATGACTTAATTAAAAAAAACATTAAAACCAATACCTACCAGAGAAACTGAGTGTCTCGCCTTCAGATAATCCTCAATGGCATCATTGCTTGGGGCAAAAATGGTGTAGGTGCTAGCTGCTTCAATTTCACTTGCCAAGTTATATTGCTGTTTGGAGAAACACAAATGTCTGATTGTAAAATGCACAGGAACACATTGAATGATGCACTACTGTTTTCAGAGCTCAAACAAGTTCCTTTTTGGTATGCTAACTCCCAGATACCTGAGTTAATACGACCATTGGCCTAGAGCAGTGGTATTCAAAATTATGGCCCTGTTTATTTGTCTGGGATCACCTCTGATCTTTAAACCAATGCTGCTGGACCCTGTCATATTTCCAAGAAAGAAAGAAAAATTACAGCCAATGTGCACAAATATGGCCCCACCTTGGGGGAAAAAATCCTACATCAGAGACCCTTATTAGAAATTCCATAACCTATTGGAAATAACTGCCCCATAACCTTATTGAAAAGGTAAAAATGATGTCACATCCATTTGGCAAATGTGAATCTCCATGAACATGTGGAGACCATCTTTTGAAAACCACTAGTCAAGAAAAGCATGACCTTGTTAGAAGTCAACTCTGAACAAATTATATTCATTAGCATTCATGTAATGGTGCACAGGTAACTCACCTGTTAAACTGAGGAACCATGTCTTTAAGCTGTCAAGGATAAAGACATGCCGCTACAAAAATATATTTAGTTAGCAGAGTATGGCTGTTTCTTTGAAGTTGAAATTGCAGTTGCCCGAAAGATATACACTCCCTTGAAATCTCTTAGTTTAAAATATGCACTCAGAGATAAAAAATAAAGTATTCTTTGAAAAATAACAGTGGATTGTTTGGGCTGTATGGCCATGTTCTAGAAGCATTCTCTCCTGATGTTTCACCTGCATCTGTGGCAAGCATCCTCAGAGGTTGTGGCTTGCTTCTAGAATGCTTCTAGAACATGGCCATACAGCCTGATAAACCTACAACAACCCAGTGATTCTAGCCATGAAAGCCTTCAACAATACATTGAAAAATAACGTATTTTGTTTACTCTCAAACATCTTGTATTAATTCGCTATAGTCACATTTCTTATTAAAGTTCAGTTAGTAGATGAGATGTAGGTTTCTCTGTGTTGAGTACACAGGGCATCATTCTATCAATAGTCCATAGTCTTTAGGTATAGTTGTACTCACTGAAGTCGAAAAGTCATACTGCATCCATTAAAGTCCAAACAGCAACCTGTTTTCATTGAAGACCAAGCACATACATGCATCCACCTCCACTGAGGACTGATGCAAGGACATCCACCTCCAATGAGATGTTTAGCAGACTGAATACAAAATGGAGTCCTGAGTCTGAACCCCTCCCACACCAAAGCGGTAAGTCAAACTGGCAAATCAACACACACATAGAATACTGGTTAGCAAATATCAACAAATAAATAGTGAAAGGCTTGGGAGGTTGCTATTTCCAAAACCTCCGAGAAGTATTTGTTTTGGCAATTCTTGGAGTTGTAATAAAACTTGAATTTTCTATCCTCTGATTATTAAAGCAAATATACTTACAATTATGTAGCCCCTGAAAATGGAGTAATCTGGCATCTGTTCTAAGCGGGGGACCAATTTTGGCAAAGTGCCACTCACTCCACTGAGGGGTGTCAAAACCTGGAAAAAAAGCCCATAACCACAATGGAATAAAAAAGCAAATAAAACTATTTTGGCAAAAAATAGTTTTATTTGCTATTTTATGTGACAGTTATCCAAAAGTCATAGAAAATAGAATATATCATTTCAGTAAAACTTTGAGATTCAAACTCTGCAAGGATTTTCATAGCAGCAGAGAGTTGTTAAGATTTATTTGATCATAAATGGAAAGGACTGCTCACATCATTTGTGGTTGCTTGCCCTTAAGAGGTATTAAGGTAGGACAAACATTTGTTTCAGTGGAGGATACTGTATTATTTAAATATCTCAATTCACAAAAAGAAAAGGAAATCCATTTGAAAAATTCCAAAAATTATAATCATTAGTGCCTTTCAAAATATTACAGCACAGTTAGCATGCTTTTGAATTATCCATAAATCATTAGGGAATTACGCAAAGCAGATAAGTGGAAGACTTCAAAAAGCTTGCTTCATGTTTTAAAAAGACAAAGTTCTTTTAAAATCCTACATTCCTAGCTATTTATAATGAAGATGCAAATACCTTATCCACTACATGGATAATCCCATTTGTTGCTGCAATATCACCAGCTAAAATGTTTGCTCCAGCAATTGACACATCCTAGAAAAAAAAGGTATAAAATGTATTTTATTTTAATATTAAAATTTTACTAGCTTCCTGGCTATGCAGCATACATATAGCCCTCCATATTTCTGGATTGATCCCAGATCTGATTGAAATGTTCTCTCTAGGAATCTTTGGGTGTTCCAATGTGACTCTATAGTGAACTACTGCTGGAAGTTGATTACAGATTCCAGCGGAAGTTGATTATTGAGCCATAGTGAAGGACCTAGACATTCCTAGAGAGAACATCTGTCTAGGAATTTCATGGTCCTCCAATATGATGCAATGACCAACTTCTGGTGGATTTGTGCTGGAAGAACCAGAGTGTCCTGGACAGGTGTTCCCTCGGGGAAATAATTAGCAATGTTACTATTTGGTGTTCCATGGCTCATTCATTAAATTTTCAGGACGAGAGGTAGACCATGTTATATTGCAAGTTAACTCAGTATCTTTTACTTTGACCCTTGTGGTCCTCAAAGGCTCCAGGCAACCTTGGCAAAGTGTATGTGAGAAAGGATATCAAACAGTACTGGTAAACTTACTCCACTTCTCTTGGACAATGACAAGAAGTTGCCATGCAAAGACGTTGCTGTCCTCTTCAATGATGACAAGTGTTGCAGATCATCAACTGTGTATGCTCCTTCTAATATATGGTGCCTAACGGAAAAGAAAGACATTTCAGTTAAAATGAGATGCAACTCATGGCCATTTAGTTAAACATGGGGTGTTTGTTTGTAGTTCAATGATTTATGCAAATCTAGCAAGTTAAGACTTATTTATGCACAGCACTTGTTCTCTCTTCCTGCCCAGATTTTTTAATTTGTATGGATGGGCAATGTATGTGGATATTGCCCATCCTCCATCCTATCTGGGTGATGATCAGAGGACATCCTCCGCATAGAATGCACATTAAGTGGCAAGAAAAATAGATGTTATGGTTGTGTTCACATAGCAACATCTGCCACAAGAACTTCTCTGATTTTGAAACAGGACTTACTCCATGGCTGAAGGATGTATGACAATTGCATTGTCATTAAGGATATAAAAGGATTTTGGTCCTGGGTTCAAAACAAAATACTGTTCAAACAAAGTGGAGGATGCCCATAACCTTCAGAAAAAAAGATGGAAAATAGTCCAGATTTGTGCATAAATTGCAATCTTCTGGATGGCTTGGTTGGCAAACTTGTTTTAAGAATTAAGGAAACACATTATGAACACAACAGTAATGATGATGACAAAGAGAAACATGCAGCATACTTTGTAAGGGTCAATATATTGTCTTTTGACATCCAAAAATCTTTCTCTTCTTGGTCCATGTTCTGAATTGCTTGGCGAGAGGGCACAAGAATGGTTAGATTGGCTGCATCTGTCAGAAGTGTCTTCAGCGCAGCTGTCTGAATGAAACATGAGGATAAAATGCATTAATATTCTAGGGGTCCTGCTGCATGTTTACTTTTCAAATTAATGAGTCAGAGCAAGGTTTTGTCCTTTACGGAAAAATCCCACACAACAGAGCCCTATGGGCCAAGGGAAACATGCTTGGCCAGCTCACTGGTAGCACATTCTTATTTAATGGCTATTCAGAAATAAATTCCATTGTGCTCAATAATATTGCAGAGAGAGAAACAACATATGTGTTATAGGGAATATTTAGAGGCTGAGCCCATCCTTCTACATTAAGGCATACCTATATGTTCCTTCAAGTTGACTCTGATTTATGACAACCTAATCATCGATTTTCTTGGCAATATTTATTCACAGTGGACTGAGACTAACTTCTTGTAAAGTTTAGAGAGTGTGATTTGCCCAAAGTCACCCAATGAGTTTCCATGGCTGAGTGGGAATTTGTATTTAGTATTTTGATTTTAAAAGCATATATAGTAACTTAGATTCAACCATGGGTGCCAGGAGTTCTATCCATTGACTCAATAAGATTTGTATGTGTTGATTTATCATTCAGCAATTGATTCAATAGGTCTACTCTAGTTAATAACTGGATTTAGCAACTGGATTTACAATGTGATTTGATATTAGGTGTCATTTTGGGTACATTTTAGCAATTCAAACATTTGTTCTCTTTCTGAAAATGTTTAGTAAGAGATACTCACATCAATCCACTCATTAAATCCAGCAGCTTCTGATAGAGAAGAAAGTTCCTAAGCAGAGAGAAAAAGGCAAATGAATTATAGCATTTATAGTGTGACTCTATGCTTTCTACATTGAAAGTCCTAACTATACAGCTCCTGATATCTGCAGCTAAAATAAAGAAAAGTCAGCCATCAACATTTTGTGCTTTGTTTAATAAAATATTAGCTATTACAGGTGATATGATGATATTACAAGTAACATAAGATTATTTTATATAATTGTTAATCCCTGCTGTGAATGGAGTACCCTACATATTCTGCGAGCAGTTATAGCACCAGGACTGTGGTGCTGCTGGCTGGGAGTCAGCTGCATTAAGATCACTACTGACCGAAGGTCATGAGTTCAAAGCCAGCCTGGGTCAGAGTGAGCTCCCGATGAAAATTGTGTAGCTTGTTGTCGACCTTTGCAACCCGAAAGACAGTTTCATCTATCAAGTAGGAAAATTAGGTACCACTTTGTGGGGAAGCTAAATTAACTGATTTACGAGGCCATAAAAAATCTCCAGGAAGTATGCAAGTATGCAAGGAATTAAGAAGCGACAGCTCCCCTGGTGGCCAGAAACTAGAAAGTTAATAGCCTCTGAGTGTCTGTCTATATATGTTGTGTGTCTATGGCATTGAATGTTTGCCATGTATATGTACATTGTAATCCACCCTGAGTCCCCTGGGGTGTGTGTGTGAGAGAGAAGGGCAGAATATAAATAATGTAAATAAATAAAAATAAATACTACATATAAGTGATGAAAATGGCCAGTGCTGTTTAATGATGGAAGATTCAGCACAATGATGCCTGGAAGGTTGCCAGTTCCCCATTCCTGGTTTAGGATTTCTGTGCTTACCTCCACTGCATTACCATAGCATATGCTGCCATCTCCTTTGTAGCCTTCTGAACAAACACATTCCCAGACTCCAGAAGATGTGAGCTGACATACTGCCTGTGAAAAGATAATGATATTCAGATGCATGGCAACTGCGCAATATCTGTGATATACAGCAATATAGTACATAAAAGTTGCAGTGTTCACAAACAGGGAAGCTGTCATGGTATGTTCCGTTCAATATTTTGTATTAATAAAGTCTGGATTAATGAAGGACTCAGACTATAGCTTCAATTTGCCTTCATTGTTTCTTTGAGAACAATTGTTATTTCAGAATTAAGGATATCTCAGTTTCATATAGTAGCAAACAGTATTGAATTGGTAACTCACCAGAGGGTGGCACTTCTCACTTTGTTCCAGACAAGAATTTATTGGTTCACATTCATATCCATTGCCCCGAAATCCTGTTTTACATTCACAGTCATTCTAGGCAACATGGGAAATAATTAATAATATTAGATTGGAAAACGGTGGAGCATTTGTCAAAGGCTTTCATGGTTGGAATTGCTGGGTTGCTGAGAGTTTTCCGGGTTGTATGGCCATGTTCCAGAAGCATTCACTCACATCTATGGCAGAGACCCTTAGACCTCACAACCTCTGAGGATGCCTGCCATAGACGTGGACGGAGTCAGGAGAGAATCCAAGGGATAGAGAAAGGTGGGATATAAATAAGGTAAATAAATAAATAAATAAATAAATGCTTCTGGAACATGGCCACATAGCCCAGAAAACTCACAGCAACCCAGTGGAGCATTTGTATGAGTTACTGAGTGCCAACAAAAACTCGGAAAGAAGTGCAATATAGATTGCTATGTTTGATTAACAGTTTGTAATGTATATTGTTGGAATGTCAGGCTAATACATTAGAAGATTACATATATGTAAATTACAACCTGGAAACATTATTTTTGGCTATACCTCTTAGAATCCCCTTGCCAGCTTGGTCACTGGAGGATCTGGGAAGTGTAATACATGAAAATAACTCTTCCAGGCATTAGTGCAAATACAATTAAGTTGCTGTCTGCTTTTTACAACATGTTTTGCTTAGGCCCCTTCTACACTGCCACATAAAATCCAGATTATTTGCTTTGAACTGGATGGCAGAAGCTTTTAAACAGAAGCTGGATGGCCATCTGTCAGGGGTGGTTTGAATGCAATATTCCTGCTTCTTGGCAGGGGGTTGGGCTGGATGGCCCATGAGGTCTCTTCCAACTTTTTGATTCTATGATTCTATGATTCTATATTATCCAGTTCAAAGCAAATAATGTGGATTATCTGATTTGATAATCTGGATTATATGGCAGTGTAGAACGTCTTAGCTATACCCTGTTTATTTCTTCTCTTTTTTCCTCTCTTCTATCACACACTGCAGCTTTTTTTGCTTATTTATTTTATACCATGTCTTTCTTCCACAAAACAAACTCAAGATGCACAACAATACTGACATGTAAAATTAAAAACACAATCTTGAGTAAAACATATATTTATGTTTATTTTACCAACACATTTTGTCTCATTTCAGTAGCTAAGAGGTTTAGGCCAGGTTAGTGCTTGGATGGTGAGAAACTGGCCCCTTCCACACAGCTGTATAAAATCCACATTAAACTGGATTTTATTGCAGTGGAGACTCAGATATCCCAGTTCAAAGCAGATACTATGGATTATCTGGCTTGATATTCTGGCTTGATATTGCTTTGTAGAGGGGCCCACAAAGAAATACCATGAATCAAGTAGGGCTAGGAACAAATCCTGATTGAAATCCCAAAGAACTGCTTCCAGTCCGAAATCATAATATTGGGTTGGAAGACCAATGGACTGAATTGGTATGTTCCAAAACATAGGAGTAAATGAAATTAAAATACATCAAGAAAGAGAGATTTAGCATCCAAGCAAATAAACTCCAGCAAAAGTATGTACATTGGGCCGCACCAATGCTAAATGTGAGGGGAAATCCCATTTTATTTTATTGTAAAACTGCTACCCTGAATGCCCGCAGGGCTGAAAAATGGTCTTTTCTGCTACACATTTTAGTAGGAGGGCACTGGGAGTCTTGCGATGAACCAGGGAGTCTAAAAATGACCTTGGTTACACAGGACTCACCATAACAGATCAAAATGACTCTGGGGCCCCATCTATACTGCCATATAAAATCCTGATTATCTGCTTTGAAATTGATTATATTGCAAAGTAGATCCAGCCTGAGAGGCTGACATCTTCTCAGTTATTACCATATCAGGTAAGATCCACATAGTGCAGAACTCAAGGGCATAAATGATTGTACTTACCTGTCCTGGACCTATATACAGGCAAGTAGCATTATTATGACACCCTCCAAAATTTGGCAGGAGGCAATTGTTGATTTCTGAACAGTCTCTTCCATTTCCTGTCCATCCTGGTTGGCACACACATTCATGGGTTCCAGGACCAGTCTTGATACATTCTGCCTGCAAGTATGTTATTGTACATAGAATGTTATAGAGACTTCTAGCATAAGTGTAAACACTTTGCTACCATTTCACTTCATGATTTGGCACAACATGGCTTGGATATAGTCTAATATAGTTGTACATAACTGCCAACCTAGCAGTTCGAAAACATGCAAATGTGAGTAGATCAATAGGTACCGCTCTGGCGGGAAGGTAACGGTGCTCCATGCGGTCATGCTGGCCACATGACCTTGGAGGTGTCTATGGACAACACTGGCTCTTCGGCTTAGAAATGGAGATGAGCACCACACTCCAGAGTCAGACATGACTGGACTTAATGTCAGGGGACAACCTTTACCCTAGTTGTACATAAACTCCACTGAAATCAACAAGGCTTACTTTAGACAAGCTTAAACTTTGAAGGAACTCTCAGCAGCCCTTCATAGTGAATAATTTACCATCGATAGTTCCTCATGTAAAAGGTACTTATATGGCATGCACTGAAGTAAAATGAATCACCGTAAAAAATTGAATGATCATTTCAATTGTTTGAGTCATTAAGTTCCCAGAATTTTTTTCATTCTAAAACCAATTTTATTTGCATTACATTTAAATAACTGTTCTATGGTGGTTAATTTTAACTTATGGCAACACTAAGAATGATTTGTCATAAGGTTTTTTGGGGAAGATTTGTGCAAAAGGATTTATACTATTGTCTGCTTCTAAAGGTGAGATAGTGTGACTTGCCCAAGGTCACTCAATGGGTTTTCATGGCTGAGAAGAGAATTATAGATTAGTAGTTCAGAATGCAATATGCAAACAGCTGCGCTGCATTTGCTCTCCTTTAATTAATACTAATTGGTATTTTAAAATGTACACAAGATTCTGACCTCATACACAAAGTATATATACACAAAGTATATATAGCAATTAGAAATAGTAAAGAACTGCATACATACATTATCACTGCAGCCATGTGGAATTACATTAGCACAAGGATCTACTTCACTGCAAATTATTCCATCGCCTTCATAGCCGGGTTTGCAAACACAGCTAAAAATGGACATCAACATATGTGAAATTAAGAGTCATGACAAATGAAACAAACATGTTTTTCAATAGGGTGCAATTTTAAGGGGTTTCTGACAGATCTTTCCTAAAATTGCTACATAAAAGTTCTTTCAATTAAGGAGAAGGCCTTTATGGAAGAGTAAAAATCACACCATCTTCATAGTAGCATTAACTCAATGAATGACTGCAAGGTGTACTACAGGGGTCCTCAAACTTTTTAAACAGAGGGACAGGTCATAGTCCCTCAAACTGTTGGAGGGCCGGATTATAATTTGAAAAAAACATGAATGAATTCCTATGCACACTGCATATATCTTAGTTGTAGTGCAAAGAACATTTAAAAACAATACAATAATTAAAATGAAGAATAATTTTAACAAATATAATCTTATTAGTATCTCAATGGGAAATGTGGGCCTGCTTTTGGCTGATGAGATAGCATTGTTGTTGTTGTTATTGTTGTGTGTTTTCAAGTTGTTTCACGCTTAGGTTGACCCTGAGCAAGGGCCGGGTAAATGACCTTGGAGGGCCGTATTCGGCCCCTGGGCCTTAGTTTGAGGACCCCTGGTGTACTAGCTAGGAAGATGGTCATGTTAACACAGTAGTAACTCACTTATAATTCACAAGTGAATGACTTGGGCAGTGTACACATATACATACACAATCAAACTTACATTATGATCTTACCTCATGGCACCATTACTAAACATACAATCAGCATGTGCATGGCAGAACTGAAGATAGTTTCCACATGGAAACATCTGTGTGTCACAGAATTTTCCAGCATAGCCACTTTGGCATGAACCAGCCAGGCAGGTTCCATCACTCTCTATGTGATTGTCACATTTTCCATAAACACACTTACATGCTGTGGAAGGATGGGGGAAATACGTAACAGTAAAACATCTGAAACAGCCACATAACTTTAAATAAGACTCCTTTAAAAAAAGTTACTGTATGCTTAGGAACTGCATGCTTTCATTTCAAACAAAGTAAATCCTAGAGATGTCAGGATATAAAACAGGTATTTTTTTTCCTTTACAATTTTTGGTATTCCAAATAGATTGGGAACAAATTGTCACACCACATAAGGTTTTTGAGAAACAGCCAATTTTGTTTTACAGATATTGAGAAATTATGAAACATTTTCTTTCTCGACAGTAATTTCCACGAATTTTTCGATTGCTCATATCTTTCACAACCATAACCAACATTATATAACATGTAACAGAGTCTAAGTCTGTTAAAATACCACATTTCCGATCATGCTCAGAAATGCTAGAGGAATGGACTCCATAGGATGAGGAGGAAGGCGATGATGGTAATCAGATGCAGATGGAAAGCAGATAATCTGGATTCAGAAACTGTGTGTAGATGGGGTCTGAGGTTGAGAGGGTATAACTTCCTAAGGTCACCCAACTAATTTCCATGGCTGAGTGCAGAGTTTAAATACTGTCCAACAAAATCCTAGTCCAACACTCAAACTACTATAACACACTAGTTTATATTCGTTCAATAAATTTGCAATACATTTCTTAGCACTAAAAAGTATAAATTGGGCATTAAAAGTATCTCATAAAATGCAACATGCACAAAATACATTTTTCTTTTAGAAAATAATTTAAATGTTAATTTTATGTTTTTTAAAGGAATGTCAGATTCATATAGAAACTAGATGAAACAGAGTGAATGATCATACACAAACTGCCATGGGCCAGAAATAGATATTCCAATGTCATGATTACTTTGTCAGTTGAAGGGAAATAAAGAGAAGGTGTCATCCCAAATCCAGGATCTCAGTCAATATTGCAAATGGCCATGCTGGCTGGGGGATTCTGGGAGTTGCAGTCCAAAAGGGACTTTCTCCAAGCTAAGTAAACTACCTTCATATGGTAGTATAGCAGTTAGGAAAGAAGCTTCAAGATTATCAGATAGCTTTCAAGTAATGTATTTTAATGATATGGAAATTTAATTTGTATTTTAATTTAAATATCAAGAAGGCATTTACCAACAGATATATAGCAAAAGGGAATGGCAAGAAAGGACAGCAGGGAGGAGGCCACTCTGGCTTTCCTGGGCAGGGAGTTCCAGAGTTGAGGGGCAGCCACTGAGAAGGCCTGCTCTCTCGTTCCCACCAACTGGACTTGAGATGGAGGTGGGACCGAGAGAAGGGCCTCTCCTGAATATCTCAGGGTCCAAGCAGGTTCATACAAGGGGATGCGGTCAGCCATGTATGTTGGCATTGAATTTTTGCCATTGGTATGTTGTAAACCACCTTGAGCCCCCTCCCCCTCCCAGGGGTGAGAAAGGCAGTATGTAAATATAGTAAATAAATAAATAAATAAATCACCTGGACCTGAACCACTACAGCTTTAAAGGTCATAACCAGCACTTGGAATCATGCCTGGAAACAGACTGGCAGCCAGTGGAGCTGCTGCATCAGGGAGTTGTCTGCTCCCTGTAGCCAGCCCCAGTTGGTCGGCTTGGGTATGGGTTCAAAGTGAGAAGGCTATGAGAGTAAAGTCCACTAGTCAAACACAACTCAGATCATACTTGCAATCCAGTGTTACACTTTCACACCAAGTTCATAGGTGGTCAGTGGCCACTAGGATGAAGTTGCTTTTGCGTACCACAAAAATGAGATTTCATTCAATTCCGTCTCTTAAAGTGTGACTAGGCTTAAAATATTCAGTGAGGGATGAAACATCTGTGCTTACCTTGGTCACACCGTGGCCCATATTTATTGGGGTCTGAACAGAACTGGCAAAGCGAACCTTCAAATCCAACATTGCAAATGCAAGTTCCATTTCCTTTCAGTTTATCCATACACTGCAAAGTGAAGCAGACAGTTGTGAGACATGTGCAGATATATTCACATGCAACATACAGTATTGGAAACATTTTCTTAATTTGAGAAACATTGTGAGATATAAGAAACCCAGAAACAACCGGTAATGAATCATATTCACTTTCCCCTGGATTCTTTGGTATTAAAAAAAACCAAAAACACTTCTATTCTGCACTTTATCTCAAGCAGTGTAAAACAAAAGCAATTTAAAGCATTTTGAGATTAAATATTCTGAACAATATAGACATATATTAAACATAGAATCATAGTTGGATGAGACCTCATGGGCCATCCAGTCCAACCCCCTGCCAAGAAGCTGGAAAATTGCATTCAAAGCATCTCTGACAGATGGCTATCCAGCCTCTGTTTAAAAGCTTCCAAAGAAGGAGCCTCCACCACACTCTAGGGCAGAGAGTTCCACTGCTGAACGGCTCTCACAGTCAGGAAGTTCTTCCTCGTATTCAGATGGAATCTCCTTTCTTGTAATTTGAAGCCATTGTTCTGCGTCCTAGTCTCCAGGGCAGCAGAAAACAAGCTTACTCCTCCCTCCCTATGACTTCTTCTCACGTATGTATACATGGCTATCATGTCTCCTCTCAGCCTTCTCCAAGCTAAACATGCCCAGCACTTAAACCGCTCTTCATAGGGCTTGTTCTCCAGAATGTTGGTCATTTTAGTCACCCTCCTCTGGACACATTCCAGCTTGTCAATATCTCTCTTGAATTGTGGTGCCCAGAATTGGACACAATATTCCAGTTGTGGTCTAACCAAGGCAGAATAGAGGGGTAGCATGACTTCCCTGGATCTAGACACTATAGTCTTATTGATGCAGGCCAAAATCCCATTGGTTTTTTTTTTTGCTGCCGCATCACATTGATGGCTCATGTTTAACTTGTTGTCCACAAGGACCCCAATATCTTTTTCACACATACTGCTCTCAAGCCATGTGTCCCCCATACCAACAAAAACAGTTTTAAACTACAACAGTCTAAAACTATGTGCAAGTTGTCTTGAAATAAGTTATCTCCCAAATGTTTTAATAAAAAAACAGGTTTTGGGTGCCAATAAGAAATCAACATTGATGCCAGTCAATCTTCCAAGGAGATGGCATCCCACAATTGTGGTGCCAAAGTTGAGAAGGCCATTTCCTATATTATTCCACTTCATATCGCCTTCACTCTTGGAGACATCTAGTATTAACCAGGCTGATCCTACTTAGCCACCAAGGTCAAATGGAAACCTTTAGGATATTTAGCCCACTACTCCAGTTTTCAATACAAAATTACAGTACTTTGCAATTTGAACAATGGTTAGAATTTGGAAATAAAGGCTAGAATTTGGAAAAAAATACTTAATGGACTTTAGCTCCCAGAATCCTCCAGCCAAGTGGAAGTAGTGGTCCACAAAAGCAACTTTTCAGAAGTTCTGGTCTGGGCCCTTTTGTCTTCTAGGATTCCTATAGGTCTCCCTGGTTATAATGGAAAGTTGACTTTCGTGCAAGACACAGATGACAAATGATCTCACAGTTTTAAGGAGCTGTGGAAATGTTTATTAAGTCATTCTACATTCATTCAATGTATTGTGTCTCAAAACAATGAATCAAACAGGTATGCTGAACACATCAAAATCATGTGCCATCTTATCAAAAGAGTCCTACAAAAGAAGTGGAATCCAGCTTATTCTAAATATACCAACTACATTTACCTGACCATTTCCTGAACATGGATTCGAAAAGCCACCAGGACATTGCTTACAATCTGGGCCAAAGAAACCTTTGCAACAGTTAGGCTCCTGTGAAATAAGCAAACATTTCTTCATAACTCTGCAAAATGAACCATAAACAAATTTACAGCAGTGTGTTTATGCACAATTTGTGTAATTTTCAACTGCATATTTTCTGTGGCAGAAGATGTTTGTTTTAAGTAGCTAGTACTCTTAACAGTGAAGAATAAAGAATGATAGAATTACAATGGTGAAGACAGTATCCATTTTATAGGAAACCTCAACAGAAAGCTTTGTTGCATTTCTTACATTTTTTGTTATATTGCAGTACTTAGCACATCCATATTGTAGATGGGTTTGGTCAAGATAAGTGCACCTGGTCCCCGTGGAAGCCTGAAGCGTGTAAGAACAACAACATCACCATCATTTAAATCAACCGTCAGAGTTAATAAGTGCTATAAATGAGAAAACCCATTTCCCAACATAAACAAATGTCATTCATACAGTTGTTAGGTAAATGGGATGCATGCAGAATGAAATATCTTGCTCCTCAATAACTATGATGATTTATTTACTTACAATAGGTTTCGAGTCTTTTGGACAGCTGTTCTTGTGGGCTACTTGGCATTTTAAACAGGCACCCTGAAATGAACAATGCAATGATAGCTTAAGAAGGTACAATTTTGCCTTGTGAACATAACGTTATAGGTGTTAAGGAAAACTACTCTAAAATTAGCAGAGCATCTAAAAATCAAGCAGGATACAAAAGTTGAGCATCGGCTCACAGCAAGCAAAGCGGGAAGTGCCATGCGATGTGGCTGTGAAGAATTCAGAGCTTAGGAGGCAAACATGCAGAGTCCAGTCTTAAAAATCACAAAAGGCTTATTTACAATAAGAAATAACTGCATTTCTTAATAATCAAGAACTGGGTCTGAGCTACTCTAACACCCATCTCTTCTAAGGTTTCAAGAGAGGGAAAAAAACTCAACCACTACATCTCTCCTGACACACAAGTAGAGAGAGAACACAAAGCACACAGCACATACTCTCCATACTCTAATGTAAGAAGGCAGAAACCAGATTGAAAAAGCTTGCAGTAGAAAAGTATCAATTCTAAATAACCAATCAGAATGAGAGTAGAAACAGAGAAGAGAGAAGAAACATTTCCAAACTGTAATACAAAAACATGGGGGAAGGGAATTCCCTCATGCTATACTAAATTAACTAACTGCTCCTCATTGAGGACTTGAAACTTGGGCAGTGTGGAATTGAATTCCATCAATAGACACATTTACAACTGTGATTTTGATTTGCAGTATTCCTTATAGGTTCTATGGCAGGAACAAGAGACAGGGCCTTCTTGGGGGTGGCCCCTTGGCTGTGGAATGCCCTCCCTAGGGATATCAGATCAGCTGCCTCTCTTTTAACATTCCGGAAAAAGTCAAGATGTGGCTTTTTGAGCAAGCATTTGCAAATGCAGAGTAACTGACATAGGAAAATGGAACGGCTAGACAATGAGACCGGATAACGTTTTTAACAAGGAGACATTATAGATTGATGTTTTATTGATTTTGTTATAGTTTTTATTATATGTTATGTTTTTAATTGTATGTATACTATTGTAGACATTGAATTTTGCCCTGTAAACCACCTTGAGTTGCCTGCGGGCTGAAAAAGGTGGTACATAAATACAGCAAATGAATGAATGAATGAATGAATGAATAAATAAATAAATAAATAAATAAATACGTGCCTTCAATAATCATGGAGGATTTCTATCTTTGTAGAAATATTGGATCTGCATGCATAAAGGAACAGTTCAATAGAACAAGACTCTATATGTCATGGACTAAGGGACATGCAGGAACAGTCTGTACATACCCTGGGGATATTCAGAGGGTATTTACCGGATATTGCATTTATCATTATGGTTCTAAAGGTCCTTACCATCACAATCTCGGTTTTCTCTTCATCACACCTCTGTGGCAGAATTGGGATTATAGATGGAGGTATAAGAACACTGCGAAGTGTGTATATTTTCCCATTTTTTGCTGTGATATCTGTTTCTTCTATTGGTACACCATTCACCAGGATTTGTCCCTGAAAGACAACAGAGAGAAAAAGAGGATGAGGATTTTTAAAAAGTTACCTATTCTTTCAATTGTACCATTTTAGGCAGGAACTCGTTCCTACTTTTGTATTTATTTCCAGTGTCATTCTTCATTTCCATTTTTTTATAACATCTCACTTTTAAAACAACAATAACAACAACACAGAATGTATCGGATATACAAACAGTTCCATAAATAAGAGAGACCAGATGGAAGATGGCAATATAAGCATAATAACATAGTATCTCCAGTCCAGTACATTAGTGTCCCGGAAATATGAATTTGTTTTCTTGGACATACACTATCGGTGATGTTAAAATAGATGAATTGTTGAGCCATAGTTTCAATGTGCCTTATGGAGATAAGACTGGCAACCTCCAGCTGTAAGAAAAAATGAATTATTATTAAAATATGCATTCTTAAATATTATTTAATCTAAGAATAAAATACTACAAGAATTGCACGTGTTTCTTACTCCTCTATTATGAAGGCAAAACAAACCCAAACCAACAGCAATAACAAAATGCTCCATTGAAACATCTAGGAATTTATTTATTGAAGCCACTTTTAAGGATAAACCCACACAAAGTAGAGTGCAACTAAATTTAAATAATGAACATCAGTAAGAATAGTGATGATAGCTTGTAGGTCCCTTGTTAGTGGACAATTATGCCTTTATAGGTTTTAGATAGCTTTAAGGCATTATCCAAGTTGCTCAACCTCTTCTGCAGCTATGGCTGAGCAACTTGGATAACTTCTAAAATGTTTGGATTAAAATCTAGCGTGGATTGACTGGCAAAATGTATTTTAAAAAATCCTTTCCTGTAATGATCACAAGTTAATTACTGGCTTTGAAACTGTGAAGAGGGAACTTGCAACTTATTTACAAAGTGAATTGGCAGAGGTTTCCAGAAGAGGCAATTCACTTTTTTTCTTTTGCCTAGAAAACTATCAGTGAATCTGTAGAGATGCAAAAACAGTTTTGGAGGTTACATGCATTCGTGGCCAAGTACAAGTCCCAGTTGTACTAGTTATGTTTCTGATAACCTTAGAAACATAGTGCATTATAACTGGGAGAGATACTAATGGTCCTTGAGATGTTATTGGACTAAAAGGCCAATGAGAGACAGTTTAGGCAATAATGCAGAAAAATTGGGAAAGCTGCTGAAAATGTCCACAATACCTATCTTAGCATAATAATATCAATCTAGCCTTGATGTAACTAGAACATGCATACGTTCCAGTTTAGTTTTCTTTCCCACCTGCTTAGCTTTCCTATTTAGTACCAGAGTCCAAGAGAACTTTTCAGAAATTAATCCTTTTCAGGATTAGCTAAAAGCTCTATCCAAACTACCATTAGCATGAATATATCCAATGCCTGGAATCTATGGATATGGAGCCCCTGGTGCTGCAGTGGGTTAAACCCTTGTGCCAGCAGTACTGTTGACTGACAGGTCAGTGGTTCGAATCTGGGGAGAGTGAGTTGAGCTCCCTCTGTCAGCTCCAGCTCCCCATGCAGGGACATAAAAGAAGCCTCCCACAAGGATGGTGAAACATCAAACATCCAGATGTCCCCTGGCCAACATCCTTGCACATGGCCAATTCTCTCACAC
This sequence comes from Anolis sagrei ordinatus, assembly GCF_025583915.1. NCBI lineage: Eukaryota > Metazoa > Chordata > Lepidosauria > Squamata > Anolidae > Anolis > Anolis sagrei. Next base: position 30,727,029 of record NW_026847549.1, on the reverse strand, counting down.
CAGAAGCAACTTGCAGTTTCTCAAGTTGCTCCTGACACATACACACACACAATCTAATATCTGGAATCTATGTAATTTTAATATAATTTACATATGTCCAAGAACATATGCATGCTCAGTGCAATTTTTAAATCTCCACATATTCCCTTTCCTTCCAGTGTTAGGTACATATGCCACATATTGAACTGTTGACACCATTATTTACCTATAATACTTGCTTGCAATACAAAACACTATGATAGCATTCATCTGAAGAAAGCCAAACATTTCAGGATTAAGGGAAACTAATCTTGAATGTGTCAATGTCTTCTTGTTTTAGGAAACAGGTTCTATCAATATATTCTGTGATTATAACAGCATACTAAATATTGCACAGATGTCAATTGCACTAACCTGGGTGTGAGAAACAATGTGATATTGAACTAGCTCACGAAGCTTTCGGGAACCCTGTATAAATAAAGAAGGCACATCTTTTATCTGCACAGGAATAATATTAAATGTCTTATTACGAGTTACACACACAGAAATGCCATTTCAATGAAGTTAGGAAAACGTGTGTTACAACACCGTTACAGATCTACTTGTAATGGTGTCAGTTGCTATAATGATGGTTGTTATTATCATCATCCCCATTTAGCTATCTTGGAGAAGTTACTTCTGGGATTACAACTTTGGCTATAATATTGTGATGCTCTGGGTATAGCCCTCTACTCAATAAGCCTGCTACTTCTTTCTACATAGAAGAGTATACAGACATTCTCATACTAAAAGGGCCAGCTGTGTTATTTTAACACAGCTTAGCGAGGGAGTATTAGGTGGAACATCTTTTGTTAAAACAACACACTGCAGGTGGTGGGATCAACTGGGAGATCACTAAACAAGGTCAGGGAGGAAAATTTCTTGCCTGCACAGTAATATTTTGGAATAAACCGATTCTGACAAATTAGCAATGAAAATTTCAGATGTGGACAGCAGTGGTGTAATGGGTTACTCTGAATGGCTGCTCATGCATTTTCTCCATCCTAAGTTGATAGTGTTGCATATTATTTCACATTATTGAAAGATTTATACCTTACTTGACAAGAGGTAATCCAGAGCGTTATCCCTCAAATTCTCCAAAGCATCATTGGCAGGTATGAAAATTGTATTAGGCCCAGGATATTTATCTAACATTGGTCCCACCAGAGAGTTCTAAAATAAACAAAAAGGGAAAACACAGTTGCGTAAGTGTATCTTTTAAAAACTTTACTTGTATATTTGATTTTATGTTTAACCCTTACCTCCACTATGGATCTAAATCTGCTGTATCTTGGTGAATCTTGAAGCACTGCCATTATTGATCTCTTAAGAGAAAACAAACAGTTTTGTTACTGTGAGCATTAAAAGCAGTGGTAATAACTGAGGATTTGCATGTATTTGCATTGACAACTTTGTACCCATGGAGGCTCAATGTGGGTAAACATTTCTGGCACAGGGATACAGCACATGCTTTGCATATAAGAAATCTTATGTTTAATCCTGTGTTCTCCAAGTAGGTGAGTTATTATTGACAACAAAGAACTAAAATGGAATAAATGCCTTGATGCAATGCAGCATCCTAATTCTTCAGCCTGCCTCTTGATTGATATTCACACTACACGGTGCTCTATAAATACTAATATTATCCCCTTAATGCAGTATGCATCTGTTGCAATGAACATTTGAACTAATTCAAAACTGGAAGTTTAAGCTCTGCAAGTCCTCACCTCTGGGTCACTTGCAATACTGGGTTCCACATTGTCCAAAGCTTTGTCGATAATGTGGACAATTCCATTAGAGGCAACAATATCTCCTTGTAAGATCTTCCCTTTCTTCTTGCCTCCATGTATTCTAATTTTTAACATATTGTCCTAAAAGGACCCAGAAAAGGAATATGCAAAAGTTACACAATTATGCGTGTAAGTTTGTTTTTTAAACAAAAATGTTATGTAAAGTGAAGATACTCAACACCCAGACCTCATTTGCCATAAAAAAGCCATCTGAAATGCAATCACACACTGAAATGCAGTCTCTAGTCCATTCATTGCTAATACTCTTCCCGGGCAAAAACTGTTTGAAGAAATGTTGCCAAGAAAACCCCATGATAGGATCACATTGGAATGACTGTAAGTCAGAAATGACTGAAAGTATACAGCATAAAATGATATCTACAAAGCAGCTGATGACATATCCACTAGGGTTGTGCATGGATCCGTTTTTCAAAATAGGTTCTGTCTGTTTCGGCCAGCCTTAATGGCATAGACTTGGCTGCCATTTTTTCTGGCAGCAACAGAAGGTTTGGCTGCCAAAAATGACTGCTTTCTGTTTCTTTCGGCTACATATGGAGCACGGAGAGGCAACCATGCACCCGCATGGGGCTACCCTATGAGTCCTGCCTGCTGGGTTTCCACCAAAACCTGGATATTGAAAGCAGAATGGGGTTTAACTGAATTGCACACCCCTAAGAGCCACACTACAACAAATAGCTTAAGTACACATTTAACGACAATAGCAATACACAAATAAAATAATCCCTAGAACTTAATAGAAAGCAAATATTAACATCTTCCCATGATAATAATGTTGTACCAAAAATATACCATACCTTTTCATTGTTTAATATGTCTGCTGGCTTGCCAGTTAGTGTATAAAGCATACTTGCATTATTCATATTCTTCAACTCTATCTGTCCAGCAAAAATATGGAGTTTCAAAAAATACTGGGCACCTTCCTTGTTTGAAAGAAGATCCTTAATCTGAAATGTCAGAAGCATAAGTATGCAGACTAACAAGTTTAATTAGGCTTCAAATATTGACATTTTTCAAGTTAATATGAAATCCACTATTGAAAAGTAAAGTATGTATGTGGCAGATTGCTATGGACAGGTTGTAATTTTCAAGGGATAGGAAGAGGGTACTAGTATCTGAGCAGTTGTACCTTCAGAAGTTGGAAGACATCATGGTGTGTGCCTTCTCACTACCACTGAAGCTACCTGTTCTGTTTTCACTTCTTTTTCATTACTATCACATTTTAATAGTTTTAAAAGTGTCATGCTCCAAGTATTGTTTAGTTTAATGGGAATTATAAGGCTTTATAAGAGCCATTATGTTGCAGTGGCTTGGGTCTCGGGTCTAATCCCTGCTCAGCTATGGAGATTCAATATGTGACCTTAAGCCTCAGAGGAAAGCAATGGCAAGCCTTCTCTGAGAAAAAAATATTGCCATGAAAACTCAGTGATAAGATCACCTTTGGGTACTCATAAGTCAGAAATGATAGCAACAATATGATTTTATGTAGTTTTCTAACAAATATATTCTTAGAGTTGTAAACTGTTGCAAACTGATTTTATTTTGTGCATTTCTGAGATCCTCCAACAGACAGTGGAATATACATTCTAAAATAAAATAAAATAAATGCCACACTCCTGAGAACTGGTGAGCTAGTAGAACATGGTATCTATTTCTCTTTTACACTATCAACACCATCACTTTTACACTATCTGGATCAAAGCAAGAGATTGGTGACATTCAGGTTGCTCTCATTGCTACCTGAATGTCACCAATGTCACTTGTCAAAATGAAGTATTTATCATTACAGTACAGTTTCCTAATCAATGAATATGATATCTCACTTGCCCATACTCTAAAAATATCCTTCCCCCACACTACTGCAAGTGTTTGTGGGCCTTTTTAGATCCTGAATGTGCATTTATGGTATGTTTCTGGCCCAAGTACAGTCAAAATTAAGGGCTCACTATTAACCATGGTTTCAGGTATTCACAAGGAGCTACAGTATATACTTTCCCACGACTACACTTCCAAGGATAGTCCAATAATGTAGGCAAATTTATTTACTTCAGTCAACAAATATGTTTGAAAAATTCCTTATCTGCATGGGAAATGCATATTTTGTAAGCGAATGTGTTTTAAATTACACTGGAGACCGAACCACCCAATATCCCCATAATCAACCTAGTCAAGTTTGAATGTATGTTAGTTCACTATTATGGGAGTCTTAGGATAGTGATTATTGTCTATTTGTGCACGTTTCTGTTTTTTGTTTTTAATGTTGATATGGTCAATGGACTAATCAATAAACTTTGCTTGCTTGCCCATAATAAGAGGGGTAGCTCAGAATAACATCTACCCAATATAATAATAAAAGGGGTGGAGGGTGGCTAATTGTGCTATTGTCCCAGCTAACAAGAAAGCCCCAGATCTCTGATGTTGTGAGCTCTGGCCTCATTACACTGCAGGTAACTATGGAGAAGACAGGCACAGATCCAAGGGATCATGCCATTAAGCTCCCTGTTCATGTGTGGTGTCATCGCAGGTGCCCAGCTGGCTCACACTGAGTCAATTAAAGTCCTACAAAACTGATGGCAAACAGAGAATTGTCTTTTATTTTTGGATAGATGCATAAAGCTCTAAATACTACGTTGTGTCAATTTTGTATTGGGCTTGAGCATTGGACAATAATCTGGAGACCAGGGCTCAAAACCCTGCTTGATAATGAAAAGTCACATCATGCTCTCTCAGCTTCAGGGAAGGCAAAGGCAAACCCTTCTCAAAATATCTCTCCCCCCCCCCCCCATGTTAGATTCACTTTAGGTATGCCATATGCCAGAAATGACTTCAAGGCACACGGTTTTCTAACAAAACCATCAAAAAGGGAAGAAATACAATAGTCAAAAGAAAGGATGAAGGCTAACTTTTCCCCAGGAGAAATGTCTATTTAGAATTGCATTGCTTTTGTATTTTGTAAAAGAGTGTTGGTTCAAGTGGAGTGAATTTTATTGGCTTTTATACTGAATGAAACACAACATTCCAAAGTAAGAAATGCACTTTGGAGAACTATTTTCTCTTCTGTTTGAGGAATAACATCTCTTAAGTTTTTGGGGTTGTTCTTTTTAACAAAAAGGGTATGTGCTTTATAATGTCACATCATTTCTGAACATTGCACTTACATTAATTCCTTGGAATCCCTTATTTGTTGGAACAAGAACCGTGAAGGGTCCCAAACTAGTCAGTGGCCATTCATATGCACTTTCTTGGAAGAAAACAAAGAAAAAAAAGAAAGAAAGGTGCAAAAGATAAATAGGAATATTGCGGAAGGGTGTATAAAATAGTGTATAAAATAAAATGTATTAACAAGTGCATTAAAAATGATATATGGTAACCTGAATGGTTGCTGAAATAATAATAATAATCCCAGGCGACAGCAGGATTGAAGAGAAACAACTGGAAAAGCTGACACGATATGAGGATTTAAAGATCGAACTGCAAAGACTCTGGTGCAAGCCAGTAAAGGTAGTCCCAATGGTGATCGACACACTGGGTGCAGTTCCTAAAGACCTTAGCCTGCACTTAAACACAATTGATGCTGACAAAATCACCATCTGTCAGGTGCAAAAGGCCACCCTACTGGGATCTGCATGCATTATTTGTCGATATCTGGAAGGCCACATTTTGCCAGCCTTTCTTTTAAATAGGAAAAATCAGCATCACTTTTATTCTTTGAAAACTGCTCATTCATTAGCAAAATAGGTTTTTAAAATAACCAAATCTATGGGTAATGAGAATTTTTATCAGGGGTTTATGGCATCCTTAGGCTTTCTTTGAAAGGTCAATACTGCCAGTTTATTGGCACTTTGTAATACTTTTGCTTATGAACAAAGATATAAGAACTAAAGGCACTTCACAGTCCAACACTCCAATGGTGTAAATTCACTGCACCAATCTTTGATGTATCTTTGTAGCATGCCTTTACTTAGGTCTTTTCTCAAGTCTAGACTATTCAGTGGCAACTGATGTCTAGTATATCAGTGGGATAGTGATTGCTCTAGCTCAGCACATCTCAGCCTGGGGGTTGGGACCCCTGGGGGGGGGGTCACGAGGAGGTGTTAGAGAGGTCACCAAAAGACCATCAGAAAACACAGTATTTTCTGTTGGTCATGGGGGTTCTGTGTGGGAAGTTTGGCCCAATTCTACTGTTAGTGGGGTTCAGGACGCTCTTTGTTTGTAGGTGAACTATACATCCCAGCAACTACAATTCCCAAATGTCAAGGTCTATTTTCCCCAACTCCACCAGTGTTCTCATTTGGACATATTGAGTATTCGTGCCAAGTTTGGTCCAGATTCATCATTGTTTGACTCCATGGTGCTCTCTAGATGTAGGTGAACTACAACATCAAAACTCAAGGATTCAGCCCACCAAACCCTTCCAGTATTTTCTGTTGGTCATGGGAGTTCTGTGTGTCTGGTGGAGTTCAGAATGCTTTTTGCTTGTAAGTGAACTATAAATTGTAGCAACTACAACTCCCAAATGACAAAATCAATCCCCTCTCCAACCCCACCAGTATTCAAATTTGGCCATATCAGGTATTTGTGTCAAATTGTGTCCAGTGAATGAAAATACATCCTGCATATCAGATATTTACATTACAATTCATAACAGTAGCAAAATTAAAGTTATGAAATAGCAATGAAAATAATGTTATGGTTGTGGATCAGCACAGCATGAGGAACTGTATTAAGGGGTCGCGATATTAGAAAAGTCAAGAACCATTGTTGTAGACCAGTGTTTGGGAAACACTGATATAAGTGGCTGTTTTAGTTTGAAACATAAAAGAACTAACCAAAGTGCTGAATCAAGTTTGGGGACAGGATTTAGTACACTGGACAATTCTTTTAAGGTTTATAATAAAATGCAGTGGTCAAATTTAAGGTCCCACCAACAGCCACCACTGCTGTAATGTACTGTATTCCACATTATACTGCCATTGAAGGCTGTGTGAAAGCCTCAGCTGATGAAAAATACTTATTTTGGCTATGAAGAAAGTCTGGATGTAGAACTAATATTATAACAATTAAGATTCATCTAGAATGAGATTGTAGGAGCCAAGTATTTCTAAACTGCTACGTTTCAGTCAGTTGCAATATATTTCACAAGCAGGTACTCATTTAGCCATTTTGTGTGAGCATATTATCTACATACCAAAGAGTTCTATAGCAGAGATTAGTTTTCCTTGCCACTGTCCTCCAGGTTTGGCATTCATTTCTCTAATTTGATCCATGATATTTCCATAGCATATAAAACCGTCACCCACATAGCCCTTTTGGCAGGTACATCTATGGAGAAATACACATGTATTTTTGTGTTTAGTGTTTAGCTGAATAAGATACAAATGTATATAATAATAATAATAATAATAATAATAATAATAATAATTTTAATGTCAGTCAAATATGTCAAACAATCAGGGCCAGTTAACACATCCCAACAAAGGATCCCCAAGCAGCAACCAGCCAGGCTTTGAAGCTGCAAAGCCATTAAATGCTAATCAAGGTGGTCAATTGCAACATTCACACTTGCCTCAAGCAGACAAATGTTCTTTCTCCCACCCTGGACATTCCACACACACACACGCAGATCTGGTTGTCATGGCTAAACAACAGAGTTCACTTTCTTCAACATTTTCCAGGCTACAGTCCAAGCACCAGGAATGACACAATAACATATATTAAGAAAACATTTGGCAGGTACAACTCTTCTTGTCACTTAAGCACTCTTATTTGGTCCAGTTTATTTCAGTCATAGACCAGTAGATTAAAAAAAAACATACAGAATGAAGAAACACTGCAGAAATTCATTGAAAGTGGAACCCGGCAATGTCAAATAGCAGAAATTACTGCAACAAAATGTAAAGCAGTATCAACAAGCAGTGGGTCAGTTTAGATGCAATGTTCCCAGTTTCATTAATTTCACTTTTCTATTCAATGTATAAAGAATATACTCACTGCTTTGGGCTCCATGCTTGGAGAAAGAAACCAAGTAAACAGTACTTATATTTTCATGAAAGCTCAACTTTTGGGACATTTCTACATAGGCATTGAATAATTGCCTATATGTAAGCTGCCTTTGGGGTAGAGAAAGGCAGGATATCAATAGGTAAATAAATAAATAACACTATAAACAATGTAATGAATGAAGAGCACATACAGTACCTCCCACACATATTCAAAGAGATAAATGACTTACAGAGTTTGTCCTGGTGCAGCCATTGTGCATTCAGCATATTTATGGCAAGGGTTGTTAGTTGCACAGATGTCCGTCATACTACATCCTAGTCCAGGTGAAAAATTTCCAAAATGTTCTTTGCATTCACAGTGAGACTTACATAGGGAAGAAAAGGAAGGAGAAAAATTTATTTATTTATTTATTTATTTATTTATTTATTATTATTAATATGGATCATCGATGTTGCAATCCCAGGTGACAGCAGGATTGCAGAGAAACAACAGGAAAAGCTGACATGATATGAGGATTTAAAGATTGAACTACAAAGACTGTGGCACAAGCCAGTAAAGGTGGTCCCAGTAGTACCTAAAGTACCTAAAGACCTTGGCCTGCACTTAAACACAATCAGCGCTGACAAGATTACCATCTGCCAGCTGCAGAAGGCCACCTTACTGGGATCTGCACGCATTATTCGCCAATACATCACACAGTCCTAGACACTTCGAAAGTGTCCGACGTGTTATCCAATTCAACAGCCAGCAGAGTGTCTGCTGTGGACTCATCTTGTGTTTCAAATAATAATAATAACAACAACAACAACAACAACAACAACAACTTTATTCTTATATCCCTCCACCATCTCCACAAAGGGACTCGGGGAGGCTCACATATAGAACAAAATGCCCACAAGACATAAATACTAGGGTTGGATAGGTTAGCGTAATTCTGAAGAAAATCGGAAGTTTTAGCCTTCCGAAGGGACTTCTGCCACGTTTCTGTGAGTCCGAAGTCTCCTATATTTTTGACTTGCCTTGTGCCATTGTGTCTGGCAGCCATTGCTGTGTATAAACTCAAGCACATGGAAGTGACTTTAGAATTGAACCAAAAGTGCCCCCTATATCCGAAACAAGTTTTGAACCATTCTTTTGTATCAACCAAGCCTAATAAACACAAAACAATCAATTAAAACAAAAACACAATTAAAATAAAAGCACAGTAAAATATAGCAATCCAGATAAAAACACAATCAAATAAAAAATAAGAATAAGATTAAAAAGAGAAAAGGTGCTAGCGTTGGAAGGTTTTTACCTGAGGACCGGCTGGCACTCATACCTATGGTATGGTAAAGCCAAAATAGAAAAGAACTTCAGAAATCACTCCTAAGAATATGGGAAAAGTATGACAAGTTCTACCCAGACCCCACTTTGGATTTTGCTGCTCAAAGCAGGTCAAAGGAGATTACTCGGTTGGATAAATTGGCCCATATATAGAGAAATTATTACGAAAAAAGAAGGGAGTTTTATCCTAAAATCTCAAGAAGAAATCACTTGATAATATAAAACAGTCTCCTGGTTTCAACATGCACAATTAAAAGAATATTTCAAGAAAAACAAAGATTCAGGATTTTGTGAAAAAGATAATTTTTGGGAGCAAGTAATACAGAAAGACAGGAAAAATATTACAAATATATACACCAAACAATTAGATTGGGCCATGGAAACAGAAACAATTAAGGAGTGCATGATTAAATGGACCTCCAATATAGGTAGACCCATAAAATATGAGGAATGGGAGCTGATATGGAATAAGAAAATGAAATACACGTATGCAATGGAACTTAAGGAAAATTGTTATAAGGTGTTCTATCAGTGGTATATGATGCCGCAGAAACTGGGACTAATGTATAAGAAAATGTCAAACAAATGTTGGAAGTGCGAGACCCAAATAGGAACATTTTATTATTCATGGTGGACTTGCCCCAAAGTCAACAGCTATTGGAAAAGGATTCAAGAAATAATTCAAAAAATCCTCAACACCAAAATACAGATGAAGCCGGAATATTTTTTATTAGGAATTACGGATGAAGATATAAAACTAGACACAAACCAAGACATTCTTTGCATACCTGACGACAGCGGCCAGAATAGTTTATGCCAGAAAATGGAAATCAAACAAAATGAGTATTATAGAAGAGTGGCTAAATAAAGTTTGGGAAATAAAGGATATGGATAAATTTTCTTTCTACTTGAAAGATTACATCGGAAAACCAATAAGGAGAACGGATTGGAAACAGTTTGAAGAGTTCATGAAGAATATGGGAAAATCTGGCTAACTACTATAATAAGAAACAAAATAAAGACTTTGATAAATCATATTCAAAAATGGAAACCGTCATTGTCAACAGATGCAGACGATGACGCAAAGAAGAAGATTGGGAAGCCCACAATCCCCCCCTCCACTTTCCATTTCCTTTCCTCCCCTTCCAACCTCTCCCTCATAGCTCTTCCATTTTTCTTTCTTTCTTTCTTTGCCTTGGTTATGCTTATTTTCTCACTCTCTTCTCTGTCCCCTCCTAAATTTCTCCCCCCCCCCACACTGTTCTCTCTCTATCCCACCTCCCCAATTTTACCCTCATACCCTTCCTTCTTGGGAGAAAAGCAATGACCAATCTTGATAAAATAGTGAAGAGTAGAGACATCACACTGGCAACAAAGATCCGCATAGTTAACGCAATGGTATTCCCCGTAGTCACCTAAGGATGTGAGAGCTGGACCATATGGAAGGCTGAGCGAAGGAAGAGAGATGCTTTTGAACTGTGGTGTTGGAGGAAAGTGCTGAGAGTGCCTTGGACTGCAAGAAGGTCCAACCAGTCCATATTTCAAGAAATAAAGTCTGACTGTTCATTGGAGGGAAGAATAGTAGAGGCCAAGATGAAGTACTTTGGCCACATCATGAGATGAAAGGAAAGCTTAGAGAAGACAATGATGCTGGGGAAAATGGAAGGAAAAAGGAAGAGGGGCCAACCAAGGGCAAGATGGATGGATGGTATCCTTGAAGTGACTGTATTGACCTTTAAGGAGCTGGTGACGGCCGACAGGGAGCTCTGGCGTGGACTGGTCCATGAAGTCACAGAGAGTTGGAAATGACTGAACGAATGAACAACAACAACCCTTCCACAATATTTTATGGATTTTTTATTTTGAAAAATGTCAATAAAAATTCAATTTTTAAAAAATCAGAATGTAAATCAGTACAATGCTCAACAAAACAAATAACCAGTAATACAATGGACTTGGCCAGGCTATAAAAAGGGCTGGGCATGGGATAGTGCAAGCAGCATACCATAAGGCCGAGATATTGGATGAAGTGTAGAGAACAAAATATTATCAGGCAACCTAGGGACTGCTCTGACTCAAAAATGCCTTGAAACAGAAACCTAGTATATTATGGTGAGCTAGCATGATGTAGTGGTTTGATCACTGACCTACAATTCTGCAAATCAGGGTTAAAAAGCCTGCTCAGCCATTGAAACCTCCTGGGTGACTGTGAGCAGATCATACTCTTTCAGCTTCAAAAGAAGGCAAAGACAAACCCCCTCTGAACACATCTTGCTGTGACAAAACCATGAGATGTCCAACTTGGGGTCATCAAAAGTCAGAACAACTTGAAGGCCCATAGCAGCTGCAATAACTACAACAATAGTATATCAGGAAGCAATAAATATGTAAGATTCTTTCAATTATAAAGTACCAATGAAACATAACAATAGAAGCCCCCATTTACATTGCCATAATCTAGTTTTTGAATTCAGATTGTTTGATTTGAACTGGATTATATGGCAGTGTAGACTCATATAATCCAGTTCAAAGCAGAAACTCTGGATTCAGAAACTGGATTATATGGCAGTGTAGATCCAGCCAGAGCCTGCTATGTCATTGGAGGAGCAGTACTTTGATGTGTCTGTGTGCATGTCCTTCCAGTGTAGTCAACATTTGCTTCACATACCTTTCCAGGTCCATTGTATTTACAGACTGTAGATTCTGGAGGGCAATTTCCAAAGTTTGTTTGGCAAGGATCTATTGGCATACAAACTTGGCCATCTCCTTTGTAACCATATTGGCACACACATTTGTGACTATTGGGTCCCAGGTAGAAGCAATCAGCATGAGGATCACAAACGGGCTTTGAGCATGGATTGATGGCTGGGTGGGGATAAGAAGAGTAAATTACATAAGCATCAAAATGAATGAAACAAATAAACAATTCTTGTTTTTCTTTTTTTCACATGAAACAAAGGCATGCTACTTATTGGAAAAGTGATATCTTATCACATCAGAAATTAAATGGAACTATTAAGTGATAAAACTGTCTTTGTCTCTTCATTGAATTATACTGATAATTTATTTATTTACTGTACTTGTATACCGCTATTTCTCAGCCTAAATGGCGACTCAATGTGGTTTACAACAAAATACAACAATCAACAGTATACAATTTAAAACCATAAAACACAATACACATTATTAGCACATCGATAACCACATCGCTGCTATAAGTAGTTCCAAGAGATGTGATCAAAAATCAGTTCACAGCAGCCACTGCAAGAGGATTGTTCATGGAATCATAGAGTGGGAAGAGATCCCAAAAGCCATTCAGTCCAATCCCATTCTGTCATGCAATACACAATCAAAACACTCCCAAGAGATAGGCATCTTTTCAAAAGCTTCTGAAAAAAGAGACTCCACCACCCTTTGATGTAGCATATTCAACTGTCAGGAAGTTCCTCATGATATTCGAGTGGAATATCTTTTGCTGTAATTTTAATCCATTGCTCTGTGCTATAGTTTCTGGAGCAGCAAGAAACAGGCTTCAATTGTGACATGCATTCAAATGTCATGTGAATATTTAAACATAGTCATCATGTCACCTCTTAATCTTCTCTTCTTTATGCTAAATGTATGCAGTTCCCCAAGCCACTCCTCATAGGGCATTATTTTCAAGTATTTTATCATTTTGATCATTCTCCACACAACTTCTAGCTTGTCAATATCCTTCCTGAACTGTGGATTTTGATAAACTCTTCATAAACAATTTGAACACTAAATTATTGCCTATATGCATCAATAAATTCAGTAGGTACACCTATTTCCAGCATAAAGAGAACGGAGTTGTTCTGTCCTATAATACATGTGTTAAAGAGGTAGAAACCCAACAATACAAAGTCAGCATGGTCTAGTGCAGTGGTTCTCAACTGTGGGTCCCCAGGTGTTTTGGCCTACAACTTCCAGAAATCCCAACCAGTTTACCAGCTGTTAGGATTTCTGGGAGTTGAAAGCAAAAACATCTGGGCACCCACAGGTTGAGAACCTCTGGTCTAGTGGTTTCAGTACTGGACTAGGACTCTGGGAGGCCAGTGTTTGAATCTCCATTTGTCCATGGAAATCAACCAGTAAGCTATATTTTTTCAGCTTCAGAGGAAGGCAATAGCAAACTAAATTTTGGATTCCACATGCTGCTGCATTTCCAATTCCTATGTATAGCTGTGAAAGCTATACATAAGAATTTATGTGAAAGCTGGACATTGAAGAAAGCTGATAAAAAATCAACTCATTTGAAATCTCATGCTGGAGAAGAGTTTAATGGATATCAAGGACTGCAAAAAACAAAAACAAAAAACAAATAAATGGGCCATAAAACCAACCAAGCCTGAATTCTCAATCAAAGACACCCTGAATCTTCAGGATCTGAGCAGGGTTACTAATAATAGGGATCACAAGTCAAATATGACTTGAAAGCAGTTAACAGCAACAAACACCATTCCTATCACAAATATATCAATATTTGTGGATTTTGAAAATATTATAAAAATACTTTAAATACCCTGACTTGCCCATCCTTGTGTGCATGTAAACAATAACTCAAATGTACTGAAATTAAAATGACCTCCCCTTTATATATTTTATAAAGTGACTGGGTAGCCCTTGTAGTCTTTTCTAACTATGATTCTATGAGTTACATCCCACCCCATATCACAGGATCTTAAAATAAAATCCGTTTAATAGACAAAATAAACCAGTAAAACAATCAGATGGAAAATATAACCCACAATTTAACAACTTAAAGCAAGGCAATTAAAAGAAGAAAACAATGCAAACACATAATACATGTGCAGGTTTGTTTTTTGTCAGCCCCCCTTCCCTCAAAATGAAATTAAAACTGTCCAGTTACTTACGTTGACATTGTTTACCATTCCAGTCATAACTGGGAACACATCTGCACTCCAGTTGGCTTCCATTACCACTGGATATGGAGCACTGGGAGTTTTCTGGACACTGCAATTCTTGACATTCAGGAATGGCTAGGGTAAAGGTTATATGCAAACATGGATTACCACACTAACAACTGAAAGAAACAAATGAACAAACATTTCCCCAATTGTCAACCATAACAATGACAAATAAGGGAGTGTATCTGACCACATGCACAAATTCTAGACAACTGGGAGAGGGAAGAGGAGATCTTTGATACTGGCAAAGGGCATGACAATAGGAAGGAAGTCACACATCCTAAGACTTCTGTCAGAGGAATGTGTTAATCTCTGAAATGTCAGGTTAAAAAAAACCACAAGGAAGTGGAACAGAAGTCCGTGATATTTCTTTGCTTCTTGGCATTTTGACGAAGATCAACTGTAGATATTTCATGTAATGAGAATCCCTGAGTGATATTTCTTCTTTCCCAATAACATGCCTACATTTTGCTTATTACAGTTCCTCTCTCCCATAACATGCCTTCGTTGCACATGCTACCATTGCTGTTACATATATTCCCTCAGCCCACCTTAACAGCCAATAGCCAGATCAAGGCACAAATGAATGGCAGTCCCAATTCCTTCCCACCAGAGAGTGAGGCTGTGACAATCAGAAGCAGTACTCTGGTTCGGTTTGAGAAAGTTGAGTGTGGCAACCCTATCTTGACACAACCACTGTAAACGTAGCCTTTTGGATGCTTTGCAGTTCACTAACAATATATATGGAACTTCTTCCAAAGGTACCAAATCCATCTGAACAAATTTTATGTGCTGAGAATATGTATTCTTTTGCTATAAAATGCAATTTTCCAAGCCTTGTGCTGAAATGATTTATTTTGATAGTATTGATTTGTACATAATGCTCCTACCCAATAATGTGCTGCCACCTGCCACCTATAATTCATTTTTTATTTTTTTTTAAATGTGGTATCTTTTGGAAACAAACCCCATATATGAAGATTAGCTGTTAACCTGGGGAACTCCAGCCATTGTATATATCCAGAAACATAAATATTTTACTTACATTGATCACATCTAGGACCTTTGTATCCAGAAAAGCACGAACATTTCCCATCTCCAGTCATTCCACTGTTGCATATTCCATGAACACAGCTGCATACTAGGGTAAGAATTAAGTCTTAAAGTAATCAATTATACATGCCAGTTAATACCATTGCAGTATATGGCTGGGTTGCTGTGAGTGTTCCGGGCTATATGGCCATGTTCCAGAAGCATTCTCTCCTGATGTTTCACCTGCATTTGTGGCAGGCATCATCAGAGGTTGTGAGGTCTGTTGGAAACTAAACAAGTGGGTTATATATATCTGTGGAATGTCCAGGGTGGGAGAAAGAACTCTTGCCTGTTTTGTGGCAATTGTTGCAATGGTTGCAATTGGCCACCTTGATTAGCATTTAATGGCCTTGAAGCTACAAACCTGCCGCAAACAGACCAGAGTTCTTTCTCCCACATTCCACAGATATATAAACCCAATTTCCTAGTTTCCAACAGACCTCTGAGGATGCCTGTCATAGTTGCATGCAAAACATCGGGAGAGAATGCTTCTGGAACATAGCAATACAGCCTGGAAAACTCAGAAATCCAGTGATTCCAGCCATGAAAGCTTTTGACAGTATATGGCTGCTTCACCCCTACCCTGGCTATAGTTGCTTTCAGTATACAAGTTTGTTGAGAAAGCCCATCATAGAACAGAGAGAGTAGTTAAAGTTACAGCTGTTACTCTATTGTTAAAATTGTTGTGACAATGTACCCAAGTATTTCCTAGAACAATGAAAACAAAATGCAGTTAGGATTGCCAGGAAAAAAAAAACCATATCCTGAACATTTTATGCTTAGCTGTTTATTGCTTAACACCTCACACCTATTACCCATGGTGATGTGTTACACAATGCTGATATACTTTCTGCTAAAAATGATTAGTCAGATTTTAGAGACAGGTTGTATTTAAAGCTGAATAGATGCAACCAAATTGATTGTCTTTGCCCATTTGGCTGAAGTTTGCTTTGACCCTAATTAAAAAATGGAACATATTGTCCCCTGGCACAAAAGAGTTTCCATATGCTTATTTTCTGCTTAGAAATAGTTGACATAAAAATCAACTGTATTGCATAGGAAATATCTGTAGGAAATGTTTTCATTACTTTCTCAGCATGTCAAGCAGCACCTACTAACCTATATCCTGACTCCTGCAGTTTTACTCTATACTTAGATCATAAATTATCTACAGGAAACATACTTGTATCCAAGAATCAGAAAGAAGTCTGATACATAGTGGAGAGTGGTTGATTAAATGTTGCAGAATCTTCTGTATGGTTATACAGAGAAATAGCTCAACAGAACATTACACATATTGCTTATAAAACTTTAGGCACCAGCATTTTATGGTTAAATTGTTAGTTACTAAGCCAGTGGTTCCCAACCTGTGGTCCGTGGACCACCAGTGGTCCGCAAGAACTAAAATATGGTCCACTGCCTTACCCTTACTACACCGTTGCAATGAGAGTGACTGGTCTTGCAAAACCCTCTTATAGTGCCAAGGATTATTAAATATGGTTTTCTGTGGGTGAGCAGATGGCGACTACTGGATGGCATATGTTTTGTATCAGAAACTACAGCTGATGTGGTCTATCTAATGCAATTTTCTGACTCAGCACCCCAAGTAACCAAACCAAAATCTAAAGCTGAGCAAAAACTGATTCGTAACCCTTTTGAGTTGGAGAGTGTTCCCTGGTCAAAAAAAAAAAAAGATTGGGAACCACTGATCTAGATGAACAGTTGTATTTCTCATGCATATCTTGTTGCAAGTAATACCACATAGGTACCTTTATGTCACAGTTCTTTATATCAGGTTTGTCAAATTATGGGCCCTGCTGATAGGAGTCATAATTTTGATAAGAACAACATAATTTCTTGGAAATTTTCCAGGATTACAATTTTACAATGATGCAGATAATATCTTACCCAGGCAAGATTATTAAACCGTAAATGAACAGTATGATTTTAATTTGAAATCTAGTTCATATCATTTTTGAAATTCAAAACAGACACACCTGAAATACAGTCTGGTCCAAAATGATTGTCTTCTGCACATTTTTCACAGGCAGTCCCAGCAAATCCTTTCTGTAAAGTAAAAACAAGTTTGCTTATGAAGAAGTAAAAGCTAGGAAGAAAATCACTATTGAGCTGCTAACCTTAACAAGCTGGCTATGGGCTAAAATTCATTGAATCTCAGCAAGAATTCAAATCTCTGATGGGATGATTCTATATTCACAGTAGGTATTATTTTTTTCTTTCTGTGCTTTCTACATATCGAATAACATTAATATTTCTGGTATTATCCAGTCAATCAATTATGATGATTATGATCACACTAAATACACAAAAGCATACCTGGCAGGTACAGGTTCCATTCCCAAAAAACCCATGAAAGCAATGTCCTTTGTTATTACATGGAGAAACTGCTCCACCTGGACATTCTGAAAATGAATAATCAACAAAATTACACTGAGTTGTGTAGTAGACTAGTGAGCTGCTGCTGAAACTACTTAAATTGGTGCTCTGAATGTGTGAATCTATAATGTGTATACACCTTTATAATATAACACTAGCCAGGAAGGATCCACCCAGACCTTTTCAAACCAATAGTTCAAAAAAGCAAAAAAAAAGCAAAAAAAAAAAAAAACCACAAAAAAACAAACAAACAAAGAAGAATGAAAAAGGTCTTTGCCCTCCAAGTCTATACTGGATTGGGCAAATTACTGTTTACATGAAACCACAAAGGATCTTTGTTGAAAAAAAAATGGTTAATTTCAACAATAAATGCTAGTCCTTAGCTGCTGGGTGCAGATCCTAGTGATATCTACCAGAAGCATGCCTTACCATGGCCGAAGCTGTTGCAATGGGATGGAAAATCTGTTCCAGAGTTTGGTCTCTACTTTAAAGGGGCTATCCAAGGTGCTGAACCACCTTGGGAGTACATTCTAGCAATTTAGATCTTTTCCCAGAGAAACAAATGTCTCCACTGAGCCATGAGACATGTTTCACAGCTTCCCTGGAATTAGTAGTTGGAAAAATATGTAGGGCTGAACCTCATCCAGATGTGATATGTAATATTGCAGCCTGTGCATGTACAAGGTTTCATGTAGGTATAAAATAATAAGTTTTGTGGCATGTCAGTAGGCTGGACTAAATAGCCCTTGTGGTCTCTTGTATGCTACTAATTTTTAAAGAGCTTGCCTCCTGAGGATTTGGGGATTTGTAATCCAAATATAAATTGCCCAAATTCTATTCATACCATACAGGCCAAATGCAATGGAACAAAGCAGGAGTGTTCCAGGACCACTTTTGGAGGCTGATGATGAAAGTTACCATTACATATTCCTATTAATTCCAAACTAGCCAGATAATTGAGAAGGTGACAATACCAAAAAGATACTGACAAATCTAGGAGAATTTAAAGGGGGTGCATCCCCCTCCATCCACCCTCATCCACTCATAGGGCCAAGCCCTCAAATCAAGCTTCAATCTGGACTGAAATAGATGCAGATTATCAGTATCATCCATCCAACTAAATATTTAAAATAAGCAGTTCTTTTAAAACTGCTGACAGTTTCATTCCATTTCCCTGTTCTTGTTTTGACACTGCAATAACCAGTGCTCTATCAGTCCACATTATTGCATTATTACCACATTGTTCTCCAATTGTACCTTGGCAAACAAAGCACTTCCTCTTGTTCTTTACATTTCAGAACATTCTAGGGCTTATTATCTTTTCTGTGACAATTATCCAGTACATATCTACTCATATATAAACCCCTTTTAGTTCAGTGGGATTTAACACATGACGTTCTAGTACAGCACAATGAGGATGAAGTTTTTAGTATGATTGCAAGGGCATAAATTACATTCAATTACATGGTTTGTTATTGTTTATAACATATATATTGTTTATAACATGTTATTGTTTATAACATGTATATAACATCTCTTCAAGTACTTGATTGAATGCCATCATAAGTAAAAAAGACAAAACTTCAATAACATTATGTAACGATGTGAAGCAATTACAAAGTAATTGTGTGAAATGAGCCTTTCAAAGTTCTCTTTGAAAGCTTTTAACAATGTAACCATTTCAGAAAAACAAAGCCTTGCTTTATTGGATACTATCATGTATTTACTACTGTAATCACATGACTCTGAAATTGCCCTTTAATCCTGGAGACCTTTGGCAAGTCATACCCTTTCAAACTCAAAGGAAGGCAAAGGAAAATTTCCTTTGAAGAAATTTGGCCAAGAGACCTGTCGGACCATCACACATTAGAAATGATTGAAAACAAAACAAAACAACAACAACAGACACATATACCAGTGTTTCCCAAACATTGGTCTACAACAATGGTTGTGAACCTTCCTAATGCCACAACCCCTTTATACAGTTCCTCGTGTTGTGGTGACCCTCAACCATAAAATTATTTTTGTCACTACTTCATAATTGTAATTTTGCTACTGTTATGAAATTGTAATGTAAACATATGTTCATTCGCTGGACCAAATTTGGCACAAATACCCAATATGCCCAAATTTGAATACTGGTGGAGTTGAGGGGGATTGATTTTGTCATTTGGGAGTTGTAGTTGCTGGGATTTATAGTTCACCTACAATCAAAGAGCATTCTGAACTCTACCAATGATGGAATTGAACCAAATGTGGCACACAGAACTCCCATGACCAACAGGAAATACTGGAAGGGTTTCATGGTGGAGTTGTTGTTCACCTACATCCAGAGAGTACTGTGGATTCAAACAATGATAGATCTGGATCAAATTTGGTACAAATACTCCATATGCCCAAGTGTGAACACTAGTGGAGTTTGAGGGAAAATAGACATTGACATTTGAGAGTTGTAGTTGCTGGGAGTTGTAGTTCACCTACAAAGAGCCTTCTGAATCCCACCGAGAGAATTGGGCCAAACCTCCCACACAGAACCCCCATGATCAACAGAAAAATACTGTGTTTTCTGATGGTCTTTGGCAACCCTTTTGACACTCCCCTGTGACCCCCTCCCCAGGGGTCCCAACCCCCAGGCTGAGAAATGCTGGTCTACAAGGTGTTTTGGACTTTAGCTCCCAGACTCCCTAATCATTGACCAAGGCAGCTGAGTCTTCTGGGAGGTGGTCCATAGCACCCGAAGAACTAGAGTTTGGGAGTCACTGACCTAAGTGATGTTTAAATATATAGAATTAAAGAAACATGCATTTAGATTTCTGAAAGAAGGAAAGAAAGAAAAGTTGTCAGTATTTTTGTCACATGAATACATGTTATCAAGGTGCTTTTACCTAGGCAGTCTGGCCCCCAATATCCCTGGCAACACTGACGCTGCAACAATTCCCTCACACAGGTATGTCGACATCCTGGAAGAGTGAGAGCGAAATCCCTGATTTCAAGATGATGCCTGCAAGAAAAGGATTGAAGGCTTGTTAAACTTGCCAATGCCTTTACATGAGCACTGATAGGGATATCTCACTCATGTACATTTATTCCCAGAATTCATGAAAGGATCACTAAACAGACTAGATTTTCATCCCACATCTTGTCAGCTGCATTTTGAGCAGGCTGTCCAAAGTAATCATTTCTACGCATTCAGAAGAACATTATTGGGTTTTTCCAATTATTGGGAAGATCCAAAGCTAGAAAGGTTGGGTCATTTCAGTGAGTGTGAGTAGCCTGAATCTTGCCCCATGCCGCCTCCTCAATGAACATTTGAACAGGATGATGGAAACAATGGAAACTTTTAACATGTTCTCTTCTTATTTGAGGGATTCAAGGCCCAAATTCAGAATTCATAATAAGCAAGTGAGGAGGGCAAGCATACAATCCTGCTCTCTTCCTGTGAAATAATTCTCATACAGAGCCTTCTATAAATGAAACAATAGCCTTTTCACAACACACAATTACAGTCAGTTCTCCACATGAGTTTATGGGTGCAGAACCCTGCAATAGTGGAAAAACTGAATTAAAATGTTTTTTAACTTTAGAGAGCAATTATCCAGTAATTTCTATGTCCTCCAGTGTGACTCTATGGCAGACATGGGCAAACTTTGGCCCTCCAGGTGTTTCGGTCTTCAACTCCCACAATTCCTAACAGTCTCAGACCCCTTAGGCTTGAGCAGATGAGAGGGTAAAGGAAAGGGCCTGAGACTGTTAGGAATTGTGGGAGTTGAAGTCCAAAATACCCGGAGGGGCCAAGTTTGCCCATGGCTGCTCTATGGTCAACTTCCCCTGGACACTGGCTGCAGAGATGTTCTGGAAGATCTAGAGAGGTGTTTTCTCTAAAATCTCCTAGACATCTCTGAATAATCAGATCTGCAATAGCACTATGATCCCACTTTAAGTCACATGGCTGCATTCTATGGAACTCTGGAATTTGCAGTTTGGTGAGAAACTAGAACTCTCTAGGTGAGAATTCTAAATATTCCTTCCTAAACTATCAGTCCTAGGATTCTTTAAGATGGAGGGCCCTTCCATACAGGCATATAACCCAGAATATCAAGGTAGAAATCAAGGCAGAAAATCCCACAATATCTGGGTTATCTATATAATATCCCAGTTCAAAGCAGAAAATGTGGAATTTATTCAGCTGTGTGGAAAGAATTGGATTTGTGGTAATTGATTTGGGATAACACTGCTATAAGGGTGTGATATGGAATGGAGACATTGGAAGGTCTCAATTTTTCAGGCTTCCAGATCATTTGGTGAATTTCCACATGTAATAGAAGCTCTCTTCTGCATATTTAGGAGGGCAATGACAAAAGCGGAGTGGGCTTCCCCTCCTAGCAACTTTTCTATGAATGCTTGAAGAGGGCTGTCAATCAAAGGCCATCCCACTAGTTTGTTGCAGCAGGTGCAATTTTTCTCAGCATTGCAGTGCTCTTATGGGAACCACTGCACCTGGAACATACAACCTCTCCCTCAGAGCAATAACATGCCATAAGAAGCCAAACCCACTTTTTAGGAACAGAGCTGCTCCCCAGCTATACATTCTTCTAACACAGGCATGGGCAAACTTCAGCCCTCCACGTGTTTTGGACTTCAACTCCCACAATTCCTAACAGCTAGTAGGCTGTTAGGAATTGTGAGAATTGAAGTCCAAAACATCTGGAGGGCTGAAGTTTTCCCAAGCCTGTTCTAACAAATCCTGTAAATGAACATGAATAATGAATCAGGGTGGGAAGAAGGCAGCCTTCCAGAATTGCATTTACTAGCCTCCTCACCATTAGCAAAACTAGTTGTGCTGTTGCGTGTTGCAGTCCAGCAATGTCTAGAAGGGTTCCAGCCCCTGCTAGATATGATAAGCAGTCTGAAAAATGACAGCAAATGTTTCAATCTGAAGACTTCATTAGAAATTTATTTTAGTGCTGTCTGTGCAAGTATCATGAGATGTCTGTATGGAGGAATGAAAGTGAGAGGAACTGTGCATACTTTTTTTTTTCATGTCAGGAGCGACTTGAGAGACTGCAAGTCACTTCTGGTGTGAGAGAATTGGCCATCCACAAGGACATTGCCCAGGGGATGCCCGGATGTTTTGACATTTTATCATTCTTGTGGGAGGCTTCTCTCATGTCCCCACATGGGGAGCTGGAGCTGACAGAGGGAGCTCATGCACTCTCTCCCTGGATTCAAACCTCCAACCTGCCGGTCTTCAGTAATGCTGTCACAGGGGTTTAACCCATTGTGTCACTGTTTATTGACTGCTGATTCTAATTATGCACATTTTTTTCAAAAACTCTAAATGCACACAGGTCTATGCATGAAGGGATAGCACAAGACATTTTGCTGCCTGAAGCAAGGTTGCTTCCTCCATGCTATGTTCTCAACCCAACTGGATAGCTGGCTGAAACTTATTTCAACACTGGCAATGGAATAGGATGCTTTACCACCCTTGATGGGAACAGTCAACCTTAGGGAATAAAGACCACTCACTTCTGATCTTTACAACAAGCTGTGGGATGCAGGATAAACAGATATGACACAATCTCTACTATTTCTTATTATCTGCCCAAGGGAATTATTTTGGCACCTGCAATCAAAATTTTCACAACATCTATTCTCATGACAAAGACAGAAATGGGGCAGCTTCCAGTTAAGAAAAAAAAGCCACTTCCATAGGAACTTGAAATCTACAGATATATTTTGCCGATACCACTCAATCAAACAGAAAACATCTACTTCAGAGCAGAAAACAAAAATCTAATTAAGAAAAGAATTACCTGCAGTCGGGCACCCCAGAACTATTGGTAATTTTGGTATAACCTTCAGGACACCGTATTTCATAATTGAGAGAGCAAGATCTGCATTTGGTTTTTGTGGTCACAAGTGTCTCCTCGTCACATCTGTTCTTCCCCTAAAGGAGGGAGGCAGACAATTTGAGCCTGTAGTTGTTAGCTTTGGGCTAAAAACTATAACTGTGCCTTTAAAAGTCATTTTCAGGTACAGACATTAACAGTGGGTTCTAATATATATGGAGCATGATTGATTTTATTACTGATTTTACTTAACAGATATGTAACAGTCTGGTCAATCAGCTAACAGCATAACCCATGATGTGTGTGTGTAACATTTCACTGCAGTAAAATGGTAAAATAACAATACCAATAGCAGAATAGCAACAGATCAATACACAGCATCATACAATTGTGTTTGTATAAAATTCTTAAAGAATGGGTTACATGTATCTGTCTCCTTCAGTTTGACTTATGGCTGGGATGTTCCTTAAGATTTATGAATCAATATTTAACTGGAGATACTCTTTTTCTTTTCACTGAGTTAACGCTCCAAAGTTCTAGTGTGTTAGTAATACTTATCCATAACCAAAGACCATGTTACCTCAAAGGAAGTTGTGATCCCTCTTCTCTACGTGTAAGTATGCAAGAACTCCAAAGGACCAAGAAGAGCTGCTGTCTCTTTAACAAGAATGAGGGTTAGGGTTAGGGAAGGCAAATTAGGGAATTAGGGAAGGCAGATCTTCATCTATAGGTGCATCTCCTTTCTTTGCAGGAAGGCAATATGGAAGTCCCAATGTAAGATTCTGTTATTAACAAACTTTATTTGTACCCCACCACCATCTCCCCAAAGGGACTTGGGGCAGCTCACGGAAGCATTCCAACTGAGTGCCACATGCAGACAACAATAGGTAAAGGTAAAGATTTTCCTCTGATATTAAGTCCAGTCGTGTCCAACTCTGGGGGTCGGTGCTCATCTCCATTTCTAAGCCGAAGAGCCGGCGTTGTCCGTAGACACCTCCAAGATCATGTGGCCAGCATGACTGCATGGAGCACTGTTACCTTCTTGCTGGAGTGGTACCTATAGATCTACTCACATTTTCATGTTTTCAAACTTCTAGATTGGCAGAACCTGGGGCTAACAGCGAGTGTTCAACCCACTCCCTGGATTTGAAACGATGACCTTTCGGTCACCAAGTTCAACAGCAACCTCTCATAATTGTTGTCACCAAGTTTAACCCACTGTGCCACTGGGGGCTCCTAACAGACAACAATACATAAGTATAAATACAATGACATAAGTATAATCAACAGCGCATAAAAACCTCATTAATAAAATTATACAAAAAATGAAAATTGTAAAATCCCTAAAACACGGTGGAACCTGCCATCTGGCTATCTGTCATAACAATCAAGGATTACTTATGTCATCATATAAAATAACATCTTACCTGCACAGCCATTTTCATTGAACTGAAGGTATTTGCAGTCAAAGATGACAAAAAGAATAAAACTGTCCAAGGTTTCCTCATAATGAAAACAGGGAGTTGATTATCTCAAATATTAATGTTACAGCAGCAAAGCTTCTTCCAAATTTTGCTATGCCAAGTTCACCCACATTATTAGACAAACACCCATGTATAGTAGTTGTTCCAATAATACAACTTTCTTTTCTCCCTCTTCAGTAACAAGCTGAGAATAAAGAGCACGTGAAATCTGACCAGAGACAGGAAAGGCTATCCAAAGGCAAAGAGCTGGTGTTGGGAATGCTTACAGCAAATGCAGTTAACACTTCCTAACAGGCATCCTGTCAGACATTACCGTGTTCAGTCTCTTCCCGGCAAACACCCTCACCTCCAATTTCTGGCACTGTTGACAGCAGAGTCCCAAGGACACTCACTGATAACAAAAGATTCTGGACATTAATGACATACATTCAGAATGACCTAATTTTTCTGACATGAATCGTAAGCTGATCAACTGGGCCTGCCATTTTTATGTGTCCATAAGAGAGAGACAGCATGGTGCAGAGGTTTGACCATTGGACTATGACTCTGGAGACCAGTGTTTGAATCTCCACTTGGCCATGTAAACCCACTGAGTGACATTGGGCAAGTCATAATCTCTCAGCCCCAGAGGAAGGCAAAGACCCCCTCTGAACAATTCCTGATAGGAAAACACTGTGATAGCTTCACCTTAGTTGGACATTATTTGAAGGCACACAACATCACATAAAGACTGTAGCTCTTAAATTCAATGCCAAATCATCAGAGGTGGATGAGGCAATATATTTGACTATTTAGTTAGTTACTGAAAGTTGTTTTATTCTGGACCTCTCATAGTACTGGCCCTACCATTAGGCAAAGTGCAACAGTTGTCTAAGGCAACAGATTCTGGGTATTGCAAAATACCAGCAGATCGGGAGTTATTTGAATTATTATTGTTATGTTCCTGTGAGAGAGGGGATCATGAGGAGTTTTCTGTTTTCAGCAGAATAACATGGTTCATTTGGGTGCTCTGCAACTTGATTGAGAGAAATATGTTACAACTGTAAATAAGATAATAATAATAAACTTTATTTATACCCCGCCACCATCTCCCCAGTGGGGACTTGGAGCGGCTTACATGGGGCCCAGCCCGGACAACATTACAATGAAATAAAACAAAAAACATAAACGACAATCAACATCATCAAAATTACATAGGAGAAAAGAAAGAAAAAAATCCAATAAACACAATCACGATAACAGTGGGCGGGCCATATGTATAGGATAAAACAGTTTAAAAGCTCTAATGAGAAAAAAATAGGAGCAAGTTATTTGAAGGGAGCTCATAAAAACAGAGTTATAGAACTAAACTTCCCATGTGGAGGGCATATACTCCAGTGGCAGAAGCATTGAGGGGAGCAGTAGTACCATGTTATGCACCTACTCACCAAAGGCACAGTGGAAGAGCCAGGCTTTAAGGTTCTTTTTGAATGTTTCTAGTGAAGGGGCTTTAGTGATTTCTCCAGGTAATGAGCTCCAGAGTCAGGGAGCCACAGGGGAGAAGGCTCTCTCCCTTGTGCCCACAAGACGAGCTTGTGAGATTGATAGGGGCGAAAGGAGGGCCTCCCCTGAAGATCGAAGGACCTGGGTTGGTACGTGGAGAGAGATACAGTCAGGAAGATAGACGGGTCCCAAACCATTTAGGGCTTTATAGGTGATAACCTGTACCTTGAATTGGGACCAGAAGATAAACGGCAGCCAGTGGAGCTCTTTAGACATGGGAGTCGACCGTTCCCTATAACTAGCTCCAGTTATTAATCTGGCTGCCGAACGCTGGACAAGTTGTAGTTTCCGGGCCGTCTTCAAGGGTAGCCCCGCGTAGAGAGCATTGCAATAGTCCAGTCTAGAGAGAGAGAGAGAGAGAGAGATGTAAGAACTGTAAACACTTCATACATCAACAAGACTCTCTCTCTCTCTCTCGCTCTCAGCCTACATATATATATATATGCTAGGAAATTGCTTATTCAGCACAGTATATATGCACAATAAAGGCACAGACATCGCTACTGGAACAATATCTGCTTTACATTGTGCCATTTTCAGTAAACCTATCTCATATCAAAGGGGACACCCACACTGTAGAATTAATGAAATCTGACAACATAGCTTCATGCTATGGAATCTTGGGAGTTGTAGTTTGCTGAGGCAGCAGTACTCTTTGGCAGAGAAGGCTAAATATCCTGAAAAACAACAACTCTCCATATTCCATTTTAAATTGTATCAAACTGTCGTAATTCTACAGTGTGGAAGCACTCAAAGTCACTAACAAACTGAATTAAATTGCAATGCATTGCATTGCAACTGAAGACAACCATTGTGTAGCATAGGATCCCATTATGATTCTATGCTACACTGTAATCTGTTATACCACTGTGGTGCTCTTTTTCAGATTTCCGCAGCAGTGGCAAGAAAAAAGTGAGAAAAATTTAGGTCATTCCCATGCAGAGAGGAAGTGGCTGCCAAGTGCTTGGTTTCCAGATGGGTCCACCAAATTAAATTCATTCTTGAAAGACTGCTTCAAAAAAATTACCTGTCCCAACACATTTTCAAGACAATCTTTCCAGAAGAACTTAGCTTGGATGACCCATTTAGAAAACAAAAATGTTGTAGAAAGGCTCCTTGGAATCCTGAGGATTTGTTTCTGGATGAAATGTGCTCTCTCTGGCTCTCCTTTGCCATTGCTGTGTCCACATTTGTTTACAGTTTCCATTGTCACAATGGCTACTTATGTGAGTGAATCTCATCTTGCAGCTTCTTAACACAGCCATATAACCCAGAATAACAAGGCAGATAATCCACAATATCTGCTTTGAATGGGATTATCTGAGTCCACACTGTCATATAATCCAGCTCGATGTGGATTTTATATAACTGTTTGGAAGGGGCCTAAGTAGTAATAATTATAAGGAGCACTACATTAAAATAAGTTAATGCAACATAATGTAGCATTTTGACACTGTTGTATTGTATTGACTTTTCTGGCCACTTTGAAGATCCTCTTGCAATCACACACAGGATTTGCTGCATCTGTTCTCAGACCTGTCTTTTTATGAATGCAAAGAGACAGTTATGAAGAATTAGTTCTAGAAACAATCAGAGCCTGTACTCCGGAAGAAGCTGTTTGTAGGAGAGAAGGCAGTTGAGATTTCCAGCTGCTGCTTTTGACTTGTGTCAGCCCTATTCATCTGAAAACAGCAAGGCCACTGAAAGAGTGAAGTGCTGCTTAAGTGGGTGCTAAATTATCAGTGTCATTATTAATTCACAAGAATTTCCTTATATTGTTGTCAGCTTTTGCTGCAATAAATTACACATATTTTAATTTGGCAAATATTTTCATTATAGTCTGATCTCTGTTATAAATGAAAAGACTGAAAACTTGCCATAGGCATTCTTGGAAAGTTCTTGAGTTGATTTCCCATCTCAGCTTCAAGCCTTTTGATCTCTTGCCTGGTCAAATGTATATTGTTAAATCAATACACCCCAATAATTTAATAAATACCATTCTTTGACAAGGTCCCCCATGACCTTCTGGCAAACAAACTAATCAAATGTGAGTTAGACAAAACTACGGTTAGGTGGATCTGGAATTGGTTAAGCGAACAAACCCAGAGGATGCTCACCAACGCTTCCCCTTCATCCTGGAAAGAAGTGACGAGTGGAGTGCTGCAGGGGTCTGTCCTGGCCCTGGTTCTGTTCAACATCTTTATTAATGACTTAGATGGCGGGTTAGAAAGCATGGGATTTTGGCCTGCATAAATCGGAGTATAGTCTCTAGATCCAGAGTAGTCATGCTACCCCTGTATTCTGCTTTGGTCAGACCACACCTGGAATACTGTGTCCAATTCTGGCACCGCAATTGAGGGGAGATGTTGACTCTAAGCTGGAATGTGTCTAGAGGAGGGCAACTAAAATGATCAAGGGTCTGGAGAACAAGCTCTAGAACAAGCCCTATGAAGAGTGGCTTAAAGAACTGGGCATATTTCGCTTGCAGAAGAGAAGGAGAGGAGACATAAAAGCCATGTATAAATATGTGAGGGGAAGTCATAGGGAGGAGGGAGCTCTGGAGACTAGGACGCAAAACAATGGCTTCAAACTACAGGAAAGGAGATTCCACCTGAAAATGAGAAAGAGCTTCCTAATGGTGGGAGCTGTTCAGCAGTGGAACTCTCTGCCTTGGAGCGTAGTGAAGGCTCCTTCTTTTGGGAGCTTTTAAACAGACCGGATGGCCATCTGTTGGGGGTGCTTTGAATGTGATTTTCCTCCTTCTTGGCATGGGGTTGGATTGGATGACCCACGAGCTCTCTTCCAACCCCATGATTCTATGATCCTATGATTCCCTGACATCAATGTCTTAACATTTGGCAACTTGTTTTCAGTTTATCTTGATAT
The DNA here is from genome assembly GCF_025583915.1 of Anolis sagrei ordinatus. Taxonomy (NCBI): domain Eukaryota; kingdom Metazoa; phylum Chordata; class Lepidosauria; order Squamata; family Anolidae; genus Anolis; species Anolis sagrei. The sequence continues at coordinate 30,697,672 of NW_026847549.1, read as the reverse complement.
TTTCCCCTATCCCACCCTTTACACTATATAGTGAAATATCCACTTTCCTCCACTGACCATTGGCATGAATTGCACATCCACAAATGCCTGCACTTACAGCAGAGCCTCTTTTCCTCAGTAATATTAACCATTTATGAATATTTGTAACCAGCAACAGTTAAGAACTTAGCTTACATTTGTATAGCAGAATAAGTAGAAGCTTTACCACAGTATTTAAATCAAGGTATATCCTGCTGTATCATAAAATGTCACTCAGGTTTGTGAAACAAAATAACAGTATTTTTCATTTAGTTCAAAGGTTCAAACATAGTAACAATATATACATCGGTCTCTTTGAATTCTGGCAGGGAACAGAGGAATAAAATAGCCCTTTTAAATAGTCTTTAAAATAAGCCTCATGACTTAAAATGATCAGTCTTTAAGGTAGTTGGCAGCCAGCACTATCTCTTCACTGTCCAAAGAGAGAAACATTGGTAGAATGACAGTTAGAACCATTGATCTCCAAAGCCAGCCAGAGGCAGCAGCCAATCAAAACCCTGGCCCCTGGCACACTCAGCCAATTGGTTGCTGACACGTCTCTCTCCAGTTAACCCACCATGTCATGGCATTCTTTTTCATATCTTCACATATTTTATATGTATAAATGCAAATTTAGAAAAAAATATTGCAATTTTAAATGGAAATGTAGTGTAGATTATGTTGCCGCTCAATCTACTATCCAGGTGTTCACTATGGGTAGGCAATTTAAAGTCTCTGCTTTTGTTTCTGATGGTTCTTTGTTTACACCAGCCCTAGACTGAAGAGCGCTTCAGCTAGAATAAACATTCAAATAGACAACTGTCTTCAGAAAGGCACATGGCCCTTTGAGTGCTAAACAGCTGTTCTTAGAAGTAATGATTATGGGTAGGACCACAGTGGTATGGTGCATAGCCTAGAACACAAAATCTGCCTGTGGAAGGTCCTATGCTCCCAGGAGGGGTGCATCCACACTGCAGAATTAGAGCACTTTGACACCACATTACCAGCCATTATGTTGTTATCTTAACTGTGTTTTTGTTTTATGGATTGTTTCTTTATTGTCTTATGGACATTTGGTCCCATGTAAGCCACACTGAGTCCCTTTGGAGTATAAAAATAATTTTGTTGTTGTTGTTGTTGTTGTTGTTGTTGTTGTTATAGGTACAATGTCTTATCAAACTAAGACTCCCATGAATCCATACTATTGAGCAGTGACACTTAAAATGGATTCAAATTATTCAATGTCAATGAACCCTAGGTTTGGGAGATGCCATTCCTTAAAGTTTGTCTTAATTGCTGTCATCTTGAACAGACAATACTTACCTATATGGATAGATCTTTTGATTTGGTCTACAGCAGATTTGTATCAAATTAACCATTTTGGAAGAGTAACATAATTCACTGGCGGTGGAGATTCATTGCATGCAGAATTTCTTTGCATATCCAGCTAAAAAGAATGTAACCAGTAACTCGGAGAACTGCTCCTAGTCTGAGTAGATAATACTTGGCTGAATGGATAAAGAGAATGACCAAGCATGGAGCAATTTTAGCGCTCCTAACCAAGAATGCACACAATTGTTTAAAGCTATATGTGATTAACTAGAATTCCCTGGTGATGCAGTGGGTTTAAAGGTTGAGCTGCTAAACTTGCTTACTGAAAGGTTGCAAGTTTGACTCCAGGGAGTGGCGTGAGCTCCCGCTGTTAGCCCCAGCTTCTGCCAACCTAGCAGTTTGAAAACAGGCAAATATGAGTAGATCAATAGGTACTGCTCTGGTGGGAAGGTAACGGCGCTCCATGTAGTCATCCTGGCCACATGAACTTGGAGGTGTCTGTGGACAACGCTGGCTCTTCGGCCTAAAAATGGAGATGAGTACCAACCCCCAGAGTCAGACACAACTGGACTTAATGTCAGGGGGTAACGTTTACCTTTACTTAGAATCCAAGGACAGCATGGATGAGGTCCCTCTGTCAGCTCCAGCTCCCCAAGTGGGGATGTGAGAGAAGTCTCCCACAAGGATGGTAAAACATCAAAACATCTGGATGTACCCTGGGCAGCATCCTTGCAGACGGCCAATTTTCTCACACCAGAAGTGATTTGCAGTTTCTCAAGTCGCTCCTGACATGAAAAAAACAAACTAGAATACTTTTTTTACATACGTCCCAGGTGCATGTATTTCCCATTTTATATATCCTGCTTTATATAGAACGCAAAGCAACTTGATTGCATATGTGACTATAGATATAACCGACTATAGTCCCTGCTCATTTATTGAGTTCTCCTATGCCAGTGCTGAATCATCATAGTTGTTGTCTTGTAAACAGATTAATCTTGTTGGACAACTTTAAACACATCACATGCACCAAACATATCCATCTCCAAATAGCAATCTGCCAGCGTGACCCCCTATTGTTCTTTTCAAATGTGTTGAGTTAAAACAAAGATTTTAAAATGCTAAAAATTATACACAGGAAGTAACAAGTCAGAGCCATTTCCTGCATGCTCATCAATCTATTATGTGATGAGGGAAGTAAACCATTTCCAGAGCCTGCAATGTATATATTTCAGTAGACTTGGTGCACCAAAAATGTATACATTAAAGTTATCCTGTGAGCCATATCTTTTCCTTTGTTTTCAACAAGTCTGTCTCCTCTCCTTGGCTTTTGTACATAGCATATGATTCATGGTCAGACTAATGTGCCTATGAAGCAAAAAGCAAAATAACCCCACCTCAGTTTTACCTTGTTGTTGCAAAAAAAAAAATCCTACAAAAATAACCAACTAGTGAAGTAACTCATTAGAAAACTAGTTCGTAAAGTAACCCACTAATTCTAGGTCTGCTATTTGAAGTTATATTGTTATTATATACCTTCAAGTCAACTCTGCCAAATACCTCTATCTTGTTCGATATTCAAATATTCAAACAATTATACCATGCTGGCTCAGGAGCCCCCGGTAGTGCAGAGGTTTAAACCCTTGTGCTGGCAGGACTGAAGACCAACAGGTCCGAGATTCGAATCTGGCGAGAGCATGGATGAACTCCCTCTGTCAGCTCCAGCTCCCCATGCAAGGACATAAGAGAAACCTCCCACAAGGATGGTAAAACATCAAAACATCCAAGCATCCCCTGGGCAATGTCCTTGTAGACGATCAATTCTCTCACACCAGAAGTGACTTGCAGTTTCTCAAGTCGCTCCTGACATGAAAACAAAACAAAACACCCTGCTGTCTCTCAGGAATGTTACAGAAGAAATCAATCATTAAAAGGAGCAGAAAAGAAGCTAGATGGTCTATTAATGTTCATACTATAACTCACTTTATTAAAATATTTTACACTGGGGTAGGCTTAAGTTATGGATGAGGGCATCTTGATGAACAGAGTGGACAAGGGAAGGTACAGGAAAGAATAGAAACATAAAAATACAGGGGAAAGGTTTCTCTTCTGTATTTTTAAAAGTAAAGTCCACATCGTATTTCCTGATTTGTACCAAAAGAGGGAAAGAGAGGAAAACCAAGGAACTCACGTTATTCAAAATATGTTTGCTTTTCTTGTGCCCCTGTTCCTGTTCCAGAGGTCACAGGCATTAGGGGTCATCATGGCTTCTTTCCTGTTATCCTTGTCAACTGAAACATCTTTCAGGAGGACTAGAAATCAGGGACTTCCCTTTCCTGTGAAATGACCATGTAAAACTCCAAACAGCTATGATTCTCTATCACACTTAACCCTCCAATATCCTGCTCCTGGCTGGCTACAAATGTTGGAATGCAAATAAATGGAGATTTCTGTAGGTCTTGGGGACATTTTAAAACTCTACCCTTTGGATTGACTCAGAATCATGCTTGCATGATTTGGGTAGAGGATTTTGGCAGCTGTCACCCCAAAAGTTGCATTTACAAGTTCTTGCATTTACAAGCTTGGCAGACATTTGGGAAATAATTAAACTTGGGCACACCTTTTTACTGGGAGAATAATTAGTTCCAAGCAACTTATTGCTCTGGTCAATCAATTGAACTCTTGGGCAACTGATTTATTTACTCTATACCTTGCCTTTATTAAGGCGGCTTACAGAGAAGCAATTATTCAATGCCTTAAAACACATACAATTCCAAAAAAAAAATTAAATTAGATTAAATTTAAAACATATAAAACATTTAAAAACATTACATTTCATATTAAAATCACACCATCCATAGTCGTAGTCCAAGCCATTCCATAGTCATTCCATATATTCAAAATCTGTTCTCTGAAGGCCTGATCCCACAGCCAAGCTTTTACCTTTCTTCTGAAGGCTAAGGGGGAGGGGGCTGATCTAATGTCACTGGTGAGGGACCACCACTGAGAAGGCCCTGTCCAGGCCCGTAGCCAGGATTTTGATTGGGGGGGGGGTGAGTTTGTTTCGCAGGGGGGGGGGGCTGAGTCTGAGTGAAAGAGGGTCTACCCTAGCAAACCTTTTGTATTGTTACCCAATACCCCCATGCATATGGGATATATTGAGCATGGTGATCAGATCATGATATGAATAAACATAACAGTTTAAATAATGTAAGGCCTTCTCGGACCACCATGAGAGGTGGGTGGGGCTGAAGCCTCTCAAGCCCCCCCCCCCCGTACATGCCCTACCACTTGTCCCCACCAACCGTGCCTGCAAAGGAGGAAGGACTGAGAGCAGCCCCCCCCGGATGATCTTAATCTCCAAGATGGTTCATAGGGGGAGATACGTTCGGACAGGTAAGCTGGATCAGAACCATTTAGGGCTTTATAGGCTAAAGCCAGCATTTTGAATTGTGCTCGGAAGCAGATGACAGCTAGTGGAGCTGATATAATAGGGGAGTTGTACGCTCCCCGTACGCCACTCCGGTGAGCAATCTGGCTGCCACCCATTGGATCATTTTGGAGCTTCCAAACAGTCTTCAAAGGCAACTCCATGTAGAGGGTGTTGAAGTAATTCTTGATGGGCTCCAGTAGTGTATCACAAATCACTCTTGCTCTGCTTTTCCAGCCATTTAAAATTGTTTTCTTGCCCGAAGTGTTGAGTGATTGCATCTAGGAGATGATATTTTATTTTTTAAAAAATCAAAACTGGGAAACAGCCAATTACTTAATGGAATCTCACCTCCCACTAATGTGTTTAACCACCTACTAACTTCTCCCCCAACTCCACCACAAAGCAAGATTGCCTAGAAGGCTGTCCACACATTCAAAAAACTGGAATTTCTGTAAAACCTTAGGCTAAAAAGCAAGGTTTTTAAATATATATATACATTTAAAGACCAAAGAAACACATTGCAAATGAGCAATCATGGACATTGTGTGTCAGGACCAGAACCCCTATGAGGTGCATACATTTTTTTATTTCATGCAGATATGCTCTATGTTACACTGTGTTAGTACTCTTCTGCTTCTCCCCTCTAGAATCCAGAAAAAGGGAAATAATTTATTTCACAATATAAATAAGAACTTTAAATGTAACTGAACAAAGTAATGTGCAAAATACTTTGAGCAGATCTTAAAATCCCTGTAAGGGCAATATAAAAGACTTTTTTCATGTGGGTTTTAGATTCCCCCTCCCTTTACAACTAATATAACTATTTATGCTTTCTGGGAATCTGAAATATGTAGTTCAGATTGGCTTTGATTTGGAACACTTGCCCTGTTGCATAATTTCAAATCCTGGTGCCAGTCATAATGGTAGCCATTTTATGCATATGTATTACTGACAAAACAAATGAATTCTGAAAAGCCTCATAGCCGTCTTAGGACTGAGGAGTTGCAGATGGTATGCCGAGGAATGCTGCATCTGTTGGAGTCTGCCGCTTTTCATCAGCATGAATGAGGGAAATGCAAAGACAGCTGACCGCGAAGAGAATGTGTTTGCGGGGCCTACAGCCGATGATGGTGCACATTGTCAATCAAGGGGTGGTCTTAGCCACAGATTAGATCCATGTAGCTGCTCCAGCTTGCTTGCTCCCTTTTGTTCTTAAAAGACTCTCTCAGCTGGGGAAATTGCAAACAAAAGCCCCATCTATCTGAGGCAACAGTGCAGAAGGCTTTGCTGAGAAGGAACATTAAGAGAAGCCATATCAGTGAGGCAAGCGGCGCTTAGACAATGAGGAGGCCGGAGGACCACCGGCTGCCTTGCAGGAGATCTCAAGGGACTCGGGTAATTACCCTTAGAGGCACCATCCTTTTTCTTTTACCTTGTCTGTCTATGAAAGAAAGGACCAGACGTCCATGTATCTACCTCTCAGAGAATGCAGAGTCATGTACTGACTTCTGTGTAGAAAGGGTCACCTGATACTTTCCATTGTGGAGAAATGTTGCTATTCACATTTTTGTCCTGTTCTGCACAGACAATGGCTTCTCAAGAGGCAGCAGTAGACCATGGGCACACTATTTAACAGATAAAATACAAGAAAGGCAGGAAATTCTTATGAAAGTCTTGCTCCATCGACATTGCCATATAATACAGTTTGGAACTGCATCATATGGTCAGCGTAGACTATATGAAGCAATTTAACTGCATTATATGAGTCTGCATTCACCAAATAATGTATTCTATACTTCCCTGCCAAAAGCTTGTAGGTGTCCTGGCAATAAGGTGGAAATTGTTCACTTTCACCATTACCTTCCACTTCCACTTCCGGTTAAGATGGCGGCAGGCTAGCAGCAGCCTTTCCACTCGGAGGGGACGAGAAACCTGAATCCGAGGTACATTGAAGCCATCCACCCTCATCTGGATCCCTTTTCATCTGCTCCTCGAACGGCGACACCTCAGGACCCCGAAGGGGGGCCTTAGGGGTTGACGGGGATAGGAGCATAGGGAGAATTGTAAAAGAGGGAGAAGAAGAAGGTTAGAGCGCAGGCCGCCATTATTGCTACCACGCCGGCCTGAGAACGCTCCCTTCCAACTGCCTTCGGATTGAGGGTCTTCCCAATCTACAATCTGCCAACTGTTAACTGGTGACCGGCTACTGGCCATTGCGGTCCTCGGAGGCACCGGTGGTGAGTGCGGACTGCTGGTCTTTTGGGCGGCCCCTGCCCCAGGCTCGCCGGCGTTCCAACGACTGATCGCGGGTGCCGGAGCGAACTGCTGGGGCGCCGATACTCACCGGACTACGCGGTGGACGCCGCTGGTGAACAGCTGGACCGCTGGGACCTGCGAGCTGTTCTCGCCGGATCATCTTCTGCCTGGCGTGTCCCCCGGCGGTGCGGCTTCCACGTGGAGTTTTCCACGCGGCCGAGCCGCGTTCCCCGCGCTCCGGCTGGGGGGTTGCATCTGTGCCCGGCGTTTCCGCCCACTGCCCATGCTTGGAGGGGGCCTTGGAGCGACCTGGTGGGATGCCATGTGCGCCGGTGCTATAGCTTCTCGGTGCCTCTAGGTGGCGCCACCTTTGTGTTCCACCCCTGAAACCGAGGCCCGGAAGTGATCTAGCTGGAGGGGACCAGCGCGTCCCGAGTGACGTCATCTCTGCGCTCCTAAGAATCACAACATCCACACTTTGCAATCAACAAAGGACTAAGGAATGGGATTTCCCTCCGCGTCCCTGCTGCTCTGTTAATATAGCAGATTAATTGGAGCGCAGCAGTTCCCCTGTGACCTCCTCTCCGGCAGTGATTTATCACCAAAGGACACCACCACTGTGAGGCTACGAGGCTACGAATCCATCGCCTAGCTGGCGGGAATCAGCTTGGACACAGCTGCTGTTAGAAAGTTACCATCAGCCGCCTTCTTTGAGACATCTTTTTATTGTCATCATTTTATTGTCATCCTTTACTCATCGCCTCCATTCCGGAAGAACGTTACTAACTTAACATCATATTATTATCTGTATTAGATTCTATGTCTTATAGTCCCTTATAAGATCCCTATTCCTTGACCTTACCCTGTCTGATGTATTGGAGAAGGGGGGAGGAGGTCTAATCTAAGTGTATGCGTTATTACAAGAACTGAGCCGTCTACCCGACTGTTACTAATCCCCCATCCGATTGCACTTATCCATCTAATTGCACTAGTTAGTGACTCATCGAATATTGCACTTTAGAACTGAGCACTTTAAAAAAAAAAATTAAAATCTATGCACTTTAAAACCTCGTGCACTTTATACTTGTGCACTTTGGCCCTCGGTGATACTATAGGTCCTCAATCCTCCAAGTGATTTGGTAAACTAGGAGGTTATTAACAGCACTTTATGACCTGTACATTACGATTGCCCTGCGTTCACCCATGTCTACCCTCATTTTGTGGTGTCTGCTAATAACATTGCTGGCAAATAGGGAAGGGGACGGAGGAAGCTGGAAGGAATCAAGGGATGAGGTTGCAATGTCAAGGTGCAATATGGATGGGGAGGAGCGTTCCATTGGTCGAGGGGCCCCCATAGAAACCTTAATGGGGAGAGGGAGATGCGGGAAAGGGAGACCACCAATTCGACCACCAATTCGGCCAGTAATTCGACCCCAAAATGGTAGAGAAATACCACTGCGAATTCGGTATAGAAATAAAAAAAAAAGAAACCAAAAAAATTTAATAAAATGCAATTGGTCTCCTGACAAGGTAAATGGATGTACCCAGGCTGGCAGTCCCCCCGGGTTGAAGATGGTGCTGTTGAACGCCAGGTCTGTCAACGGTAAAACATCTTTCATCCAAGATTTAATTCTGGATGAGCGGGCAGACCTGGCGTGCATTACGGAGACCTGGTTGGACGAAGCTGGAGGAGTTAATTTAACCCAGCTTTGCCCACCAGGCTTCTCCGTGCAGCACCAGTCGAGACCTGGGGGGCGGGGAGGCGGGGTGGCGGTAGTCTATAAAAATTCCATCTCGCTGAGCCAGAGGCCCCATCCCACAGTCAACTAATTTTGAATGTGTCTACCTGAGGGTGGGTGACCGGGACAGAATAGGGATTCTGTTAGTGTACCGCCCACCTCGCTGCACTACAGTCTCCCTACCTGAGCTTGCAGGGGTGGTCTCGAGCCTGTCATTGGAGTCCCAACGGCTTCTTGTGCTGGGGGACTTCAATGTACACGCCGAGACTACCTTAGTGGGAGCGGCTCAGGACTTCATGTCTTCCATGGCAACCATGGGGCTGTCCCAACAAGTAACTGGCCCCACCCACAGTGCTGGACACACATTGGATTTGGTTTTCTGTCAGGGATGGGAGCAAGGTGGCGGGGTTGAGGAGTTATCTATCTCTCCGTTGCCATGGACCGACCACCATCTGATCAGCTTTAGACTTACTGCACCACCGAACCTCTGCAGAGGTGGGGGACCCATTAAGATGGTCCGCCCCAGGAGGCTTATGGATCCGGATGGATTCCTGATGGCTCTTGGGGAGTTTCCTGCCGCTTCGGTTGGTGATCCTGTTGATGCCTTGGTGACTCTCTGGAATAGGGAGATGACCAGGGCTATAGACACGATCGCTCCGGAACGTCCCCTCTCAAGTAGCCGAGCTAAACCAGCCCCTTGGTTTACCGAGGAGCTGGCAGCAATGAAGCGAAAGAAGAGGAGACTAGAGCGTGTGTGGCGTTCGGACCCGAGCGAATCAAACCGAACACGGTTTGTTGCCCTACTAAGGGCATATGCCGTGGCAATAAAAGCAGCAAAGAAATCTTTCTTTGCGGCCAATATTGCGTCCGCAAAGAACCGTCCGGCGGAGCTGTTTCGAGTTGTCAGAGGCCTATTAAAACCCACCATCGTGGATGGGAGCCCTGGCAACTCGACGGCCCGCTGTGAAGCATTTGCTCGGTTCTTTGCGGACAAAGTCGCTTTGATCCGTTCAGGCCTAGACACCATGTTAACGGCAGTCTCTGAGGATGTGACGAGAACACCTGTCTGTCCGAGTTTGTTGGATTCGTTTCAATCTGTGACACCTGAGGATGTGGACAAGATACTTGGAGGAATTAGGGCAACCACATGCATCCTAGACCCCTGCCCATCCTGGCTTCTAAAGGAGGCCAGAGGGGGATTGGCCGAGTGGGTGAAGGTGGTGGTTAATGCCTCCCTTCGGGAAGGCAAAATTCCAGCCAGCTTAAAACAAGCTGTTATAAAACCGCTGTTGAAAAAACCATCACTGGACCCCACTCAATTCGTCAACTATCGGCCTGTTTCCAATCTCCCCTTTTGGGCAAAGTCCTGGAACGTGTGGTGGCCTCACAACTCCAAGCATTCTTGGTAGACACTGATTATCTGGATCCGGCGCAGTCTGGCTTTAGGCCGGGGCATGGTACCGAGACAGCCTTGGTCGCCTTGGTCGATGATCTCCGGCGTGAACTTGACAGGGGGAGTGTGTCTCTGTTGGTTCTGCTGGATCTCTCAGCGGCCTTCGATACCGTCGACCACGGTATCCTTCTGGGGCGCCTCGGGGGAATGGGCCTGGGGGGCGCTGTTCTACAGTGGCTCAGGTCCTTCCTAGAGGATCGTACCCAGAAGGTGTTACTGGGGGACACCTGCTCGTCCTCACCAACCATTGACTTGTGGGGTCCCGCAGGGTTCAATACTGTCCCCCATGTTGTTTAACATCTACATGAAGCCGTGGGAGAGATCATCCGGAGTTTCGGGGTGCGGTGTTATCTGTACGCAGATGACGTCCAACTCTGTCACTCCTTCCACCTACTACTAAGGAGGCTGTCCAGGTCCTGAACCGGTGCTTGGCCGCTGTGTCGGACTGGATGAGGGTGAACAAATTGAAACTCAATCCAGACAAGACAGAGGTACTCCTGGTCAGTCGGAAGGCCGAACAGGGTATAGGGTTACAGCCTGTGTTGGACGGGGTCGCACTCCCCCTGAAGACGCAGGTTCGCAGCTTGGGTGTGACTCTGGATTCTTCGCTAAGCTTGGACCCCCAAGTTTCAGCGGTTTCCAGAGGAGCATTTGCACAGCTTCGGCTCGTGCGCCAGCTGCGCCCGTATCTTGGGAAGTCGGACTTGGCCACGGTAGTCCACGCTCTTGTCACATCCCGTATAGATTACTGCAACGCGCTCTACGTGGGGTTGCCCTTGAAGACTGCCCGGAAGCTTCAGATGGTCCAGCGCTCGGCAGCCAGGTTGCTAACGGGAGCGGCACTCAGGGAGCACACCACTCCGCTGTTGAGCCAGCTCCACTGGCTGCCAATTTGCTACCGAGCACAATTCAAGGTGCTGGCTTTAGCCTATAAAGCCCTAAACGGTTCCGGCCCCACTTATCTCTCCGAACGCATCTCCGCCTATGAACCGACGAGGATGCTAAGATCGTCCGGGGAGGCCCTGCTCTCGGTCCCGCCAGCATCACAAGTGCGGCTGGCGGGGACGAGAGACAGGGCCTTCTCGGTGGTGGCCCCTCGGCTATGGAATGCCCTACCAACGGAGATCAGACAGGCCCCGTCGCTACTGGCGTTTAGGAGGCGGGTGAAGACGTGGCTCTTCGAACAGGCGTTCGGATAAGCATGCAATTAACATCTGACTCAGAAAGACGGCATACTGAACAAGGAATGGTAAAACGACTGTGAGATTTGGATCTGATTCTATTCGGGGCGTGATGACGTTATGTGTATTGTTTGTGGATGTTTGTCACATGTATTGTTCAATGTTGCACTTTTTTACTGTAAACCGCTTAGAGTCGCCTTTTTTGGCTGATATAGGCGGTATACAAAAGGAGTAAATAAATAAATAAATAAATATACCTGACTCCCCCTCGTGTTTGAGATATTGCACACTCATTTTCAGTGTGGGTGTTGAAGAGAAAGGATTTTGCATCTTACCACTGACAAGCGATCTCATCAGACAGGGGAAGAATTGGTGAGATGCTCCATTTTGCCACCCCTTTAAGAACAGAACCTGCTGGCTCCCATTACATAACGTATTACCACTTCTATTTATTTATTTACGACATTTATATGCCACCCTTCACCTGAATAGGACTCAGAGCAGCTTACAAAATATATATACATACAATATATTATATTATTAGCATAGTACAATATCAGTATTATGTATTACTATATTGTACTATACCATTATATTATAATATTATTAGTAATATTACATGTAATATAAAATAATTATAATATCGTATTGTTGTTAGTATTATATTCTATTACATTATAATATTATAAATATATATATATACAATATATTATATTACATTATATTATATTATTTTACTAGCTGTACCCGCCACGCATTGCTGTGGCTAATCTTCCCTCCCTCTTTCTCTTCTTTCTTTCTCTACTTCTTTCCCTCTTTCCTTCCTTCCCCTTTTTCTTTCTTTCGTTCCTTCTTTCCTTCCTTCCTTCTCTTCTTCTTCCCTTCCATTCCCCCCACCTTTTCTTTCCCTTCCTCTTTCTGCCTTTTCTTCCTTCTCTACCTATTATTGGACTGCAACTCCTAGCAGTCCTCCTGATACATCTACCTACCTACCCAACTCTAGCTAATCTATCTATCTAATCTGTCTGGAGGATTGCTGGGAGTTTTAGTCCAGGAATAGGAAATTGGAAATATGCAGGGATTAGGATGCTCTCAAAGAAATCCAAGGAGAGGAAATCTTACAGCTTGGAAGCAGTGCATTTGGATCATCCTCCTCTCCTAAAAGGTCTGATCTAGGGGATGCTGGGAACTGTAGTTTGGAAGAGAGTGTGGCTATGCTATTGTGTGCTTTGTTTGCCAGGGGGAGGCGTTTTTGCACATGTGCTGTAGTGTCTTTTTTTGCTTTTTAAGCCCTGTCCACTGTGTTTTTCAGTGTTTTTATGAGTGATGGTCACTCGTTGGCCTGATAGGTGTATTGTGTCCAAATTTCATGTCAATTCGTCCAGTGGTTTTTGAGTTATGTTAATCCCACAAACGACCATTATTTTTTTATTTATATAGATTAGCATAGCATACTTCTATGGGGGCTTCATGCTTGAAGTGATGGCAAAGAGGAGCACGTCACCGTGGCTGCAACACGGGAGGCTTCCTGTCTTGCCTTGGATCAATGGAGGGAAGTTAGATGGTTGATGTTTCCCCTCGTGGAATCATCCTGCTGGTAAGTTGGACGATGTGGGGCATCGGGCAATGGGTTCCCCACACACCACAACAAAAGTCACTGGATTCGCCATGATGCCTGGCAATTCCAGCGGCCAGTGTGAAGAGGTCAAAGGGCTCCTCCCAACAAAAACTGTGAGAAGAGGCCTTGCTATCATTTTCGCTCAGTATCATGTGTGCTGGTTCAGTTGCTCTCTGGAAGAGACCAATATTAAGAGCACTGGAAGATACAAACGTGGATTGAATAGAGCAGTGTCATGGGCAAGGGCTGAGCATGCCTAGAAATATTGCTTATTTAAACCATCAGTTGTATGTATTTATGTTGACGGCAGACACTACAGATATTGACACCAGGTGGCAGCAGAATAAAAGGAATTGCATCCTAACCCAGCAACTTCCTCTCTCCTACTGTGCTAGGATCAGTAATTAGTAGACATAGCCAACCTATTTTTTCTGTTCTTTACCGTGGGCGAACAAACAGAACTTTTCCATCATGACAAACATTATGAAGGAACATGGAAACTTTTGAGGTGTCCTTTCTATCTTGTTGCCTGATACACACTAATAGGAAGGCTTGAGAGAGCAATAAAAAAGAAACAGTGAAATGTGATATTTTATAAGGATTATGTGTTCTTGCTCCAGTTGGAAATTTGATGCTTCAGATGAGGTAGACACTGTGTTTCTCTTGCATACCTTCCTTCCTCTGTATATGGACAAATGAACCTATAATGTGCGTGCTGAATACAGATGACACTGAATTTCAAGAAATATGTAATTTGGAAAGACTTGTTTGAATTCAGCAGGTAGTTAACACCATTTTCAATAGCAAACTGCATTAAACTTACCTGGGAGCTTATTAGAATCCAGCAACATCCAAGAGTGCACTGAAAATCACTGTGGTTCAGATCTAGCACATCAAAATATGTCAAATAAAATTTTATTTGTATAGAGCCAATGGCCATTGCAATTGTGACAAGTATAATACAATATAATGCACATCATCAGACAAAATTCAGTATAAAAGTTTGCGAATACACTAAAATCATATTACTAAAATATCTAAAATTCAGTTGTGGTATGAAAATAAATGTAGACAGCATAACTAAAAGTACAAGCCGAAATTGATATTTCTAAATTAATAATAAAAGTATGTGTTTGTGCATATAGTTTTAAATAGTATAGTTTGTTGCCATTATTCTGTGTGCTCCTTCATATGGTGAAAGATGTCTGTGATAGTAAGTGGTTTTACCCCCTTATGTACCTTATATTTAGTGTATCATGATTTCAGATTGGCCACTGAAAGATAAATATGGTTTAATTTGTCAATGAGATTGCTGGAGCATGCATCTCTGAAGAAATGCCACTATGTGAGAAAAAATAGGCTAGATTTTGGGAGTACATATAGATAATACTTAGAACATATGTGCATAGGCCCCGTATACTGATGTGTTGCAATGACATCATAATGACATTTCAAGATTGAAAGCATCTTGGTGGTCACCTTCCCTTCAATCAAAGGAGAAAATGGCATATTCCATCATCCAGCAAGATCAGGTTGGATTGGAAGAGTGAGACCTAGATCTTCAACCATGAACCCTATCAGGTCACTTTGTATCGGTCATTATCACTCACCTGACCTGCATCAAACTTACTGAAACCTGTACAACAGTGGTTCCCAACCTTTTTTTAACCAGGGACCACTTTGACCAGGGACTACTCTCCAGCATTAGTACCAAAAGGGTTACAAATCAGTTTTTGGTCAACTTTAGATTCAGTTGGGTTGTTTGGGGTGCTAATTCAGAAAATTGCATTGGATAGACCACATCAGCTCTAGTTTCTGATATAGAACATATGCCATCCAGTAGTCACCATCTGCTTGCCCACAGAAAACCATATTTAATAATCTAGAGCTGATGTGGTAGCAGTAATCTTTTGATGTTGTCAGCCTTTCCCCTCCSGATATCCCTGTTGCCTCAGKACTATAAGAGGGTTTCACGAGACCAGTCTCTCTTGTTGCCACATGGTTTCAAGGCAACGGTYTAGTAACGGTGAGGCAGCGGACCATATTTTTATTCTTGTGGACCACTGGTTGGAAACCACTGCTGTAGAAGGCAAGCAGAGCAGCCTTTAAGCAATACCAGTTTGGCAAGACAGATAGAGTCAAATTGATTCCCAGACTGTGCAGCTATAAATCATAGAGGTGGTGGTTCCTATATCAGTGAATCCATTCTTGGTTTTAGTTCATACATAACAGGATCAATCCCAGGAGCTTGAAACTCTTCTAAGGATAGGGTTCATTACATTGGGTAGTTCTCTTAAAGTTTAGACTTAAATCCAAAGCAGATCCATTGCCCCACTCACCATGGAAGCCAAGAACTACGAGTGTTTCTATGAACTAGTAGCTATAAACTTTGGTTCTCAAGTGTGATTTTCAATCTTGCCAGCTGGATCAAGTTCCCATTGTTTCTTTGGTACGCAGTACTTGTTTTTACTATGTCTGATGTGACTTCTCCAAAGGCCAGAATCTTCCTCTTGCTTTTTTAGATCTACACCTAGTCATAATGGTAAACCAGGGTTCTTTTCTATTTAGCAATTATAGTACTTTGATATCCCTTTAAATATTTTGGCTCCATATTATAGAAACCTGGGATTTCCAGTCTAGGAAGGTGCAATTGAAATTCTTGGCCACTGCACTGTAGTGTCTTAGACTACAAATCCTATGATCCCATTGTATTTATATTGTATTTATAATTGTATCTCTGGCTCAAATTGACAACTTAAATGATTGCTACCATTCTAATTTTCTCTGTTTTCGATTCTTCATAGCTAGCAGGCTGGGTGTTCAAAATTTAATTACTGTCTTGTTTCCCGTGGCAAAAGATGCCATCAGAATATCATTCTTTTCAGGCTTAATGCCACCATGAGGTGATAAATAATATAGATTGACAATGTAGTCACAGCAGGAAATGTGCTGTAATCAAGATAAAGGAAGCAATATCATTCAGGGGTATATGCGCCAGGGGAAAATGAGGACATTGCTCTTCAATAATAATTCTATCCCCAATGAAATTTTCTTCAAAACCACTGCGGAATTTTCCTATTAGACTTATTTTGTATCCCTTGATCTTGTTTTCCTGAATTCATACTCTCCTACCCTGCTTGCTAATGTTGCCGGTCTTTCTGAATGTCTTATTTTTTTTATTTATTTACAGTAATTGTATTCTGCCCTTCTCACCCTACAGGGGACTCAGGGCAGATTACAATGCACATATATATGGCAAACATTCAATGCCATAGACACACAACATATACAGACAGACACACAGAGGCTATTTAGCATTCCAGGTTCATGAGGTCATGATCCAATTCTGGCCACCGGGGGAGCTGTCACTTCACCGTTCACTTGTAACATCAATGGAGTACTTCCTCATTCTTTTGCATGCTGCTGGATATTTTATGGCATTATAAATTAGTTAAATTAGCCTCCCCGCTTAAAGCAGTACCTAAATTTCCTACTTGACAGATGCAACTGTCTTTCGGGCTGCAAAGGTCAACATGGAGCTAGACAAATGGTCGGGAGCTTACTCTGATCCGGGCTG
This sequence comes from Anolis sagrei ordinatus, assembly GCF_025583915.1. NCBI lineage: Eukaryota > Metazoa > Chordata > Lepidosauria > Squamata > Anolidae > Anolis > Anolis sagrei. Next base: position 30,681,065 of record NW_026847549.1, on the reverse strand, counting down.
GCTTCGAACTCATGATCTTTTGGTCAGTAGTGATTTTCATGCAGTTGACTCCCAGCCTGGTTTTATTACAAATGATATATGATGCAGCTTCTAGAACTTTGGAAAGTAACCTTTATGCACTACAACTCCCATATTCCCCTAACCAGCATACCGACAAGACAATTGTAATTATACATTGAAAGCTTTCAGATCCCTTCTTTATGTAACAGCAGTTTTCCTGAGTTTGCAATATAGTTCACATCAGGCCCGTAGCCAGGATTTCGTGTCGGGGGTTGGGGGGGGGGCTGAATTTTTTTCAGGGTTTTTTTTGAGGGGGGGCTGAGTTTTGGGGGGGGCTGAGTCTGAGTGAAAGAGGGTCTACCTAGCAAACCTTTTGTATCATTACCCCAATACCCCCATGCATATGGGATATATTGAGTATGGTGATCAGATCATGATATGAATAAACATAACAGTTTAAATAATGCACCAGTAAGGCTTTTCCGTGAACCACCATGAGAATTTCCGGGGGGGGGTGAAAAGCCCCCCGAGCCTCCCCCCCCCGGCTACATGCCTGGTTCACATATATTTCCAGTAGTCTGTGTTATACTGATTATATATAGCATAAAAAGGATGAAGGAAGGAGGAGTGTGTCTATCATCTATCTATCTATCTATCTATCTATCTATCTATCTATCTATCTATCTATCTATCTATCTTTAAGACTGGATTTGTTTTTGTGTGAGCCTTCATGGTTATAAGCCCATTTCTTCATGTGGTTTTAAGGCCTCAAATATGTATTTTTTTCAGACTGTAACTCTTAGGAACTCCCAAAGGCCAGGCTGGCTGGGGAATTTTCCTAAACTCTGCTATTACACACAAATGCAAATTAATTCCATGCAAAGCTTCCCACTGCTGAGAATATTTCATACAGCTACAGGTAGAACTTCTCCGTCCACCTCCAGAGATTTGGAAATCAAGACATTGTGTGATCCATTGACTGTTCATGTGGTCCTTTCCCCTGACCTCCCAGATGCTGCCTCATTACTTTTTTCCAGAAAAAAAAACAAAAAACGGCTGAAAGCAGCCTCTGAGAAAGTGCTTTGGCCTGTGAAAAGCTGGTTCAACACCATCTCAGCTTAAAACAGAAACAACAAAATGCATAAAAAGTAACTTCTGGTAATGGGATATGTTGTTTTGGTCACTATGTAGACCTAGTGGTGTGGCTCAACAAGCTGCAGCAGGTGTCAAAATTATCCTCCAGTTTCCTGGTGTGTTTCCATCTTTAGGTTAAATGGGGAGATGCAGAATATAAAGTTTGAGAGGATAAAGAAACTTGGCGATTGGCCAAACGTAAGGGTGGAATTCAGGGAGCTGTAGTCAAAAAGTAATTGTTCCAGATTGATTGGGCATCAAATTTTGCATTCTGCCCATAGCTGGTTGACATTAGGGGCATTCAGGGTTTCTTCAGTGGCAAATAAATTCTCCCTCCAGTCCTGTTCCATGGTGCTTTTTCCAGAGAACGAAAAGTTTGGGACACAGCCATATAATTACCTATAATCTAATTTAGTTGCATTGCTTATGCTGCATTACTTGAATGGAAATGCTTGCATTTACTGCCACCTAGTGACCTCATCATAATGCAGCATATGTTAATGTGGCATGTAAAATCTTAAATGACTGGTCTATTTGGATGTTAATTATTTGCTACCAAAACTTAAAATTGTTTTGTTAAGTTTGACTGAAAAAGAACTACTGGAGCAATTGGATTTACCTTTGTATTTAGTCCATTCAACATGGACCCAATGTGTCTACTGTTTGGCAGTTTGAATCCGGGGAGCAGGGTGAGCTCCCATCTTTCAGCTCCTGCTTCCTATGTGAGGACATGAGAGAAGCCTCCCACAGGATGGTAAAACATCTGGGCATCCCCTGGGAAACATTCTTGCAGACAGCCAGTTCTCTCACACCAGAAGTGACTTGTAGCTTCTGACATGAAAAGAATTAATGTGCTTTAATATATGTATTTTATTGTATGTATTTTATGACTATGTGTTTTAACTGTTTTGTGTCCCAACTGAAGCTGTGAGGAGAAGTGGGTAACAATAAAAAATGTTGTTGTTGTTGTTGTTGTTGTTGTTACTCTTGTTAAGATTATCCAACAGGATTCTTGTGAATCTGCCAAATGTTTTTAAGCTCATATTGTTGCATGGAAGATCATATACAATATTGCCTAGGCAATGAGCCAATCAATTAATCAAAACTTTATTTGTATCCCGCCCCTTCTCCTCGTGGGGACTCAGGGCAGCTAACAACATGAAATAATAAACAAAGCAAATGGGCAATATAAGCAATCAAACATAAATTAAATGATCAAAAATCAATAAAACACAATTACACAAAGCACAAACACATTGAAACAGTAAAAAAAGGTCAAAAGCTATTTCCAAAGTTAAAAGCCACATTCAGAATTAAAAGCCATATTCAGTAAAGCAGTCCTTATTTAACAAGCCATATCTTCAGATGTTAGGCTCTTCATATGCCTGGCAGCATAAGTGCATATTTATTAGCTTTTTGAAAGAGGGCAGTGAAGGGGCCATTCTAATTTCCTTTGGGAGAGAGTTCCAGAGGCGGGGGACAACTGCAGAAAGGCCCTCTCTCTTGTCCTCACCAACTGGGTTTGAGCTAGGGGTGGGATCAAGAACAGGGCCTCACCTGATGACTGCAGTGTCCGGGCAGGTTCACGTGTGGAGAGGCGGTTTGTCAGGTATTCTGGACCTGAACCATTTAGGGCTTTAAAGGTAACAACCAGAACTTTAAATTTCACCTGATAGCAAACTGGAAGCCAGTAGAGCTACTTTAATATAGGAGTTTTTCTCTCCCTGTACGGAGCTCCAGTTACTAACCTGGATGCTGATCTCTGAAGCTTCTGAGTGCTCTTTAAAGGCAGCCCCGTGTAGAGCATGTTGCAGTAGTCCAATCGAGATGTAAATAAGTCATGTACAGTGTTCCCTCACTTGTTGCAGGTGCTCTGTTCCAGGAGCACCCGCGATAAGTGAAAATCCACAAAGTAAGGGTGCTCCGCCCACTTGAGTGGGTGGAGTGTCCCTACTTCACGGTGGCCTTCTCCTCGCCACTTCCGCTGCTCCCCGCCTCAGAGATTCCTTCCTCGCCAGGCTGGGCACCCAACCCTGGTGCCCAGCCTGGCAAGGAAGGAGCGGGGAGCAGCAGAGCCGGTGAGGAGCAGGACGCTGCCGCTGAGGCCCTTGGTGATGAAGACAACAGGGAGAAAGTGATGAAGACAGCAGGGAGAAGGGATAGAAGAAAACCTTGGGAGCGGCCCCAGCAGCCCAATCATGGTTGGGTACACAGCAGTTGGCTGCTGGGCAGTGCTTCTCAACAAATCTGCTGCTTGGTCTCACAGCTCGAGCAACCTTCTGTGTTGGTAGTCCTTCCCCAAGGCACAGCAGTGGGAGAAGAGAAGGGAAAAAGATTCGGGAAGGCAAGAGGAGGCCAGAGGGGGATTGGCTGAGTGGGTTAAGGTGGTGGTTAATGCTTCCCTTTGGGAAGGCAAGATTCCAGCAAGCTTAAAACAAGCTATAATAAAACCGCTGTTGAAGAAACCATCACTGGACCCCACTAAATTCGACAACTATCGGCCAGTTTCCAATCTCCCCTTCTTGGGCAAAGTCTTGGAACGTGTGGTGGCCTCACAACTCCAGGTATTCTTGGTAGACACGGATTATCTAGACCCGGCACAGTCTGGCTTTAGGCCGGGACATGGTACTGAGACAGCCTTGGTCGCCTTAGTGGATGATCTGCGCCGGGAGCTCGACAGGGGGAGTGTGTCCCTGTTGGTGCTGCTCGACCTCTCAGCGGCCTTCGATACCGTCGACCACGGTATCCTTCTGGGACGCCTCGCGGGGATGGGTCTTGGAGGTACTGTTTTGCAGTGGCTCCGGTCATTCCTGGAGGGTCGATCTCAGAAGGTGTTGTTGGGGGACACCTGTTCAACCCCACAACCATTGTCTTGTGGGGTTCCTCAGGGCTCAATATTGTCTCCCATGTTGTTTAACATCTACATGAAGCCGCTGGGGGAGATCATCCGGAGTTTCGGGGTACGGTGTCATCTGTACGCGGATGATGTCCAACTCTGTCACTCCTTTCCACCTGCTACTAAGGAGGCTGTCCAGGTCCTGAACCGGTGCTTGGCCGCTGTGACGGTCTGGATGAGGGCGAACAAATTGAAATTGAATCCAGACAAGACAGAGGTACTCCTGGTCAGTCGCAAGGCCGAACAGGGCATAGGGTTACAGCCTGTGTTGGATGGGCCGCACTCCCCCTGAAGACGCAGGTTCGCAGCTTGGGTGTGACCCTGGACTCATCGCTGAGCCTGGAACCCCAGGTTTCGGCGGTGACCAGGGGAGCATTTGCACAGCTAAAGCTTGTGCGCCAGCTGCGCCCGTACCTTGGGAAGTCTGACTTGGCCACGGTAGTCCACGCTCTGGTTACATCCCGTTTAGACTACTGCAACGCTCTCTATGTGGGGTTGCCTTTGAAGACAGCTCGGAAGCTCCAACTAGTCCAACGCTCGGCAGCCATGATTTTAACAGGAGCGGAGCGCAGGGAGCATACAACCCCCCTGTTGCGCCAACTCCACTGGCTACCGATCTGCTACCGGGCTGAATTCAAAGTGCTGGCGTTGGCCTTTAAAGCCCTAAACGGTTCCGGCCCAAGCTACCTATCCGACCGCATCTCTGCCTATGAACCCACCAGGACTTTGAGATCTTCCGGGGAGGCCCTGCTCTCGATCCCGCCTGCTTCTCAAGCTCGGCTGGCGGGGACGAGAGATAGGGCCTTCTCGGTGGTGGCTCCTCGGCTGTGGAACGCCCTTCCTACAGACATTAGACTAGCACCATCTCTAATGGTATTCCGCAAAAAGGTGAAGACCTGGATGTTTGTGCAGGCGTTTGAGTAATTTAGTGCAATCTGGTAATGGAATATAGGAATGGAACAATGGACGACGAACCTGGACTACGCTTGGATGATGAGAAGATTGGGTACAGTTGTTTTCATAATAATTGTGCATTGTAATTGCTTATTGGTAATTTATGGATAATGTGTTAAGTCAATTGTTATATGTTGTATGGAACCACTGCTGTTTCTACTGTTTTTACTGTTTGTGAACCGCTGTGAGTCGCCTTCGGGCTTGAGATACAGCGGTATATAAGCAAAGTAAATAAATAATAAATAAATAAATAAAAACCAGTGAAGTAGGTAACACTTTAGATCTCAACTGGAATGGTTGCCTGGAGTAGGCATCAGCAACCTTAGAAGATGAATTGCCCCAATGATTCCTCTTACAACTAGCAACCAGCTGGACAAGGGTTGTTCGTGCTGATGTTTTCTCCAGATGGTAAGTTCACAAGGTGGGGGTGAAATGGCGGTTGGTAGTAATGGTAAGTTCAGAAGGTGGGGGTGAAATGGAGGTTGGTTGTAATTGCAATGATGTTGGTGTTTGAAGTAACATAGAGAGGTGTTCTTCTGAACCTCAGCCTCCTCCTGTAACAGTGAACCAGGTTTCATATTGGCCCCAAAGATCTTAATAAAGGACCCCAAGACTCATTTTTTAGGTTCTGAGTCTTTTTGTTCAAGATGGGGAGGTCCAGAGGTGGTGGATTCCTATAGAATAAACTCCACTTCTCTCCAGTCTCTGTAACAGTTGTAACTACAGATGGATGCATCAACACTATAGAATTAATGTTGTTTGACTTCACTTTAACTGTTATGGCTCAATACTATAGAATCCTGGGAATTGTAGATTTACAGGATCTTTAGCTTTCTCTGCCAAAAGGTGCTGATACCTCTCCAAACTACAACTCCCAGGATTTGGTAGCATTGAATCATGGCAATTAAAGTGGGGTGAAATTGCATTAATTCTACATCCCTAAGTACCATCAAGGCAATGGCATAGGTTGAGCACAACGAGGACCCTTTCACATTACAGAATTAAGTGATGTAAATTCTCTAAACAAACAAAAATGCATGCCAAAACGTTAACATTCAGTAGATGTATCTACAAACATATATGTTTGGGTGAAACAAACAATAAACATTGTGGCAAGAAGAACTGCTTGTATATAACCCGTCACACCATAAGCATTCTGCCTAGAAGTAATTTCTTTTTGAACTTTCAAAAACAACAATGCAGGTATTACAGAATCTCTAGATTTCTTTCTCTGTTAGGAACGTCAAAGTGCTGGCAAGTTCCTTAACACAAGTTGCCCTGAGCCCTTGCCCTATGCCAGTGGAAAGACAAAAAAGTCTTCAGGGCCATTCAAAAGAAACGGGGACAGCACATGGCTCTTTCCCACTCCACACAAACGGTGGCTGCTGAGCATGTCCACCTTTCCTGGGGCTCAAGTGGTGATTACTGCCAACCAAGGGAGATATTTCAATGGAAGACTCCGAACTCCCAAGAACAGACAAATGGCATCTTTCATAAAAGAAACAAAGTATGTGTGCACACTTTCTCTGTGTTTTTCACTCTCTCTTATGTTGAATATTTGGTACATCTGCTTTCACTCATGCGGTTGTGACACTTCAACGTTCCAAACTTGGAACAGCTCTGCTTTATATTCGAAACATTTCACAAAGAATTTTACTGTGGGTTCATGGTAGGAATAGAAAGAATATTTGAAAATAGTAAAAAGCAGTTGAAAAATGTGTTGCTTGTGTGTCAGGAAACTCCGACCAAGAGAATTTTGGACAAGAATCTTTGTGATTTGGGATTCATTCTGTACAATATTTGCACATGCTGCCTTTGTACAGAAAACAAAATTTATTCCCCCCAAAACACCATTTTCAGAGAAATAACATTTCTGTGTCAATATCATTTCTGTAGAAAAAATGCTGTTTTATGCACAATAAACACTTATGTTGGAGGAAGTGACAATCCCTCTGAAGGCACAGGTTTGCTGTTTGAGTTTACACTAGAGACTTGCATATCCAACATAAACAGGCCAGCAGAACATTGGATAAGCAAACATGTTGGATAATAAGGAGGGATTAAGGGAAAGCCTATTAAACATCAAATTATGTTATGATTTTACAAATGAAGCACCAAAACATAATGTTTTACAGAAAAACAGAAACAGAAAAAGCAGTTCAATACACGCCAACGTTATGCAGTAATTACTGTATTTACGGATTTAGCACCAAAACGTTGCAATGTATTGAAACAGCTGTGGATCCAGGCACGGGGCAGACTGCATTGGATAATACAAAATGTTGGATGAGCAAAGGTTGGATAAGCAAGACCTGCTGTACTTCTAAACTCAGCATAAAACCTGGATGCTAGGGGAACATTGACATAAGTATGTAAATTGCACCAATGCCCTGTGTTTCCTGACTTGACCATAATGGCATAGGCTTAAATCATACCACATCTGGATTAATGTAACAGGCTTTACATGGGGCTGCCTTGCAAATATGTTTGGAAACTGCTGCTGGTCCAAAGAGCTGTAGCCAGATTGGATCTGGATCTAGGGAGAGTACAATTCCCTTGTTGCAACAGCTCTACTAGCTGCTAGAATCTTTCCTGGCACAATTCAAAATGCTAGTTATGACCTTGAAAGCCTGGTAATGGATGGAGTCAGAATGGTGGAGTGGTTTAACTCTGGAGACCAGCATTTCCACTCAGCTGTGGAAACCCACTGAGTGATTTTGGGCGCGTCACATTATTTCAGCCTCAGAGGAAAGCAAAGGCTGAACAAATCTTGCCAAGAAAACCCCATGATAGATTTGCCTTCATGTCAACATAAGTCAGAAATTACTTAAAGGCACACAAAACAAATGGATTCTGCAGACAACTGCTATTTACTTTGTCTGCTGTAGGCAGGCAACCACAGCTACATTAGAATTGGCTGTACAAGAATCCTGCTTTTACCCAGTTCAATCTTTTTAATCCACTGTTTACTGCAAGCATGTTGCTGTAACCCAACATTGCAGCCCTCCATCATCATAATTCCCGCGGTGATGCCATTACAATAGTTTCAGCTAGCAGAGGATAAAGATGAAAAGTGGAGGCTGTGTAGCCATAAAAAGACTATGTAAAGAGGAGACACACACTGAGTTATTTGCAACAAGATGACTAAACAACTTGCATATGTCATTCATAACTGTTTACAACACATTCTGGCTTATTTGTAATTAATTCTGGGTTGCTTGCAACTGCTTGAAACATAGTGACAAAGTAATTTCTATATGTTATTCATATTTGCAACAAATTCTGAGGTGCCTAAGTGGTTAGATACATATCAGCATGGATATCACACTCCTGATCGGTAATGCCAGAAAATTCCCTCTTAAAGCCGTCCGTTAAACTTACACAGCCCAATAAAAAATAAATGTCTTGTGTGTTGATTTTAGGTCTGTTTCTAGGATCCCCTGGTGGTGCAGCAGACTAAACCGCTGAGCTGCTGAGCTTGCTGATTGAAAGGTCGGTGGTTTCAATCCGGGGAGCGGGGTGAGCTCCTGCTGTTAGCCACAGCTTTTGCCATCCTAGCAGTTAAAAACATGCATACGTGAGTAGATCAATAGGTACCAGTTCAGTGGGAAGGTAACAGTAATGACAGCCACATGACCTAGGAAGCGTCTATGGACAACACCGGCTCTTCAGCTTAGAAATGGAGATGAGCATCCCCCCCCCTCCAGAGTCTGACACGACTAGACTTAATGTCAGGGAAAACCTTTACCTTTACTATTATTATTATTTATTATAAGGTTAAAAACCTTGCAAAACTACGGCTCTCATGATCCCATTGCATTGAGCCATGACAGTTAAATTAGTATCAAATTACATGCCACATAGATGCACCCCTACACTCAAAGCCACACTTAGCATGTAGCTCAGTGGAAGATCTGGGTCTAGGTATAGGTTTTTTCAATTAACTTAATATTTTGGGGAAAAAACTGTGTGTGATACCTAGAATTCCTTGGTGAAAAAAACAGATGAAAATGATTTTTTTTTCACATGTTAAGGAAAGGAGCTGGAATGACCATAAGGAAGACTGTTTACTTTTCAGGTTCTTTCCAGCCAAGAAAAAAGTCTTTGAAGTCACAGATTTCGTTCCTATGCCAATCAATTTTATTTTGGAGATCAACATGATGTTTTCTGCATCCTGAAGTATTCTTGGGGAACTCCGAGCATTACCAAGGGCTTTTCACTCTTACTCCCCAGGTCAGTTTAAATTAATCCAGTCTTTCTTGAACTGAAATGTACCTCTCCATGGCTGTCTCTTTGTGTTATGCTGAAAGATGCCCGCTATCAAGAAATACAGCCTTTTTTTTTGAACAACACAGATTGAATGGAAATTAAGCAAGGGAAAGAGGAATGCTGGCAATCAAAGAAAATGATCCCAATGCTTAACTAGTGCATAATGTTGCTAAAAGACTTTTAACATTTTGACTATATCTCCTGAATAATAATTAGAAGGGGCTCAATGGAAATGGGTGAAAATCAATTTCTGAAAAATTACCCAAGTCTAGATGTGACACCTGAAGAGAAGGAAGAGTAACCTTGGATATTTCAAAAAAAAAAAAAAGAATTTGGATTCAAAACTCTGAATTTGCAGATAAACTCAAAACTAAAAGAACAAGAAGTTTCAATAACTCCAGGGACTTTCTCCCATTCTGGATAAGCCTTATGTCCAGAAGGTTTTAATTCCTTCATTCATGAAAAGGCTTTATTCATTCAGACTTCACCATAGTACTGGATTTTGAAGCCTGTTGAAATTAGAGTGAAAAAGCTGCATATTCATCCATTCACAATGTATTTGACCTTTGCCATCCAAGCGAACTTGGCAAACATGCTTTTTGTGATGGAACTTCCACTATATCCTGACCAATAGGGCCAATAGCCATGCTGGCTAGGGATTCAAAAGATTGTCAGAGATATAAGATAGCTAGTTAAAATCAGCCAAGTTATCAGTTACATTGGGAGATTCTAATCTAAAGGAATAATAACATTTCATTAAAATGCAATTGAATGATTCAGGTCACACTATTCAAAATTTCACAGGTGAAAACTGGGGCACAGATGCCCAAGCTAACTTAGAAATCTCAAATATTACACAGGCCAACCAAAAAAAAGTCTTGTGTGTTGATTTTTAGGTTTGTTTCCTAGAGGCCCTGGTGGCGCTGTGGGTGAAACCGCTGAGCTGCTGAACTTGCTGACCGAAAGGTTAGCGGATCGAACCATAGGGTGAGCTCCCGCTGTTAGTTCCAGCTTCTTCCAACCTAACACTTTGAAAACATGCAAATGTGAGTAGATCAATAGGTACCACTGTGGCAGAAAGGTAATAACACTCCATGCAGTCATGCTGGCTACATGACCTTGGAGGTGTCTACGGACAATGCCAGCACTTCAGCTTAGAAATGGAGATGAGCACCAACCCCCAGGGTCCAGACACGACTGGACTTAATGTCAGGGGAAACCTTGACCTTCACTTCTTGGGGTTATTTGGCACTGATCCAAAAAATGTCATTGGATAGACTACATCAGCTGTAGTTTCTTAGATATGGTTATCATGATTTTCTATGGGCAAATAGATAAAGACTGGTATATGGCATGTGTTCTGTATCTCAAAAACTAGAGCTGTTTGGGAAAAACTGGTGCCAAAAAAAGTGGAACAACAGATGATTAATCATAGTGACCCTTTGAAATAGGAACACACGGAGGGTATGCCTTAAGTTGAGACTTCAGCAAGAACTTTAGTTATTAATCAAGTTATTTATTAGTTTGATGACAGATAATGTTACAGAAACAACAAATTTCACTTTCTCATGCTGAACCATTGCAGGAAGACTGGTTCTCTTGATTTAAGGGCAGCCTGACACACATAGAGCAGGGATGGACAACTGTGGAAGGGATTGAAGTCATGTGGTAATCCATAAACTAAAAAAGGGGCAGGGACTAGGAGGTGATTTTAATGGAGGGAGATGAGAAATGTTTTTGTGTGGTGAATGAGATAATAATATTTATTTATTTATTTACTATATTTATAACCCACCCTCTCTCAACCCAAAGGGGACTCAGAGTGGCTTACAAGTAGGCAACAATTCAATGCTGCATAAACAGACACGGTAGTGGTTTTATATGTTTTTAAAGGTTTTAATGTATGTATTTTATAATTCTGTTTTAAACATTTATTGTAATTTTTACATTGTTTAAATGGCATCAAATAGCTGCCTATGTTGTAAATCCGCCTTGAGTCACCTTCAGGTTCAAGAAAGGTAGGGTAGAAATATCATAAACAAACAAACAAACAAACAAACAAACAAATAAATATATAAATAAAAAAAAATTAAAACCATTTTTCATAAAAAATCTAACAATAAAACCAATTGTTTAAAACCACACAGTCCAAAATCATACTCCATGAGCCATTCTGGTCGTTATTGCATTTATTCCGTATGTACTTATTTTACTAAATTTACTGTCTGAAGGCTTGGTCCCACTGCCACATTTTTAATTTCTTTCTGAAGGTGAGGAGGGAAGGAGCTGATCTGATTTCAGTGGGGAGGGACTTCCATAGCTGAGGGGCCACCACTGAGATGGTCCTGTCTCTCATCCCCACCAGTCACACCTGCAAAGGAGGTAGGACAGAGAGCAGGGCCTCCCCAGAAGATCTTAACCTCCGAGGTGATTCATAGAGGGAGATATGTTCGGACAGGTAAGCTGGGTCAGAACCATTTAGGACTTTATAGGCTAAAGCCAGCTCTTTGAATTGTGCTTGGTAGCAGACTGGCAGCCAGTGGCGCTGACGTAACAGGGGAGTTGTATGCTCCCTGTATGCCTCTCCAGTGAGGAACCTGGCTGCCGCTCTTTGGACCACTTGAAGTTTCTGAACAGTCTTCAAAGGCAACCTCATGTAGAGCACATTGCAGTGGTCTATTTGGGATGTAACAAGAGCGTGGACCACTGTCGAAAAGGAGTTGGGCACTCACTTTCATCTGTGGTGGGGATGTAAGTTAATTAAGAAGTACTGGATAACAATACATAAATACACACAAAAAATCCTTGGAGTGAAATTTGATCCGAAACCGGAATTTTATCTTTTGAACATTATAAACTGGAATTTAAGCGAAAACGAAGAGAAATTGTTTCTTTATATCTCAGCTGCAGCAAGAATGACAATTGCCCAAAGATGGAAAGAAAAATACCCTCCACAAGTTGACGATTGGATAAATAAAAATTTAGAGTATATGAGTATGGACAATTTATCTTACTATATCGGTAACAGGATTAAGAGTAAGCAAACGAACTGGGAACCTTTGAAAAGGTTCATGCAAGAAGAGATGCAGATCCAACTCTAAGGATGAAGGTCCAACTAACCGATACAGAGAAATGTAATTAAATCACAATGAAAAAGCAAATGGATATAGTTACCCCTGTCCCTGTGGAACGAACCGGAAGGCAGCACCTCTTCCCCCCTCCCTTCCCTTCCCCCTTGCCTCTTCTTCCCCGCCCCATCCCCAATACCTCACTTTCCTTTTCCAACTTTCTCTCTAAAACGATCACATTGTTCTCCCACTTTCACTGTAAACCTTTGGAAATTATAAAAATCAATCAATTTTTTTTTAAAAAAAGAGCGTGGACCACTGTGAACAAGTCTGGCTTCTCAAGTTATGGGTGCAACTGGCACACAAGTTTTAATTGTTCAAAAAGCTCCCTTGGCCACCACTGAGACCTGGGGTTCCAGGCTCAGTGATATGTCCAGGAGAACTCCCAAGCTGTGAACTTGTCTTCAGGGGGGAGTGTAACCCCATCCAGCACAAGCTGTAACCCTATACCCTGTTCGGACTTTCAACTGATCAGGAGTACCTCTGTCTTGTCTGGATTCAATTTCACTTTGTTTGCTCTCATAATAGGGTCTTCAGAACTTCATTGAGTTGTTTCCTTCTCTTTTAAACTGAAATCATGAACAAGGTAAATGTAAAACAATGGATGGCATCAGCTTTTCGGGCTGTTATGTAACTGAAATTTAAGTAGCAATTGACATAGGAATAGTTGTGCTTTTTCTCCCTTTTAATGGAAATCCAATTGAATTAGATTTTTTAAAAACTTATTGATGATTAACTGAACCCATTTTCTACAAACATTTCTATCCATGGACACATGAACTGCCCAAAAATAGAAAGGAAAAAAAAGCACCCCTTTCTATATCACAGTGCAGTTAAATGAATAGGGAATTTACTCATCCTCATGAGGAGATGTTCTTGATGTGCATTATTTAGCATGCCTTATTGCTCGTGTGAAAATAATTGTTTCAAAGCATGGTTTTTTAAACTATAAAAAGATCACTTAGAAGTGGATTCATGTTAAAATGATATCTCCTTCTAGCAGATTACATATTTTGACAGCCTCTTGAGAAACAGCAATGATTAACTAGAAGCCATATGTTGTCTTTCAATGATATATAGTAGATGTGGCAGAAAGTTCTCTTTGAGCTTCATTTCATCATGCTCAAACTGAGCTCCAGTGTGCCAGAAAACAGAACAGTGCTCAATATTACCACTTAATTCTTCTTCTTTTAGTGCAGCAAAAAAGGGATTATTTTCCATCTCTAGGTTCATGCCAAATGCCAGAACTGTTCTACAAGTAGGGCAGATTGTCTTGTTATGAAACTGATTTATTTTGCAAACTCTTTGTTTAATTCACGGAAGCTGATCATGCTTGTTACTTCCATAAAAACTGTAATCCCTTAATATTTTTGGAAGCAATTTAGGACTATTGCTCTTATTATTATGTGAATGCACACTGGATAATCTAATCTATGACAACAGATTCCACACTCCCCAAATCAAGCTGCAAAAGTTGCAGAAAAATTGACTGTGTGTTTATTGTCATCCTTGTCATAGTAGGCCTTTTCTCCACCCCGGGAGATGGGAGAGTTTAAGCATTTCAGCAGAAGTTCTGGAAGGGGTGTGGTTGACCCTTGGCAGCACCTCTGAAACATGTGAACAGTGGAGAAATTCCTTACACATACACAGCCTTTATTAGCAGACACGAGTGAAGAGGCCATCAAGTGGGTTTTGCATGCGCTATCCGGCTCTGCTTTTCGGCCTTCAGGCTTGGCAGTCCCCTCCTACCCTCTCCTATGTTTCCAACCGAGTCTAAGGGAACAATACAGGTTGCCCCTCCTTCTCCCAGTCCGCTGCAAAAGCTCGCTGGCTCTCCTTAATCTCTCCACCCACTGGTTGCCCAGCCAACAAGCCAGACAAGCAGGTGATCCATTGACAGGGAGCAGATGGTCTCCCGCCGAGGTAAGCAAGAGCCAACAAAGAAACCATATTGATCATATTGCTCCTTTTCTCTCCTTCGGATGCAATGTCAGTCTTCAAGTTTTCTCACTTGAGCTCCTCTTCTCCCTCCCACCCCATCGCCTAACCTAGGTTCAGTATCCTTTATCCGAAATGCTTGGACTTGAAAGAGTTTTGGAATTTCAGATTTTCTCCACCAGATTTTTGAATATTTACATATACACATAATGAGATATCTCAGGGAGGATACTCAAGGCTAAACACAGAATACATTTATGTTTTATATGCACCTTATGCACATAGCCTGAAAGTCGTTTTATGCACAATATTTTAAACAATTTTATTCATGAAACATGGTATGTGTACATTGAACCATCGCTATCACATGTGGGCAGTTTTGGATTTTGTATCATTTCAGATGTCTGCATTAGGATACTCAACTTGTATTACCCATAATGTTCTTCTTTCTCGCTTATCCCAATAGGAAATAATAATACCAGGGGGGAAAGCCATAAATGGAAAAACATTTATCTCTTTTTTCTCTTCTCACGAAATTTCTAAAGAAACAACCATATGCAAAATAAGATAAAACAAGCTAGGGTTGAATTTCAAACATTATTATTCATGCCCCAGAATAATGCATGGTGCAGCCATCTCAGTCCACAAGAGGACCTTAGTAAGAAATATAATCAAGAATGAAGAGAACCATACTGTGGTGAATAGGATCTTCCATATCAGCAAAAGAGATCCTACTCTGAGTTTTGGCTGAACTGTAAGGAAGCTATCCAAAGTGCCGCACCTATTTAGTGCTGATTTTTCTTTAAAAATATTTAGTTGGAAGTGTTCACACATTTTAAAAAGAGAGTGGGTTTGATGTTAGGGTTGGATCAGGATTGTTGGCCATCTGAGGAAGATTATAAATGTCTTCTTTCCCACCACACTTCTGTTACAAATCTAGATGCACTACATCCAATGTTGGTCACATGATCCTGGCACTTGAGACTGAAAATCCCACTAGTGTTTCTCTTATCTCCTGACAACAGCAGTAAAATAATAAAATAGGATCAAGTTGCCAGAGGCGGCCCTAGGTAATTTTCAATGGTAAGCAAACAGTATTTTGGCGCCCCCCCCCCAACCAATCACTGATATATATTTTCTGTTTATCATGGGAGTTCTGTATACCATATTTGGTTCAATTCCATCATTGGTGGAGTTCAGAATGCTCTTTGATTTTAGGTGAACTATACATCTCAGTAACTACAACTCACATATGTCAAGGTCTATTTTCCCCCAAGAGCACCTCAAGAGCGCCCCTGGCAAAATCAACTATACTGCAAATGCTTACTTTGCGTAATGGGTTTAGCCGCCCCTGCAAGTTGCTACTCTT
The DNA here is from genome assembly GCF_025583915.1 of Anolis sagrei ordinatus. Taxonomy (NCBI): domain Eukaryota; kingdom Metazoa; phylum Chordata; class Lepidosauria; order Squamata; family Anolidae; genus Anolis; species Anolis sagrei. Next base: position 30,665,377 of record NW_026847549.1, on the reverse strand, counting down.
CTGTGCCAGCCCAAGCCAGCTACCTGAAGAACACCCTCCCAACCAATTTTTCTTTCATCCCATTTTTCCTTTTAATTGACCCATCTATTGCTTTGCCCTATAAATGACAGCCTCATGATAAACAAAAAACATCTTGCAACTAAAAGTCTGCATAGCACAGCTGGATGCTATTGCAATATCACCAAAAGTGTTAAAGGATTCTAAGGTAAGAAACAACTTTTTGACTCTAAGAGTTTTTGACCAAGGAATAGGCTGCCTCAAAGGGTGTCTGTTTCTCTTTATTTGGAAGTCTTTAAATAGAGATTGGATGGTTGGTATCTTGTTTTAGTTGTGTATTTCTATGCAGCAGGAGGTTGGACTAGATGGCACTTTCAGTCTTTTCCAATTCTATAACTGTATGACATTGATGATTACTGACTCCATGCTGGTCCTACTGAGCTTTGTAGAGGTGGTGGGAATAGCAAGTATCAAGAACCAAACAGAGACAAAAATGAAGATGGGCTACAGCTCCTATTGTTCTTGATCAGTTATCTCAATGACCAAGGTTGCTGGGATCCATAGTTTAAGAAGGCAGAGCAGCTGATGATTTCTATGTCAGTAGGATCTGCCCTGAGTTTTTGCTTCTGAAGGACCTATCCAAAGTACTGAACCATTTTGCCTCCCAAATAAATTCAGCCCTTGGATAGATCCTTTGAAGTTTAGACTGGGTAGACCTACTGATATGCCACTGGAGGGCAACACCTTCCTTAGCAAAGTTGTGCATGTTTTGTTTACCTTTAAATGAAAATAGTGAGCTCTGTTTAATTATGTCTAATATGAAATAGTACTGCTAACAGCAATTATGAGGACTGTACTGTGAATGTACCAAGAAAGCAAAACTCAGCTGGGTCAGTTCCCTGGCTGTCCAAGCCCTCTTTTTGGCAGGAGTGCATGGAATTCAAAGCCAAAATTCAATTCTAATACCCTCAAGGGGTCAGGAGAGATGGCAAGTTTGGGTTTCAGTGGGTGGTTTTCATTTGAAATGTGTGGCGTGTGTTGGAAGACACTGAACAGGCTGATGCAGAGCCAACCTTAAGAAATGGGGTCACAAAGTGGAGTCCACAACATGCAAGTGTGGAGAAGAGCAAACCACAGAGAACCTATTATAATGTGGTCTGAGCCCTGTCCCATGCACAATGGAGGACCTTCTTATAGCAACACCAGACACACTCCAAGTGGCCAGCTACTGGTCATTTAGTATAATGCCAAGTTTTTAACTTTGTATTTTTAAATACATTACAAATGTACCAGCAATTCGCTTCTGACACAATAAATAAATAAGTTTGAGATATAAAATGGCTCTCTAAGGTACTTAATCACATCCCTTCAAATAGGTTTGAACAAATTGACACTCCTGAGGACTTTAGAAGTAAAGAATGACCATTTTTAAGAGTGTATTTTGATGTGAAAAAATATTTGCTGTGTAGGACTATTTGAGGGGTCTTGGGCATCTACAAAATGATTTTTGGGATCTGTGTGAAGCAGATGAGGTTATTCCTAGTTTGAAGACATAGTACTGTTCAATTTAACAACATTTCAAACCTCATTTCAAACTACCTGGGACTACTGGGAAAATAGCATGCAAGAAAGTGATAGTCCTTGCTCATCTCTCATTGTGATATCAGTCAAGACTGAGATCTCTCATGGCTTCTAGTGCAACATTTTAAAGAGTCAGTATTCATTCATCACTGGCACATCTAGCTTGGTCTTCAGATATTCAGACTAACTCCGCTCATTCAAGCCAACTCATTTGTTGCAACATAGCCTCCTATGAAAAAAAGTAAAGTGGCTCTTCAGGCATCTTTTTTGGCATTACTTTCTTCCGATCAAAGCACTCATGGAGTAGGAAATGAAGGAAATCTGGACAGCTGTCAACCTGCAAAGTCTCTCTCTCTCCTCCCCTTCCCCTCCCCCCCCCCAACTTATTAGGTCTGGTTCAGTATTCAGTGCTGAGTGAGTAGCAAATTGTAACTATATCAAAAGGGAAGGCTTGAAAACGGTTCTCTCTTATTCACAATTTGTATCCTACCTTCATAGCTGTCACATAAATTCCTTGCTAGTCTTGTGCCAATGAAAGAAAGAGAAAAAATGGAATAAAGATACCCTATACAACAGCAGCAACAGAAACAACAAAACCCCAAGAGGCACCATTTTCCATGCTCCTATCTTCACTTGCTTGCAGGTGGTTCTGGAAACCATAACTACAGTAGCGGCTTCTAGTGTTTTCCCAAGTAGTCGACCCATAGCTTTTGAAGATAAATTCTCCCCTGTCCCCGGTCCATTTTACAGTAGAGAAAAATATCCCAAAGCTCCTTTATTCTCTTAAAAGGGTGAAGAGCATGCACGCACACACAAACACATGCGAGAGAGAAATGAAAAGAAACAGGTTCTGTGAATAAAGGCCACACAATAGAGGGTCACAAAGCTGTCTCAACTCATGTCATACTGAAGCTGCTAGGCCAGCTTACAGAGGGCTACTTGTTTCTTGATTTTTTATGGTGATCGATAGGATGCATGCGGCACTTTGCAAGGAGTTTTAGGACAAGTGGAAAGGGAAAAGAAAAGCCTTTTACATTGCCCTCTTTTTGGATGCATTTGGAGCATTGTACGCTCCTAAACACCTGTGGTCGACAAAGAAGGAGCTGGGTGAGACAAACACAAATAAATAAATACAGCGAACAAGCAATTTTTTTCGGTGCATGCAGCTTTTCTTGGCTGAGAACAACAGAGCTTTTTCAGCTTCAAGTTCACATTTAGTGTACCACGAATGGAAGAGCAGCATGGGAAGGAGAGGGGCAATTCAAAGTTAAAGTGAAAGGACCTCCTGCCAACATAAATACTGCAGAGGTAGTCTAAAACATAGGATCTTTTGTGGCATTTGTGAATATTTTCTAGTCTGTGTTTCGTTTTGTTATTTACAACCTGTCCTTGCCTCAAATGTCCATCAACCTTTACAGACATTATGGCATATAAACTACCAACAAAAAACGAATGCATGGAAAATATAGTTTTTTTTAAAAAAAGCATAAAATGCTGTGGTTCCCAACTTTTTTTTAAACCAGGGACCACTTACAAGGAACTACTCTCCAACATTTGTACCAAAAGGGTTATGAATCAGTTTTTGGTCAACTTTCGATTCAGTTTGGTTATTAGGGGGTGCTGATTCATAAAATTGCATTGCATAGACCACATCAGCTCTAGTTCCTGAAACAGAATATATGCCATCCAGTAGTCACCATCTGCGTGCCCACAGAAAACCATATTTAATAATGGTAGTAGTAATCTTTTGTGGGTAGTCAGCCTCTCCCCTCCTGACATCCCCAATGCCTTGACACTATCAGTTCAGTCTTGAAGGTTATCAAATCAGGAAAGTATCTGAAGCTTGGACCAAAAATAGATTGAACTTCATACACACCATTGTAGTAGTCTATCATTTGCACAGGAGAAATGACAGGTCTTCTGGTCACCATTTCATATCTTTGGAAACACAATCAGTTTATATGGAAATTCTTGGATAATTGTAATAAACGTGAACTGATACTACTTCATGTACAAAATGTTGAGGAAAAGCTTATATGGCATTATCTACAATTCAGGCTGGTAGAATGGTTTCTCTTGAAATCAGATTTCTTTCAGCTCTTCTGCCACAGGCTTAGTTAATTGTTTTTTATCTGTATTGTATTGCTGACATCAGAGATAAAATGAAAATACAACCAGGCTTAGTATGAAAACAGATATTGTAATTTAGCATAGTATGGGGTCTAGCAGAGTCTATTGCACGGGTTTTTAAAGCTGCAGTTCAAGACACTGGTTCCCAAAGTAAAAACCCTGCTGTTTTAGAATTGTCTTGAAGAAGAATCTTCACTTTATGAAGGTCACAGAGGAAAGGATTATACAGACAGGTTTTCACACAAGATCTAATCTGAAGCTCATTGAAACCAGCAGGAGACTTTACTCTAGCTTTGAACATGCAATGAATCGTATTATTATATGATTAGTCATTATTCATGATAAAAGACATGAAACCTCTTCTCAAAGCCTTTCAAAATCACAGTAAACACCCAACATGTTTATTTGGGATTTCATATTAGAATTCAGAAAATTTCAAACAAGAGGCAGAAAAAAAATTTCAGTTGTTTCCATATATTTCTACATATATATGACTGACGAGAGTTGCTACCTTTCTCTATTGAATCAGCATCCAGTGTTTCTCAACCTGGGGGTTAGGAAATGGGGGTGTCAGAGGGGCCACCAAAGACCGCCAGAAAACACAGTGCTCTCTGGATGTAGGTGAACTACAACTCCAAAAATGCAATGTCAATGATCACCAAACCCTTCCAGTATTTTCTGTTGGTCACAGGAATTCTGTGTGCCAAGTTTGGTTCAATTCCATCGTTGGTGGAGTTCAGAATGCTCTTTGACTGTAGGTGAACTATAAATCTCAGCAAATACAACTCCCAAATTGGGGGGATTGACAAAATCAATCCCCCAACCCCACCAGTATCCAAATTAGGGTGTATCGGATATTTGTTCCAAATTTTGTCCAGTGAATGAAAATACCTCCTGCATATCAGATATTTACATTACGATTCAGAACAATAGCAAAATTGCAGTTATGAAGTAGCAATGAAAATAATGTTATCATTTGGGGGGGGGGGTTCCCCACAACATCAGGAAATGTATTAAGGGGTCATGGCATTAGGAAGGCTGAGAACCACTGTCTTAAACAAAAGACAATAGTTAATTATGCTTTCTAAGAAACTTTGATGATGTACTTATTACCTAAAACAAGGAATTCTATAAAGTGTCCAGACATAATTACCTTCCTCTAACCTTTCTTTTCTTTCTTTCTATTAAAAATCAGAGAACAAAAATATGTTATTGAGGAAAAGGTAGGATTCTATACAAGGCCTCTTCAAGGTTATCAAGTGCCAGCGCTATGATTTTTCCACTGATAAACTTAATGTCCAATTCTTTTAAGCATGGCACTGATTTGTGGCTTTCTGCATACAACATATAGGATTTGCCAATAAACTGCTATGGCTGATGCCAAGCTGCTCAAATATAGGGAGTAAGCAACCTTTGAGGGTAAGAGAACCTACAGCTTTGTGGAAATGGTTTGCCGCTATTTTTTTAAAAAAGCATAAAAGCTAATCCATGTTGCTCCAAGCAGCAGGTTAAGTAAGGGCCCTTCCAGACAGGCCTTTAATCCGAGATCTGTCTCAGTTTTACTGGAGGTATCCAAATGACGCCTCTGCTAAAAGTGAATTAATGTGGAGTAAACCAGGGTTTCCCAGTTTATTTCACATTAATTAAATACTTCATCAGATCCAGACCTTAATGAAAGATCTGGGTCTGATGAAGTATTGGGCCTGTGAGGATTGACTTTCCAGCATCGTGTTCCATGATACCTGGGGTCAAAGTCCACAGCCATCTTGCCCTTTTGGGCTTCTGGGGCTCAAAGGTGCAAGAGAGTGCCCACCCCCCAGGCCCCAATTTCACCCTTGAAACTTACACAAAAGGGGCTGGCAGCCAAAGAGCCTCTCCGGAGAGTCCTCCTGATGGAGGAAATGGTGACTCGGGAGGCAGGGGAGGGGTTAGGGTTAGAGCCATTTTCTTTGTTGTGTATTTTGGCACTGAATGTTTGCCACTTCTTTGTTGGAAACTACACAGAATCCCTTGGGGGAGATAGAGTGGTATAGAAATAAAGTTTTATATTATCATATTATATTTACAAGCATCAGCAGTATTCGCTGGAGGCCCCTGGAATATGTTTTGAGGGAGGAAAGGGGGTCAGGGGGTGGCTGGATGCCACCCTGGATCACCCAATGAGGGAAAGCCCAGATTTGTGGGAGGAAGTGGGAGTTATTTTAACCCGCTTCCTCCTAAATTTTAGTAAAGTATAGAAGAGCCCTAAGAATACAGTGTAGTTCCTTTCTCAGGTCTTCCTGGGTTTCCATTTTTACTTGGGTCTGAAATCAGAAAACTGCTGCCCAACTCTGTGTAGACTAGATGTTGGCCAACATCTGGAGATCAACATTTTCATTGTGGAAATCTGCAGGGAAAGCTGTTGCTGTCACAAGCATTTGCAGTACAGTGGTAACTGGAACCCCTTTTCAACTTCAAAATAAATAAATGATGGGTGCACACTATGTTTTGAATGAGACTCACACTTCAAGGAGGATTTCAGGACCTTCATTCTTCTTTAGAGTGTAAAAGGTGCACATTTCCAACATTATTTGTTTTATTTGAATGTAGAGTTGTCCCTTCTCCCTCACCATGAGTGCATGCATATTTTGGAATTAATGCAGTTTGAGAGCTCTGGCTCAATACTTATATATGCAAAAGAATATGTTGGTATGTTCAATGAAAATCAGAGCACATCGCAATGAGCTATTGTTATTAAAATCATGTCAAATTGCATTAATCCTACAATTTAAATGCATACCAAGTTAGGTTTTTCGAAGTATGTTGGCCTTAAATCAGTACCACTTGTAGTTAAACTGAACAACAGCATACAGGATGTAGAAACGGTGTAAGATTATCAACCTCATCAGATGGGGCTTGTTTCGGCAGTATATGCCAGCGATAGATTAGTCACAGAGCCCGCTGGCTTCCAACCCACGACATAATACTACATCCAGTGGGGCTCTGTGGCTAAACTATAGTGGAACTAGCATATGCCTCCGCAGCACCAGCAACAATGGGGGGAAGCTGGGTGGCTGATGCTTCCCCCCTCCTCTTGGATGGGGTTGCTGGTAAGTCTGGCGATGCAGGGCATGGGGCAATGGCAATTTTGGCAGTTTTTAAACTATTATGGGCAGAACTACATTTCCTCCCATGAAATGTTGGAGGGTATGCACTCAGATCTTATCTGAGAAAGTGCAGCCAGTGTTTTAGGTGAGAGAAAGCCCACTAGCTCTTGCAATTTCCAGTTTAACAAACTAGTGAGTGAACAAACATTTCATATCTCAGAATGCCATGTTGCACTATGTGGGATAGTTTTCTCATCTTTCGTGTTTCCCTCCAGTTACTTAGCAATGGCTAATCAAGATATGCACACACCATATTGTTTTACGTGTTTGACTAGGACCCTGACAGATTAATAGGAAGGGTAAATAGCAGGCCTCTCTGTGGAGGCTCAGTGTGGGATTGACTGCTGCTAGACTTTGTTGGAGTTGTGCAGATGAAGCGGCAGCAAAAGCCTGCTGGGATAAAGTGACCTGGGTCATGGGTATTTGTTTCTCATCTCTATAGAAAACAATTGTCCTCTCAATGGAAGACGGCTTTCTGAAATGATGTGGTTCCACAGGAGAGGAAGCAAGTGCACTTCCATGGGAATAGAAAGACATGGATTCACACAAAAGCTTTCTACATTGCTCAGTAATATGCAAAGGGTTTAGGGTTTGGGAATAGGGAGACTGGAAACTTATTTTGGTCTGGTCTCAATCCTGCTCCATGACAAAAGATAGAGACCAGAATGGTCAATGCTGTAGGGCTCATATTTTGGAAGTTCTGTGAATTGTCTTATTCTGATAGGAGTCATTTTAACCCTATCTGTTTGTATTGCAGAAACTTCCATCCTTTCAGACAGATCAATGCAATTTCTTCACCAAATTTTGGTTAATGTCCTAAGCATGGTATACATGGAGAAATGTGGGTTAGGAAAGGGGTCATCCCAAGATACTTTAAGTCCTGGGGCTGAGCATCAAATTGCTCCTTGGACTACAAATCAAGGTGAATATTGCTAAAAAATGATCAAGTTATTTTAGCTTTGGAAAAAGTCGTATCTCTGAGCTTCAGCTCCCTAAATTGCTTAGCTAACATTTCTAGTAGGAGGTTTTGGCATTGGGATGCTAGAGTTAAAACTGTAGGGGTTTCTGTACTTTTAATGGTTGTATAGAAGAGCGTATTTCAGCAGGTGTTATTCCTCACCTGGTTGTGCAACACATTTCGTTGCTGAAATTTAATCTTCTACACAACCACTATAAGCTCAGGAGCCCTCTCTAGTTTTCATTCTGGCAATCCTAGTTCTGGGAACAATAGTTCAAATATGTTGTTGTTGTTCATTTGTTCAGTCGTCTCCGACTCTTCGTGACCTCATGGACCAGCCCACGCCAGAGCTCCCTGTCGGCCGTCACCACCCCCAGCTCCTTCAAGGTCAGTCCAGTCACTTCAAGGATGCCGTCCATCCATCTTGCCCTTGGTCGGCCCCTCTTCCTTTTACCTTCTACTTTCCCCAGCATAATTGTCTTCTCTAGGCTTTGCTGTCTCCTCATGATGTCGCCAAAGTACTTCAACTTTGTCTCTAGTATCCTTCCCTCCAGTGAGCAGCCGGGCTTTATTTCTTGGAGGATGGACTGGTTGGATCTTCTTGCAGTCCAAGGCACTCTCAGAACTTTCCTCCAACACCACAGCTCAAAAGCATCTATCTTCCTTCGCTCAGCCTTCCCTAAGGTCAAATATGTAACTATTCCAAAATTTACATTGTTTGGACACCTTAGAAATTATGTGAGCTCCTTTTTGCCTCTCTGGCAGTGTGTCTACAATTGAATTAAGTAACTGACTAAATACTGGCATTTCTGAAATTGATGTCAGTGCAATGTCAGGGTCAGCCAACCTCAACAGGAATGGATTTGTGGCTGCAAGAATTGGAATCTGTCCTCACACAGACCTGTGGAGAGAGTCTCCCTGTGATCATTCCTCATTCTCTTGTCCCATTTCTATCAGTGATGAATATGGAAGGCTGAAGTCCCATCCACACTGACAAATAATCCAGTTTCTGAATCTAGATTATCTGCTTTGGACTGGATTATATGGTAGCGTAGACACATATAATCTAGTTCAAAGCAGATAATGTGAAGAAACTGGATTGTTTGGCAGTGTAGATCCAGCCTGACTATATTTTATTTTTTCCTGCCTAGATGTAGTACTTTTGTTAGCTTTAGCCTCGTTTGCCAATTTGTCAATTTGTCTTCTGAGATACCATTCACATTAAGTGCCATCTGCAAATTTTATAAGCTTGCTTTCTATTCTATCACTGAAGTCAATACTGTAGAGGAGACCTGGTGGCGCAATGGGTTAAACCCTTGTGCCGGCAGGACTGAAGACTGACAGGTTGGAGGTTCGAATCTGGGGAGAGCACAGATGAGCTCCCTCTGTCAACTCCAGCTCTCCATGCGGGGATATGAGTGAAGCCTTCCACAAAGATGGTAAAACATTAAAACATCTGGGCGAACCCTGGGCAATGTCTTTGCAGATGGCCAAATCTCTCACATCAAAAGCAACTTGCAGTTTCTCAAGTTGCTCCTGACACGAAAAGCAAAAACAAAAGCAAAACCTGAAGTCATTGGTAAAAAAATTAAACACAACGAGACCCAGGACTGTTAGTATCCCAGAGATCTCTCCTCACTCTGTTCAATTTCACTCAATGAGCAACTTCAAGGCTCCATCTCTCCCTTTCCCTGTCTTTAAACCAAATTTGGACTGGACAGTCTTTAGGAAAAAGGGTATGTAAAGCAGGACCCATGGCCACCCAAAAGCATCCCTTTTAAGTAGAGTTCCCAGATTTCTTGGCCTCTCTTCTGTAGCCATCAGAGTAATTAGTACTACGGTATATTGCAAAAGTTGTTGTGGTTTATTTTTATATTGTGCTGCTGGTGTCTGTTGCTGCAGCTGCTTTGGAATGACTGCTGCCAAATCACCAAGGGCTTTGATCGGTCCCCACCTTTCCCTCCTCCCTGTCTCATAGCTTCTCAAACCAGGGCCACTACTACCAGGGCACAGCAGGAGGGAGAGGTCAGCTCCCTGAATATTCGCTGCCTCAGGAGTAAGAATATATAATTGCACACAGGACTGAATACGAGGCTGAATGCAGCATTCCTATCTTATTGTTAATCTTCCCAGTTGTGCGCCCACCTTTCTCACCCTGCTCTATATATTCGGGCCTGGAATACAATTTCCTTTCTTGGTCTGTGGGTTGTACCATTGTTTGCAAAAAATATGGGATGAATGTCTTTCTTTTTCCATTCTCCTTCATTCAGGGTGGGCAACTGTATGTATGTCTTCCTTGACAGCTCTTGCCTATATTCAACTTATCCTTTATATATTTATAAATTTATTGTTTTATTGCCTTATTCTCCTTTTTTGCCTTCTACCTGCTGAAAACTCCTTTTTCTTCCCTTCTTTTTTTACCTATCCACACTTCCCCTTCCCTTCTTTTTTTTAACCTATCCACACTCTTTATTTCACCTTCGTCTCTGCCCTCCTTTCATATTCTCATTGTCTCCTCCTGTTTCTCCTCCCTCATGAAGCCAGTTCTCCTGTTCACATATTTTCTTCCTCTTTCCTCCTTCTCCACATCCTCTTTCTCTTTCTGTCCTCATTCCTTCTGACTACATTAATCATCGTTATTGAGCTTCCCCCTTTTTCCTTTTTGGTCTCTTCACTTTTTTTCTTTGCCAACCTACCAAAGGAAATTCCGAAAACATTATTGAAATGTGCTAGATTCTCCTTCTTTTAAGACTACATGTCATTTAGGTCTGTTATATGAGAAAGGTGTTGTATAAAATTAATAAACAAATAAGTTTCATTAAACTCACTTATGAATATGAATATAAATAAAAGTATTTTCAGAATGGGAAGTGTCTCTCCCCCCCCGCCATTGTTCCTCAGGCCAGTGCCCCCCCCCCCCCGAGCCTTGTTCTGATTGTCTTTGGTGTCACTTTATATCTGTTAAAGTGTTGAGCTGCCGAAATTGCTCTCCAAAAGGTCACCGGTTCGAATCCAGGGAGTGGGGTGGGCTCCCACCATTAGCCCCAGCTTCTGCAAACCTAGCAGTTTGAAAATATGTAAATGTGAGTGACATCCCCGGCCCATCCCCTGTTCAGATATTAGCTAGCATGCCAATGCCTTAGATCAAGAAATAGCTTTCTAAGATCTACAGAGAAACTTGCAGGGAGATCTCAGCAAGCAAGAGTTCAAAAGTGGCAGGCTAAAACCCGGAACTTCAATCCATGGCTGATACCAAATGAGAGACTCCCTCCTGGACACACAGAAGACTGGCAACTTGGAAGGCACTGAACAGATTGCGCTCTGGCACCATGAGATGTAGAGTCAATCTTAAGAAATGGAGTGACAAAGTGGAGTTCACAACATGCGCCTGTGGAGAAGAGCAAACCACAGACCACCTATTACAATGCAGTCCGAGCCTTGCCACATTCACAATGAAGGGCCTTTTTATAGCAACACCAGAGATAATCCAAGTGGCCAGCTACTGGGCAAAGGACATTTAGTATAATGCTGAGTTTTTAACTTTGTTTGTTAAAACTATAAACATTACAACTATACCCTCAATTTGCTTCTAACATGATAAATAAATAGATACTCTATGTGAGGGTCTCTCTGCGTGTAAACACATTTTCTTACAACAAAAGTACAAAGGTATGTGAAAATACAGTGTGAGTGTATAGATACAAACTTAATGTCTTTATGAATTTATCTTCAGAATGATATATCATGAAAATGAAATGAAAACTGACCAAAAACTTTTACATTATTAAAAAAACCCCAAGAATAATACCAGGAATTAAAAAGAAACACTAAAGCCTCATACAATTAGATATTATAGTCATGTCATACATTTACATGCATGGCAATTATTTATCGATTTCATAGAGTTAGGACTGTACATTTTTAATGTTTTTATTACCATACTATTACGTAACATTTGGTTATCCAAAAGATAGACAATATTTCCAGCCTGCTAGATTTTTGAATGCCTGTATTTCATTTTCAAGTTATCTTCTTTAAGAAAGGAAAGAAGAAAGGAGGAAAAATGAGTAACTGATTTGCAGGAATTGAAGTTTTCTTCAGTTGGAGCTTAAAATTTGATACTGAAACTGTAGCTGAAAGATTAACTTCCTCAGAATTGGACAAATGTTGCTATTTGTAGTGAAAATTTCTCTCTTGCCAAAATATTCAAATTTTCTGTGTGGCCTTTATTTTAGGATGAATAAAAAACTAGCCAGTTTGAATTCCTTACATGTGTGGCTTTTGGCTGATAGAAATGTGAAATGAATGCATGCATCCAAGGAGAAGTTTGGAGGAAAAAGAAAAAGAGAAGCCTGACCTTCCAAAGCTGCCTAAAAATTTCTCATCTCACCGTTGCTCACTGAGAAGCCACCAAAAGGCTTATTTTAAAGATTCATGATTGGAGCGCCTGATAGAATCTGCCGTCTCCATAGAGCCAGGACCTAGATTCCCCTTTAATGTAATTAAGCCTCAAGATTTATGAATACAAGAGGCCAGAACTTGATCCATGTTCATTTTCAATTACTGCGCTGAAAGGCCTCCATCCAGATGTCTCTATTTACAGCATTCAAACAGACGGGACCAGGGGCCTTAGGGGGAGGGAATCGCAAATTGTCACACTTGTTAATTCTTCACTGAGGATACTCAGCAGAGGTCTTGGCTTTGACCCAGTTACAAAAGACAGGGGTCTGCCGGAGCAAGTGCATCAATGATTACGGGACTGACCTCCTGACCTGCCAGGTCCCTCCCTCGGCTTTGTAGGTATTTGTGTAATAATGGGCAGGAGTGAGTGTGTGTATGTGTGAGTGCGAGTGAGCGGGTAGGGAAGGCTGCATTCCTTCTTTTTGAAAAAATTCAGTTACAGTCCTAGGGTACAGAAAGAAAGCAGCAAGCTCTGATGTGAAAGGCAAACATACATAATGAGAAGATCAACCTTCCCTTGGCAACAGTAGCTACTATGAAATGCTACAGGGGAAATACACAGAATTTAGTGACCCAGATAATCCGGCCTATTTTAGTCACATTGTTTTAAAAGGGTCTTGCCAACCTTCCCCCTGCCTCAAGTTCCCAGAATGCGTAATTCTGCTTGGAATATTGAGACCGTTCTGCCTTGTCTTTTCTTAGCAAACAGGACTCAGGGCTTTAGGTATAATTTTAATCACCCAGACATGGATTTCAAGTGACTCAACAGTATAATCTTTGGGTGTCTGAACCTATTCACTGTTTTCTCTCTGCTAAGTACACGTTGAGGGCTGTCTTCATTCAAGTATTGACTTAAGAAACCCTAATGTGTAATATTCATTTACAAAAAAAGAAAAGCCACAAGGTTTAGAAATAACTTATTCTGTCCTTTAATATATATACAGTAGGGTCTCGCTTATCCAATATAAATGGGCCGGCTGAACGTTGGATAAGCAAAAATGTTGGCTAATAAGGGGAGATTAAGGAAATGCCTATTAAACATCAAATTACGTTATGATTTTACAAATTAAGTACCAAAACCATCATGTTTTATATAATAATAATAATAATAATAATAATAATAATAATAATAATAATAAAGGCCAAGATTGAAAAATCACTGCTGACCCAAAATGCAGACTGTGCAAGGAAGCTGATGAAACCATTGGTCATATCCTCAGCTGCTGCAAGAAAATTGCACAAACGGACTACAAACAAAGGCACAACTCTGTGGCCCAAATGATTCATTGGAGTCATGTCATAAGTACCACCTTTCAATAGTAAAGAACTGGTGGGATCATAAACCTGTAAAGGTAATAGAAAATGAACACGCAAAAATACGGTGAGATTTTCAAATCCAGACTTTTTGTTTTGGAACACAATACGCCAGACATCGTGATTGTAGAAAAGAAAAAAGTTTGGATTATTGATGTTGCCATATCGGGTGATAGTGCATTGAGAAAAAACAACAGGAAAAACTCAGCTGTTATCAGGACCACAAAACTGAACTGCAAAGGCTCTGGCATAAACCAGTACAGGTGGTCCCAGTGGTCATCGGCACACTGGGTGCCGTACCAAAAGATCTCAGCCGGTATTTGGAAACAATAAACATCGACAAAATCACGATCTGTCAACTGCAAAAGGCCACCTTAATTGGATCTGTGTGCATCATCCGAAAATACATCACACAGTCCTAAACGCTTGGGAAGTGTTCGACTTGTGATTTTGTGATACGAAATCCAGCATATAGATCTCGTTTGCTGTGACATACTGTACTTTTGTATCAATAATAATAATAATAATAATAATAATAATAATAGCTGTATTTTTATATCTTGCCAACAATCTCCCCAAGGGGACTTGGGGTGGCGTACAAGGGACAAGCCCAAAAAATTACAGATTAAAAGCAGAGACACAATTAAAATCAATGAATACATTAAAAACAAACACAGTCATAACATCATATAAACAATATGGCTGAGATAAAGGAACCATAGCTGAGTTCAGGTTCAGTGATTGCAGTAATTCCTAAAAGGAGCCCATGGAAGGTGGCGAAGTTTCCCCTGATATTGTCAAGTCATGTCTGACTCTGGTTGGCGGTGCTCATCTCCATTTCTAAGACAAAGAGCTGGTGTTGTTCCTAGACACCTCCAAGGTCATGTGGCGAGGATGACTGCATGGAGCACCGTTACTTCCCTGCCAAGGCGGTACCTACTGATCTACCCACATTTGCATGTTTTTGAACTGCTAGGCTGACAGAAGCTAGGACTGACAGTGGAAACCCACTCCATTCCCTGGATTCAAACCTTTCGGTCAGCAAGTTCAGCAGCTCAGCGGTTTAACCCATTGCGCCACCCCCCCCCCCGAGCATGGTTACCTGAGTTCAAAAACCCAGAAGCAAACTTTTTTTTTAAAAAAAGAAATCCCAGAGGTTCAAAAATCCAACTTAATGTTAAGAAAAAAGAAAAACCAGCAGAAAATCCTCGGTATTTGAATTATTTGGAATGCTAGTCACATGTATTGCATCTATTGGAGAAAAAAAAATTCTAATTCTATACTAGCGCAGGAAAATGTTCTCTAGGGCCATGAAGGGGAAAATATTTGTTCCCAAAAGCCACCTAGTGGCTGTGATTGTACAGCGTCCATAGTTTCAAGAGTTTAGTTTATTTTTCTCCCCTGCAAAATTACCTTCAGGGAATCATAGAATAGTAGAGTTGCAAGAGAACACATGTACAACCACCTGCTATGCAGGAAAAGCACAATCAAAGCACCCCTAATAGATGGCCATCCAGCTTCTGTTTAAAAGCTTCAATGGATGGCACTTCCACCTTTTTCCAATTTTTGAGGGTATTAAAATGACTCAAATGCCTTCTAGAAATCCAGAAAGGTCCAAAAACATAGAACCATTGAGAGCAAAAAGGGTGCAGTGGGATTGTAGCCCTCCAAGGTCTATGTATTGTTGAAGGCTTTCATGGCTGGAATTACTCACAGGCATCCTCACAACCTCTGAGGATGCCTGCCATAGATGTGGGTGAAACTTCAGGAGAGAATGCTTCTGGAACATGGCCATACAGCCCGGAAAACTCACAGCAACCCTCCAAGGTCTTATGGAGGGGCTAATGTGTGCTCCCCCCAGCCTTGTTCACTCCTGTTAAAGAATATTCCTTTGTGGTTGTTCTTTGATCACCCTAACATAGTCCTACTATATATCTAAATGTTTGCTTGTTCTGACATGTAAATAAACAGTGTACACAAGAACATTAATCCCTTATTTATTTATGACTATGATAACTAGTGATAATTAGCAATCATCTCTTAAAATAAATTAACCTTAAAATGAGTTCTTCTTACATGCTCCAGGTTCTAGTCAAGGCACCAGAAAGTTCATTAAACTTTTCAAAATGGTATGTTTTGGCTCCTAGCAAGGCTACCTTGATAGCTGCCAAGGCAACTCATATAAATGTAGGATCTATTTCTCCGAATAATGTGGAGCAAACAGAGGAGAGCACACAGTCAAATGTTGCCAGTATCCCAGCACGATGCTATGGAAAAAATAAATAACATGCTTCTTCATGCCATTTGAGTTGGCTAGAAGTGAAAGCCAGAACCGTGGCCTTTAGCTATATAATGAGAGGCAGTGTAACTGCCCTTCTTTATAGTTAAACTAAGATCTACCTTCAGAATTCAATTTATTTTTGCATTGATTCTAATCATTATGATTTCTTTGTAGGAGAGAAACTAAAACATAACTCCAAACAATGATGAAACCTATGTGGCATTGCCGTTCTGTCTAATTTGTGTCCAGTTAATTATTTAATTAGCATCTCGCTTTTCTCCCAGAGGGGTTCACAGTGTAAATTAAAATTTGTGCAAATATAACTAGCATTGTTGTTGTTGTTGTTGTTGTTGTTGTTGTTGTTGTTATTGCTGCATGCCTTCAAGTTGCCACTGTCTATACACATTTTATTCTTTAAGGGTGTCTTCAGTACTGCACATTTTCATACGAAGTTAGCAAGCTACTCCATGAATTATTAATTGACAGAAGAACAATATGAAACTGGGTTTTTCTAATGCACAATCACCATGCTTCACAAGTACCTCTTGATCTCATCTCCACAAGTACCGCAGAACATCAAATACCTCCATTTTCATCTCCAGTCCCTGTCAAAATGGGGATAGGAAGGAATTGCAGAGGGAAATGAGGGTATTTAGGTTTCTTGTGGTGATATTGGGATAAGTCCTGAAGCGGGCTGTGATGGGAATTGGCCCCTGCCCTCATGAAGTTTCCTATTCCTGCACTATCAAATTGTAAGGTCAAAGATTCACATGCATATAACCTCAATTTCTATTAGCACTGGAATGGGCAGGCTCCCTCTATCTCTTGATGGTAAACTGCTGGAGTTCAATGTTGGCACTAT
The DNA here is from genome assembly GCF_025583915.1 of Anolis sagrei ordinatus. NCBI lineage: Eukaryota > Metazoa > Chordata > Lepidosauria > Squamata > Anolidae > Anolis > Anolis sagrei. The sequence goes on along the minus strand of NW_026847549.1, from coordinate 30,648,647 downwards.
TTGGGGTTGAAACCAATGTTAAGTGATCCCACTTAGGGCCCATCTATGGCCCAAAATGCACGCGCTTTCGTGCTTTAACTAGAGGCGTCCAAATGACATCTCTGGTAAAACCAAATTAATTCGAGACAAAGCAGGAAAACTTTGTCCTGAATTAATTTGATTCCTGGTAAGACCCAAATATTTTATAAGATCCAGGCCTTTCCGAGTGTGGGCCCAGTGTAGATTGGGCCCAGGGACCATGTCACGCTATCCACAGGCCAAATCTACACAGCCGTCTTGGGTTTTTTTGGACTCTATGAGACTGGAAAACTCAAAAGGCACCACCCCTTCTCAAAAACCCCCAAAGAAGCCCTTTAAAATTATAACTACTTACCGAACTGCTATTAAAGTACTTCGGGAGTCCGCCTGGCTCATAGAAATTATGCACCAGGAGATGGGAGAGGGGGTTGTGTGAGGAGGAAAATTGCTTCTCATCCTCCCCCCACCTTCCTGCTGCATCATGTCTACATGCCAGGAGGACTCTAGAAGTACTTTAATGGCAACCGGGTACATTATTTAATTTTTAAGGGCTTCTTTTGAGGGACTTCTGGGTGTCTGGGTGCCCTCTCGGAAGGCACCGGGAGGGCATCTAGACCCCTCCCCGGAAAGCGTGGTTTTGGGGAAAATGTGGGGACTTAAACATGTGCCTAAGTGGGTTTCTTAAACCCACTTCGTCATGTATTTATGTGAAGTCTAGAGGTGCCCAAAGAAACTTTTATCTCCTTCAAGGTGCAATGACACTGTAGAATTAATTGTTTGATTCTGTTTTAACTACCACAGCCCACGGGATCTGTAGTTTTACTAGGTCTTTAGCCTTGTTAGATGGCCCTGAAATTATTGGAAAATCTGGAACTTTGGGGGATGTCAAGTAATGTAGGTCAGATTCTTCCATATCAGCTCTGTGTAATGACCATGGAGTTGATCCAGCTCCTATTCTGGCTATATGGCATCCTTCAATACCACTGAGTTCAATGAGATTTACACCCTCACAATGAGGCTGTGAATAGATTTACACCCTCAGTTGGAAAAATAGAGGCAGACTAGAGGCCTGGCTTGAAATCTGTCAAACACGAGAAGTTGTCCTTATAAATATAAATAAGTAATAATGAAATTGTATAAAATTTGCAGTACAGATCCTTTCATTAATGCATAAGTGTAAATGCAAGACACAAACTTTTAACTTTTATCAAGACAAAAGACTAATTGGAAATATTATTTGACATAAAAAGGCATGCAGCAATTTCTAAAAGAGAAAAATGTTCTATTACATGCTTTCATACACTAATAAAGAACAGAAAGCGGACTGGCTCTAGTGCACAAAAATGGATCCAACAAGTACGTGAGCTTTCTTTAGGTTACACACAGAGCATTGTTTTCCTGTGAGAGAGGAAATGTGGAGCTTACTTTTTTTTCAAGTCAGTAGCAACTTGAGAAATTGCAAGTCACTTCTGGTGTGAGAGAATTGGCCATCTGCAAGGATGTTGTCCAGGGGATGGCCAGATGCCTTGATGTTTTACCATTCTTGTGGGAGGCTTCTCTCATGTCCCTGAATGGGGAGCTAGAGTTGACAGAGGGAGCTCATCCGTGCTCTCCCTGGATTCGAACCACCGACCTGTTGGTCTTCAGTCCTGCTGGCACAAGGGTTTAACCAATTGCACCACCAGGGGCTCCTTATCACACAAATGGTTTGAATGTGGTTGCTGAACCCATTGGTGTGATAATAGAGTCTCCAAACTGGTGACAAGGAAGCCACTTCTCTTTAGCATAAAAATTATTAATTCTGCAATTCCTCTCCCGTTATATCAGGGATATGAATTGTGTCTCAACATTTTGTGATGGATCTCAATTAGCAAATAGCACATGAGAACAAAAATTGGTTCTAAAATGTGTAGCAAGGGAATTGCACATAAAATGCATATTCTACTTGAAATATTTTAAAATGATTATATAAAAGAAAAATGCTTGCAAATGTGTGTATTGGATAAAATCACATCTTTTCATATAGGCATTTTAAAAGTTGCTGGAAAAACAAGAAGAGGGAGAAACAAACAGTTTTAGAAACACAATGGCACAATGAAAAACTGAAATTACTGTTATTTTCATGTGTGATTTTCCCTAGGAATTTTTAGTGCAATTTGTTCCTTGGCTTGCATTCTAATGATTGATTTGGGGGATGACAGCTGTTGACACTCTATTCTACTATAGAATACATTTTTTAAAAAATACATCAACACAAATATACCTAACATGTTGCATCAGTAATATGTACAGGATGCATTTTGTGCTACTCATCCATAGAAGTAGCACTTTTTTCTTGGATTGTAAAAAAGTGAGTAATATAGAATTAGAGACCCCAGGAGATAACACCTAAATTCTAAATTTTGCACATCTGTCAGCTTGGGACAACAATGAATCTTAAGCAGATTTGCAAGTTATTTATGGGTATCAAAGTGATGTCCCCATTGTGGGTGGAGAGTCGCAGGGAGCTTTCCCTTGTTTTCCAACTTCCCTCTTGCAGAGCTGTAAATCTGACTTCTGCCCATCCCATTGTTAGATGAAAAGCAGCCATATTGTGCTGATTGCTATTAAATTAAAGCTGAAAGAGTCAGAAACAAATGGGGAAGCCCATCATAGCAGCAGGGGAGCTGCTACCTTTTCTTTGGCCTTTCAGGGGTCACAAAGTCATTTCAGGGACCTGACCTCTGATAACCTCCTTTGCTGGAACAGCGTGCACTTTCTCTCTGGGAGAACTTAATTAAACACAATTGAATTTCCTTGCTAACATTTGTAGCTGAAAAGCCTGTTTTTGGATTGCATGGTATTTGCTGTTAAGAGAAAACCAAGATGTGGCTTTTGTCCCAGGATGAAAAGTTGGCATATGTTAGTTCAGGATTCCTGTTTTCCTTTTGCAACCATCCCAGTTCCTATTGCATTTCCTAATGCTTTCTTTTAAAAAAATATATTTTTATTTGGAATATATTGCTCCTTAGATGGAGTGGATAGAAAGAAGTAGATAAATCAAAAAAAGTAACTTTTACATGGAAAGAGTGAGAACAATATTTTCAGTAAAGATTGGAAATGCGGGAAGGGAGAATTAGAGACAATGAAGGTGGGGAAACAAGATGGGGAAGGGAAAAAAAGGGTGTGTTGGTTAAGATACTTCCAGGAGTTCCCTGGGCAGGTAATTGGGAAAGGTAATTGGCTAGGTTTTGTTACATTGAAACTACTCCAGTAATCGGGACTATGCATTTGAAGTGGTCTTTTGTATACATTATCATGCTAGTCATAAAAAGTATAACTTTAAATAACTCCTGAAATGTTGGCAAATGGTAAATTAATGCCACCCCCCCCCCCGATTTTTAAAAAGTGTGAACTTGCATGCATACATGTTTGTAGGCTAATAAAATAATAATATATTTTTATTTTTACCCTGCCACCATCTCCCTGAACTGCTCACAGAAAATACTCCAAGTGCCACATATAAACAACGGTTCATCAATAGTATACACCAGGCATCCTCAAACTGTGGCCCTCCAGCTGTTTGGGCCTTCAGCTCCCAGAATTCTTGACAACTGAACAAGCTCAGTAAGGCTTCTGGGAGTTGGAGGGCCGCAGTTTGAGGGTGCCTGGGATACACCGTGAGATAAATATAAAATAACAATGCACATTAAAACCCAACTGATCAGATTATAAAAATTGTAAAAGATTATAAAATTTCCTAAAACACAGTTGAACCTGCAAAGAAAGGTAATTCTTGTCTCTATGGGAGTGCCAAATCAGAAGTAGCACACATTTAAATGATTTGTCATGCAACTTTATACATGTCTATTCAGAACTAAATGTCATTGTAAATGTCACTGCTTTTAGTTGAGCTTGGATTCAGGTATTAATTAAGTTTTTTTGCAGTCATATTTTTCTCCCCATCTTGGCAACAAAAAAACCAGAAATTCAGTTCAGTTGAGTTATCCTCAAAATGAATGCATGATATGAATGTATGGATTGGGGTTAGTAAATCCAGGACCGGTCCAGAGGAGATAGTCACGGAGATGGCCACGTGAAGGTACAGCTTTAGATTATGTGGCTTTTGATATCTTTAGTTACATTGACTTTGACTATCTCTGTCTTAGAATGCATCTACACTGTAGAATTAATGCGGTTTGACAGCACTTTAACTGGCATCGTTCCATGCTATGGAATCATGACACATTGGTGAGGCAACAGCACTCTTTGGCAGAGAAGGCTAAAGACCCTGTAAAACTATGGACTCCATGATTCCATAGCATTGAGTCATGATAATTATAATTAAAATGTTGTCAAACTGCACTAATTATACAGGGTAGAACCAGTCTCAGTCTTGATGGCCACTGTTGATGTGAAACACTTGAAATCTTGGAAATACCATTTATGTGAAGCCAGGCGTGACCATTCACCACAGATATTCCATGTGTCCACCTGGCAGGAAGAAGAGAAGGATACGGGCATTTTGTCACAAACAAAATGCCTCCTCTCCAATGGAAGCTGGGTAAGTACTTTTATTTTAAAAAGGGGGGGGTAGGGCTTTTGGGGAGATGGGTAAAGTCTCCAGGTGTGTTCCCAGGCCAGTCCCGGAAGAACATATGGACATCCACCCCAACAAGTGCGCGCTTTCTGGGGTGTATGTGGATAGGACCCCAGGAATATCTGCGTTTTTTAAAACGCGGATGCTCCTGGGATAAAGCCCTGTCTGGAAAGGCCCAGGGCCTCACATTGCTCTCAGGATTTCCTATATAATCATCTGCACAGCCTAACCACTTTCTTCAATACCACTTTGAAATTGACTTCAGTGGGCAGTGTAGATGTGCCCTGAAAAGAATTTTGTCTCATTCCATAAAATGTACAGGACCAAATCTTGTATTAGTTCTTGAAAATGCATGTCCATTCTCAGCACTGCAGAATTTGATCTGAGGCCCATATTTTTTGGAAGCAATGAATACACACATACGCACCTTTCCCTATAAGCCAGCGTTTATCAACTTGGCGGTCGGGAACCCGGGGGGGGGGGGGGGGGGGGGGGGTCATAGGGGGTGTTAGAGGGGTTGCCAAAGACCATCAGAAAACACAGTATTTTCTGTTGTCATGGGTGTTCTGTGTGAAGTTTGGTCCAATTCTATTGGTGGGGTTCAGAATGCTCTTTGATTGTATGTGAACTATAAATCCCAGCAACTACAACTCCCAAATGTCAAGGTCTATTTACCCCAAACTTTACCAGTGTCCACATTTGGGCATATTGAGTATCTGTGTGGAGTTTGGTCCAGATCCATCATTGTTTGAGTTACAGTGCTCTCTGGATGTAGGTGAACTACAACTCCAAAACTCAAGGTCAATGCCCACCAAACCCTTCCAGTATTTTCTGTTGGTTGGAGTTCTGTGTGCCAAGTTTTGGTTCAATTCCATCGTTGGTGGAGTTCAGAATGCTCTTTATTGTAGGTGAACTATAAATCCCAGCAACTACAACTCCCAAATGACAAAAATCAAGCCCCCCCCCCCAACCCACCGGTATTCAAATTTGGATGGATTGGGTATTTTGTGCCAAATTTAGTCCCGTGCATGAAAATACATCCTGCATATCAGATATTTACATTATGATTCACAACAGTGGCAAAATTAGTTATGAAGTAGCAAAGAAAATAATTTTATGGTTGGGGGGTCACTACAATATGAGGAACTGTATTAAGGGGTTGTGGCATTCAGAAGGTTGAGAACCACAGCTTTAAGCAATTCTCTTCTTTGCTCACAATGAAGAATGAATTATTATAACTGTAAATGGAGCTTCAGCCTTTTTGTCCCTCTTCCATTTTGCACATCTAATTTGGTAGCTAGTTTTGTTTATTAGTGCAGATCCAAGCAGGCAGGCGCTTGTGCTGGCCCTTCTTCAGGGAAACAAAAACATTAACCCTCTAACACACCACCTGTTTGCACTCCATTGTTAACTCAAAGGTCTCTCTCTCTCTTTATTTGAATGGCCAAAGTTGTTTAGCTATTTTCTCCCATTAGCTTGGTTCTTTATTACCACACAGGCTGGAACCTGTTCCTTTTAAAGCACTCACACACCCAACACTCAGAGAAATGTACCCATTTTGCCATTAATACCACACTTGTGCCTGCCTTTCTCTGTATTCAAAATGACCACAAAGCTCTTTGTGTTCTTTTTAGGACCGTGTACCTTTAGTTTTCCGCCTCGCTCCTCATGCTTTCCCCAAAAGCACTTGATTAGGTGACAATATGTAATTACCAACCAACTAGTTAAATTGTTTTATAAGTATCCAAAATTCCCTCATTTCACCGCTTTCATTTATCAGCCCCTATTGTACAGCCACAGTCCCATATAAACACAAATGATTGTTAATGAATGCCTAATGCCATATTCATTAGAAAATTGGGTTAATGGTTAGTAATGAATATCTGAAGTCCTTGGTAGCTTCAAGTATGTTTTTTTCTGCCACAGTGATTAAAATACCTTATTTTCTTTATGACGATTCACCTGTCTTTTATTCTCAGTGAGTCTAACTTAAAAAAATGGAAATTAAGCCTTCATTCCTATTCTGCAATTCTTTGTATATTGCAAATAATTAAGAAGTGCATCCCTATTATTAAATGCAAGCGGCATCACTTATGACTATTAAATACTTTACAGAATATGAGGGTGGTTAAGGTCTAAAATAAACATTCTTTGATTGAGGACTCAAAAGGTATTGCAAAACACCAAACAATATACTAAAGGAATACAATTAACAATCATTGTTCTGCTTGGATGACACCTTTCTGTATCTACTGTTCATATTTCTAATGAAATCCCATGTTATTAAACTAGAAATGAAAGAGAACACTCTCTGGTGTTGGTGACAGAAGAGAATGAGGGAAATATCTGATGAAATATGGTAAGTATATTCCTTACATAGAGGTACAATGACATGGGACGATTATATCAACTGGGATGCATTGCTACATGTTAAGAAACATATTTTTACATCTGCCAAATTTTGACCCAACTACAACCAGGAAAATTTAGGAATGACTTTGATACACATTACCTAATAATTATAGAATCATAGAATCAAAGATTTGGAAGAGACCTCATGGGCCATCCAGTCCAACCCCCTGCCAAGAAGCAGGAATATTGCATTCAAATCACCCTTGACAGATGGCCATCCAGCCTCTGTTTAAAAGCTTCCAAAGAAGGAGCCTCCACCACACTCTGGGGCAGAGAGTTCCACTGCTGAACAGCTCTCACAGTCAGGAAGTTCTAATAATAATAATAATAATAATAATAATCATCATCATCATCATCATCATCTTTATTTATACCCCACCACCATCTCGCCGAAGGGGACTCAGGGCGGCTAACATGAGGCCAAGCTCAAAATTTGCAACAAAATACAATACAAGTAGAGCAAAATAAAATACAAAATGCAAAAATACCATCAAAATAAATATATAACATAACAAAATAAAATAAACAATTCCAATATGACATGATAGAGAAATGGGACACAGTGGGTGGGCCAAATGTACTAGAAGTAAAATTGATAGAATTGCTAAAACCCTGGATGAGATAGGTAGAATTTGTTTCTGAGGGAGAATCTTCTAGCTTGCATCTAAATTTACATACTTCTTTTCTGAAGAAAAATGAATTTGAAAAGACTTTAAAATCCAGAATTGTCATCTGAACTCAAACAGTTTTATTGATTGGTCAGTTGGCCTTATCAAAAACAGACAGTGGAAACAAAACATACAACATCTGAACATTCCTTGACACCTTCAAACTGAAAAAAGAATAGTTTATACTATCATTTATATCAAAACACCTTGGTACCTTTGAACTAAGAAGGAATGCCTATTTTTCTATACTTTTTTTCTATTGGATAGAGTTACATGCTGGGTAGATGCAAGGAACACTGTGGATATTTGGATTTCAGTAAGGCCCATGATGTTCTGGCAAACAAACTAGTCAAATGTGGGTTAGACAAAACTACTGTTAGGTGGATCTGTAATTGGTTCATTTCTGTTCAACATCTTTATTAATGACTTAGATGAAGGGTTAGAAGGCATGATCATCAAGTTTGCAGATGACACCAAAGTCATAGGGGAGAGGGAGCAGGCTTGTCCTCTGCTGCCCTGGACACTAGGATGGGGAGCAATGACTTTAAACTACATGAAAGGAGATTCCACCTGGACATTAGGAAGAACTTCCTAACTGTGGGAGCTGTTCAGCAGTGGAACTCTTGCCCCAGAGTGTGGTGGAAGCTCCTTCTATGAAGGTTTTTGAACAGAGGCTGGATGGCCATCTGTCGGGGGTGCTCTGAATACATTTGTTCTGCTTCTTGGCAGTGGGTTGGACTGGATGGGCCATGAGGTCTCTTCCAATCCTATGATTCTATGGACAATATTTATATTGTATTTTGTTCCCTAGTATATGTTGCATTCTTTTCACCTATGTACACTCTTTGGTCCATGGAATCAAAATTTGAGCCACATAGCCATGTAAGAAATGTTTGCATTTACATTGCAGTTTGTTCTCTTGATATATGTTGATTATTCCAAGCAATCATGATAGGTAGAAAAATCATTTTACATATTAACTGTGTTGTAGTTGAAATGCTAACTAGAATCAGAAACCAAATTCACAAATTCCAACAATTTTCTTCTTGTCTTTTTCATCTGCTAACAGTGTAGTGGTTTAGAGCTGTGGTAAAAATATATGCCAAACCGGAAAAGAGGCAAAAAAAAAAATTTAAAGAGGAAAGAATATTATCAACTGTTGGTTATCATTGGGAAGATGATCCTTCCCAAGGTACAAGCCACATGTGTTTATAAAAATGCGAAAAATTGTAGTACAGGGTTAAAGGAGGCTACTTACAAAAGATCCAAAAGAAATTGGATACAGGGGATGAGATATAAGGCAAAATGGGCCCTAATCATCCCACCAGGTATAAGTGTATCACATTCACTTATATAATAGGAAGACACTTTGAAGGGCTTATTTGCCACAAATTGCCCTCATGTAAAGCTTCTTCTTCCTCTTAGCCAATGTAAGGCAACAACTCCCCTACTAGGAGGGTTATAAGATTTGGAGTTGAATAGTTTTGGAGAGGGAGGCAAGAAAGACTGATTGTGGTTTATTGAATTGTACATGGTGTGAAGAAAGTAGCCAGAGAATCACTCTCTCTCATCCTAGAACCCAAAGTCACCCAAAGAAGATAAAGAGTAGACAACAGAAAATCCTTCTTCACATAGTACATATAGTTAAATTATGGGATTTGTCACAAGTTAGGCCCAGTCCTAGTTTTTCCCCACCTTCTGCAGAAGTGGTCAGTACACGAATCAAAGAAAGAGAATAGATGAGAGGTGGAGTGCTAAGCTACTTCAAAAGCAATTGTTGTTCATTCGTTCAGTAGTTTCCAAATCTTTGTGACCTCATAGACCAGCTCACGCCAGAGCTCCCTGTCAGCAGTCACCACCCCCAGCTCCTTCAAGATCCATCCAGTCACTTCAAGGATGTCATTCATCCATCTTGCTCCTCTTCCTTTCACTCAGCAGGTGATGAGTGTAAGACTTGCACAGTAATTTTAGTAGATTTCTGTCTGGAATGCTTTTAGTCCGTATGCTGTAGGGAAAGGTGTGTTAGCTGTTGTAGTTTAGTGTTATATATAATGGTTTTTGAGTTTTTTGTGTGGTGGTGGTTTTTACTTTACTCTTTTTGGTACTCTTGTGACTTTTTGTCTTTCCTTATTTTTTTTACATCTGTATGCTTGAATAAAAATTAATTAAAAATCAATATCCCCTTCAACTGCGGCGCTGAGAACTGGGCACAGTATTCCAGGCAACATCTGACCAAAGTAGAATACAATGGCACTCCCCTCAATTGGGACACTCCTATTGATGCAGTCCAGAAATGCATTGGCTTCTTTTGCTGTAGCATCACATTGTTGACTCATGTTTTGTTTGTAAGACTCTAGATTCTTTCTGTACATACTGCTTTCAGTCCAGGTGCCACACATCCTGTATTTGTACAAGTAGAAAATACTGGACTGCACTGACAAATAGACTTACCTACAATATGAAAGGGATATCAGTAAGCATAAACAGCATTATCTTGTGAGTACTTATCAGAGGAAGGCCACTGCAATGATTTTTGCAATGATTACTAGCACACAACCACCTGCTTACTCATATTTATCCAAGTCATTCTGGATTGCAGATACTTCAACAATAGAAAGGAAAGAAAACCAATGCAGAGGGAAAACTTCTAGTTACCGGTGATCCATAATTACTACTTTCTAAAAAAAGTAGAGCTGTGGGTCATGCAAGAGAGGAAGGTAATGCTTTCCCCATGCTGTAATCTAGACAATAATGGTTCTCACTTTTCTTTTAAGAAGATAATGTTGGTTTTGGGAGGGTAATGTTTGACAAGACTGTACCCAGGGGGACATTGATTCTTTCCCTTGAGAAAAAGTGATAAAATACATGATCATGCATTTTACATATTATATAGTCCTCAACTCAGCCATTTTATTTCTCAAGTTCAACCAAACAAATTTCTCAAGCTCAGCTAGAAAAATGGTTATATTAACCTTGATATGACAGCTGCATTGGGAGAATATTCATTAGTTTACAGCTCTTGCAGATTCTGACATTCCTTGCTCTGGTCCCTGTTAATATAGGCTTTCCCCCATCTTTTGGCATCTTTTGGAGACTGTGCTCAGTTTTGGCCACAGGGGGAGCTGTCGCTCCATCTCCTTGCTGAAGAGCATTCTTTGTTTGCAAACTTTCCTCCTTTTTCTGATTGAAATGCCATGCCTAAAATACATCCCCACTTAATGCAGTTCCTATTCATCTACTGACATTGCTGTTTTCAATCCGCTAGTTGGGGAAGGAGCTGGGCTGAAGGTCAGGGGCTCACCCTGACCCAGCTTCAAACTGTCAACTTTTCGGTTGTCAAGATTTACTGCAGCTGCACCTGATTATTAACCTTGGCAGGAACCCTTGTCACCCCACTTTTTGGCTACTTTTCAATGCCCCAACTTATCTCTCCTCCCCTTCCTTTCCTCTGTTGACTTCAATAATTACAAACTGAGTTAAAATGCAAATGTAGTTTGAACTCAAGTGGGGGAATGAGAATTGCAGAAAGCAGAATGCTGCACTACGTCATGGACTCAGGCAAAAGCAAACTGCAGCAGCCCCTTTCAGCTTGTCTTTTTGTCCTCGTTAATAAATATTTGGCATTTTGATCACACCCCGATGTTGCTTGGCCACGCATTTATGAAATGTTGAAGAACATGATACAGTAGGAAATGTCCTAGAACTTAAAATCTGAAATCGTTGTATAAGGATGATAGCAAAATGGAGGACCTTCTTGCAACAACACCAGAGGCACTCCAAGTGGTCAGCTACTGGTCAAAGGACATTTAATAGAATATCAAGTCTGCAAATTTTGTGTCTTATTTCTTTGTCTGTTTTTTAATGCAATACAACTGTTTTGGTTCGCACCTGACACGATAAATAAATACAGGACCAAGAAAAGACACAACCCAGAGAGCACTCTTTATGTGAAGTAGAGAGTTTTGCCAACCTACTTGCATTATCTGGCACTCATCCACACAGTTTATATATTACTGGAAACATTTCTGTTAATTTTTTTATACCCTCTCCAGTGGCAAAGTCCGTAGATCCTGGCTGACTCACTTGTGACATTAGCGCAAATACTTTTCGAGACAGATTACAGTATTTTGGATTCATTACTCATCAGTAAAGCATAATTACTGATGAAAAGGAGCAGGTGTTCAAACATGTAGAGAAAGTAGCTTTGACACAGCATTTAATTCCCTTTATTTGTACTTTTTTGAGAGCTCGGCTGAAGAAGTGCAAACAATAAACCAGGAAACAATGGGACGTGCTTGATAAAAACATATGTGGGTATGAATGCATCTTTAAAGATCAAGGTTCTTTTTGTTTCATTGCTAAAGAAGTTGCTTTTACTAAGAACAGCTTTTGATAATTATTATGCCAAAAGTATCAATCTTCAAAAGTACCATTGCCCAATGTCAGCTCTTTCATCCCAAGTTAGAGTATAGTACTCAAAAAGCTTCTCTTTTTTTCATAACTAAATGTAAACTAGTTACTAGGTTGCATGAGGGATATGCTTTATCTTTTATTTTTATTTTTTGTTGTACGATGTTCTAATGTTTGTTTAAAGCATCATTTAACTTGGGTTGATGGCAACAGTAGTCTGATATCAGTAGGTGCTCAGCTTGAGAAATACTCGTGGGTCTCATCTATACTAACAATTTAATGCAGTTTTAAATCAGCATTGAAGAAAGTGATTTTGCTTTGCAAATGATTACATAGGGAATCTTAGGACCAGTATAAGGCCTAACCCACAGACCACTGATACACATTACAAGCTTTCTTTCAAGCACTTTCATGAGAGTCTGTTGTCTGACTGCCACAATCTGGAACTAGCTTGTAATTGTATGTATAAAATGGTTAATGTAGATAGGGCTTTAAATTTAATCCATGAGTTACTCAATGCCTCATTTTCCCCCCAAGATGAAATCCTGGGCTCTTGAGATGAAAAAAAAGTATATTGAAAAAGCCAGTGGTTTTAGCATTGGACTACGGTGACCAAGATTTGGTTCTCCATGGAGCCACTGAAATCCACTGGGTAACCTTTGGGTGATTCACACACTCTCAGCCTTCAGGGTCACCATAAATTAGAAGTGACTTCAAGACACATAACAAGGCAACCACAGCTAAAAACCTGATAAAATTAAAACACAATTAAATAAGCTATCCTAGTATCACTATAATTTGCCTGGGAAGCAGTGGTAACCCATTTCTTAAGTGGAGGTGTGGTAATGCTGGAGTTTCATATACTGCGCTTTTAATGCAAACTACCTCTGACTAATAGTGCTATAATTGTGTAGTGTAGCTGTGTCCCTGCATTAGATGTCTTTCTGAAGTAGTTTCCAATCTTGTGTAGCTACAAGAGAGAAAAGCAAAATGAGTGTGCTGCCCCTAATAAGATTTCTGTCTCTCCAAAGTGACATTTTATTCCATCCTCCAATCTTTTAGACACTGAAAATGGTTCATGCTAGATATATATATTTATTTTGCTTCATTTGCACCCCACTTTTCTCACCCCTGCAGGGGGACTCAAGGTGGTTTACAAATCCGGCAAGATTCAGTGCTGCTTAATGTAGTTATAAAACATATCCCATACACTAAAAACAGTTAAAACGGTAAGCAAATAAAATACATAGAATAGAAACTGGTTAAAAACATATAAAGTGTATAATTCCATTCATCAGTAATCTGTGGTCATAATCCTTATTCAGATCGTGTTGAAACCGTAATAATTTATTCTGCAAATCCTTGTGTACAGAGCCGTGTCTTTACATTTTTTTCTGAAGACCAGAAGAGATGGGGCCTGCCTGATGTCACAGGGGAGGGAATTCCATAACTGAGACTGAGAAGGCCCCGTTACTCCTCCCCACCAATTGCGCTTGCAAAAGAGGTGGGATTGAGACAGGGCCTCCCCAGCCAATCTTAAAGCTCTTGGTGGCTTATAGGAGGAGATGCATTCGGACAAGTAAGTTGGACCAGAACCATTTAGGGCTTTATAGGCCAAGACCAGTACTTTGAATTGGGCTTGGTAGCGAACTGGCAGCCAGTGGAACTGACATAACAGAGGAATAGTATGCTACCTGTATGCTGCTCCAGTTAGAAATCTGGCTGCTGCCCACTGGACTAAATGAAGCTTCCAGGCCATCTTCAGAGGCAACTCCAGATAGAGCGCATTGCAGTAGTCTATACGAGATGTAACAAGAGCATTGACCACTGTGGACAAGTCTGACTTCCTAAGGTATGGGTGCAACCAGCATACAAGTTTTAATTGTATGAAAGCTCCCCGGACCATTGTCAAAACCTGGGGTTCCAGGCTCAGTGATGAATCCAGAATCACTCCTAAGCTGCAAACCTGCATCTTCAGGGGAAGTCCAATGCCATCCAACACAGGCTGTAACCCTATGCCCTGTTCGGGCGTACCTCCATCTTATCTGGATTCAATTTCAATTTGTTTACCCTCATCAAGACCATCACAGCATCCAAACACCGGTTCAGGACCTGAGCACCCTCCTTAGCAGTAGGTGGAAAGGAGTGATAGAATTGGATGTCATCTGCATACATATGACACCTGACTCCAAAACTCCAATGATCTCCCCCAGTGGCTTCATGTAGATGTTAAACAATATGGGAGTCAATACTGAGCCATGCAGGACTCCACGGGACAAAGGCTGTGAAGCTGAGCACGTGTCGCCCAACAACACCTTCAAAGAATGACCCTCCAAGAAGGACTGGAGCCATTGCAAACAGTGACTCCAAGCTCCATTACTGCAAATCGTCTCAGAAGGATACCATGGTCTAGGGCAGGGGTCCTCAAACTTTTTAAACAGAGGGCCAGGTCACAGTCCCTCAAACTGTTGGAGGGCCGGATTATAATTTGAAAAAAACATGAATTCCTATGCACACTGCACATATCTTATTTGTAGTGCAAAAAACACGTTAAAACAATTCAATAATTAAAATGAAGAACAATTTTAGCAAATATAAGCTTATTAGTATTTCAATGGGAAGTGTGGGCCTTTTGGCTGATGAGATAAGATTGTTGTTGTTGTTGTGTGCTTTCAAGTCGTTTGAAACAGGTTAACCCTGAGTGAGGGGCAGGTAAATGATCTTGGAGGGCCGTATCCAGCCCTTGGGCCTTAGTTTGAGGACCCCTGGTCTAGGGCATCAAAGGCTGCTGAGAGGTCTAAGAGAACCACTAGGGATACACTGTTGTGTTGCATTACATTAGCACAATTTCATGTCCTCTTTCTTTGGATGCATAAACTGTATTTTTAACTTACCAAATGAATTTTGAAATTACTGCAGAGACATTTTATTGGTATGGGCCAAATTTTCATGGGGGGCAGTGCCCAAACTTCACCTTACCCATAGCTACACCCTTTCTAATATTCTCTTGTATGATTCTCTAGTCTAGAATATATCTAAAATAGGCTGAAGGACCATTTCAGCTTATAAGGCTTATTATTCTTCACTAAAATAAAGTCAGGGGACAAGGAGTTAATATATTGCTGCCATGACCAGAATCACAGTACTATTTTCTAGTTAGTAAATATAAGTCAACGAAATCTTGAATCAGTTCACTACACAGAATTTTGCCTTCTGAAAAAGAAACTGCAACTATCATTCCAGTCTAAGGAGAGCTTTGCTTGTCCAGCTGTATTCTAAGATGACATTTAGGTTATTGGGTTTTTTCCCCCCCAAAATGACAGGAAAAAAAAAACCCTTTTTTGATATCTTGCATATAAAGTCGACATTTTGGCCTTTTACAAAATGATGATTTGACATAAAGTTTCACTTTTCCTGCTAATGCAATTACCAGGAAGGAGCAACCCTTGTAAATAACAAATCCCATAATTCTTCTTTGCCCATTGTGTTCTTTTTACTATTCATAGTGTCGAAGCCCATAGATACTAGATACACTTACGTAAGACTTAACGAACAGTAATTATCTTTTGGCGAAAAGAGAAAGCCCAAACAAATGCTAAACTGCATTATCATTTGGCTTCTGACATGAGCTGATAATCAGATTTTCCTGCTTAAATCCATGGTGCTTGAACAATGCTACTCACTGTCTGTCCTTCCCGATATTACCCTTAATTAGAAAGAACAGAAACACAAATCTGAATTATTTCAAAATCTGGTTTCCATGGTCAGTAGTTTGATGGGCTTAACATTATTACGAATAAACCTAGTTTTATAGGCTAATGAAATCTGAAATGCTAAAGGAGAGTAGTGAGTGTACCAGTATGGTGTTTACATACTCAACCTTCTGGTGTATTCAAAGGACTTTGAATGAAATAATGAAGTCTCTGAGTTATAATTACTTGCACCAGAACAGTATGAAAATCACTAGAAATTGCAGAGAGGCCAATGTACATTTTAGCTCTAGTTTGAAAATAAAAGGTTGTTATAGAATAATTATTGTGCCAAAAAGGTTTGACACTTAGTTTAATGCACTTTTCCACAAAAAGGCTGTGGGACCTCTATGATATTTATATTGTTTATTTGTCCCCCACATTCAGTCCTTTTCTGCATCTGCTTTTAGATATTAATTCTTTCTGTGTTGGGTTCATTCTTGTTTTATAAATCGCAAAAGGCCAAATACTGACTCAAGGAGGAAGCAAAAACTTAGAAATATTTGTAACTATAAAGTGGGCTTGGGGTTGTTTTTTTTTGGGGGGGGGGAGCGTTTAGGGAAAATATCTCTCAAAATCTAGTTTGTATCTTGGGTGGGAGTTGATTTCAATCTATATTTTTGAGATGGGAGGTAGAATTCTAAGGTATACTGTTTATTTATTTACAGTATTTATATACCGCTTTTCTCACCCCTGGGGGGTTAAGATACTGTTTGTTATCTTAACCCCACTCTGATGTTGTCTGGCCATCCATGTCATGTTTTTCATCTGTGAAATGTTTGGGGGAATGAAGTAAAAACCACAGCTGCTTTCCCTCTCACTTCATTAGAAAACTGAGATGTTTTTATTTCTTATTTGTTTACCATATTTATATCTCGCCTTTCTCATCCCGGAGGGGACTCAAGGTGGCCTTACAACAGGTAGCAATTTGATGCCATACGTACATGTATCAAATAAACAATTATAATTAAAACCAAATAATTAAAACATGAATTATTAATACATCAATTGAAATCACACGACCCAAAACACAATCTTTTTATTGATGTTTTTTTTGTTTTATCCCACTCTCCCCTCCTTGTACATGCAATTTATACAGCAAACTACAGAAGTTACATTTGAAATATTAATCTCCGTCTTAATTTTTCTACTCCACATTTTAGCACATTCTCTAAATAATTCCTAACTGGCTCCCATGTCATCATAGTTATTGTAACCTTTTCAATTTTATCTATATTATTCTGTTTGCAATTTTTTATTTTCACATTTAACATATCAACTATATACTTATATCAATTAGTTAATGTCCATTTTGTTTTATCTTTCCAATCCCTCACTAAAACAATTTGTGCACATGCTATTAATTTGTCAACCATTTTTTTCCTTTTGTCTATTCTTCACTCCTGTTATCCGTACATGTAGTACATTTCTATTAACTATTACTATTTGTAAATTTAACGTTCTATTGATTTCTCCTTCAATCATTCTCTAGTATTCTTGCACTCGACCACATTCGCACATTTCACATTTCTTGCCAGGGATAAAGGATAGGTGTTGGCATGGTTGTGAACGAAGAGGGGTGTTTAATCATATGATATGGGAATGTGATTGAGTGCATCCAAAACATAATCTAGAGCCATTCCATTTGTCAATCGAATTGATTCATGGTCACTTATTGCATTGTTCCAATTACTTGTCAAAAGCTTGGTCCCAAAGCCATGTGCTAAGTTTTTTCTGGAAGGTCAGGAGAGAAGGGGCTGATCTGATTTCATTGGGGAAGAAGTTCCACAAATGAGGGACCACCACTGAGAAGGCCTTGTGTCTCATCCCGACCAGGTGGGACTGAGAGCAGGGCCTCCTCGGATGATCTTAACCTCTGAGATGGTTCTTAGAGGGAGACACTTTCGGACAGGTAAGCTAGACCGGAACTGTTTAGAGCTTTATAGGCTAAAGCCAGCACTTTGAATTGTGCTCGGTAGCAGACTGGCAGACTGGCAGTCAGTTCTTCTGGTTGTTGCAACTTTGCATTCTGTTCTTTGTTAGAATTGGCTGCATTGTATAATTAAATCTGGAAAAGGTGTACCTCTTTCCTCTTTTTCAAACCAACTCTTACCTCTTCACTTGAGCCTGCATGTAATTAATTGTTGTAGTATTTTTTTTAAAAAAAAATCAAGGAAGGCAAAGTGATCTGGGCAAACGCAAAACTGAAAAGTACAGGTGCTCGGAGTGTGCCTAGACCAAAAGCAAACAAAACTTCAGAAAAGAAATAATAAAGAAGCAGTATTTCATGCTGAGAAATTTGTTTCTCTTAAATATTTGCAAAGTGAAACTGATACCACATCATGCCACTTGGCTTTATTTTCTGACAAAAGGGAGTTGCTTGTGGGAACAAGCAGATGCTTCAGTTACCCATACAGCATGAGGTGTACTATTGGTCAAGAAGACCAATATTTACTGTTCTACTGGATGTCTGCCATTTGAAAGAGAAGACAGTGCCTAGCATACAAGACCTTGCTTTCAGTTCATCTGCCGTAGGGTGTGTAACCCTTTTTGTAGTGTCTATGTGAAGGTCCACTTTCCTCCTGGGTAAGTAGGCTTGGGGCTGGAAGTGACAAGGCCACATACAAAATTAGGGCTGCTTCAATCAAAATCTGATGAAATCTTCCCTGATTAATTGTCCATTAGTTCATTTTCTTTTCCATTCATATTTTATACTCAAAAATTTCGAAGAAGCCATTGGTATGTTGCAGACAGTCCTATCTGGACTGACTGGCAGTGGTCCGCCAGGTTTTCAGATAGACATCTTCTCCATCCTAGGAAGAGATGTGGAGGACTGAACCTGGGACCTTTGACCATGTGCTTTTCCACTGAGCTATTAACAGTTCCTGAAAAGCAAAACACCCACTTCCTTCATTGTTTCAAATCGAGGTCAAATGCTTACTCAGCAAGGAGTAAAACATTTTTTTCTCTACTGTTTTCAGCTTCAAAGAAGGATCAGTGCCAGGCCAAAAGCAAAGTACAATAGGGATTTTCCCATGTATACTGAAGGCTATAGTTGTTCAGCTCAAAATGGTTGCTAAGAAGAGGGTCTCATTCCTTGTGTGGAGCCTTTTGTGTGTAAGTGGCTTATGTTAAGGAAAACTTCCATAGGGTGCAATTTGTGACAGCCATGTGCCTGAAAAATTGAATGGTATATGCCATCTTTCCCCAATTTGGCAATATCCATATGCATTGGGCATGACAAATCCAGTCATCCCCAAGACCAATCCACCACATTTGGAGGTGTCCGGTTAGCTGGAAAACTAATACATGATATTAATCTTTTTTTATCTGGCAAAAGTGTAATGTGCTAAAACACACATTGTATTTTCACCACAGGAATTAGAGAGGAGTATAATTGAGAGCTATTATGGAGAAGTGGTTTGACTAGGGTTCTTAGAAATCAGGGTTTAACTCCCTGCTCAGCCATGAAAAGCCACTAGGTCACCTTGGAAAAGTCACATTCTCTTGTGTAGATTGTGTCTACTTCCTCAGGTGCATGGAGTGAAGTGCCCAGAGAGAGACACATTGCCTATAAAGTTCTGTTACTAAGCACTTCACTTTCTGTGTCTAAAGAAGCAGACGGATGGCCATCTACAAAAGCCAGTTACTGGGTGCCAGTCTGGAGTGGCAGTACCCTGCACTAACCCTGGAGGCAACTACACTGCCTGCCCCCATTTTGCAAGGCCAAATCTGATTCAATTCTGCTAGACAGCCACTTTAACCTGTGAGCCCTTCCACACAGCCAAATAACCCAAAATATCAAGGCAGATGATCCACAATATCTGCTTTGAACTGTTGTGGACTACTCTTCTGATTCTGAGGAGGAGGTAGAACAGGAGGCTGAAGAGATAGCACTTGGGGATTTGGGGCCAAGTGTTGAGGAGGAAGGAGATGCGAGGAAGACATACTACAAGCCCCTACATTTCAAGAAGGGCAAAGGGCAAAGGAAGGAAGAAGGAGGTCAGAATCGTGGCAAAAATGCTGAGCAATCAGACCTTGCCTAGGAACATCTATGCTGGGAGCCAGGCATGTAGCTGGGGGGGGGGGGGGGGGTTGGGGGGCTTAAGCCCCCCCCCCCAAATTCTCATAGTGGTCTGCAAAAAGGCCTTACTGGTACATTATTTAAACTGTTATGTTTATTCATATCATGATCTGATCACCATGCTCAATATATCTCATATGCATGGGGTTTTTGGGGTACAATACAAAAGGTTTGCTAGGGTAGACCCTCTTTCACTCAGACTCAGCCCCCCCCCCCCGAATCAAACTCAGCCCCCCCCCCCCGAATCAAAATCCTGGCTAGAGGCCTGCTGGGAGCTCAGGGCTATAAATTAGCAGTGAAGCCAGTAGTCAGCGCTGGCTGCAACTGACCTACTTGGTGCATTTGTGTTTCGGTCTCTGAGCTCTAGCTCCAGCATTGGCTTTGAAAAAGACTTCTTGCCAAAGACTCTTGTTCCTGTATACTGTAAGCCTTTTTGCCAAAGACTCTTGCTCCTGTCTGCTGTGAAGACTTGTTGCCAAAGGCTTTTGTTTCATGTCTGCTGTAAAACCTTGAATTGTTTTCAGACTTTACTTTCTCTTTCCTTTACTGCTGTTTGCATCATTGATATTATTTTGCTGAAGCAAAGCATTTTAAGTTACTTTTACTCATGTTGTAAGGCTGTTCTGGAGCAAAACAGGACATGAACAGGGTTGTCTGAGCCCACACTGCCATATAATTTGGTTCAGAGCATATTTTATACAACTGTGTGGAAGGGGGCTGCATCATGTTGTCATCATCACAGCAGTGGCCATGAAGTGCCAAAGAGCTCCTGGCCATTCCTGGGTGTCTTTGCTGATGTAATCAAAAGCATCCATGTGACTTAGAGAGCGGAGGGAGGAAAAGATGGAAGAGCATGGTGAAAGCTGGATGGCAGCATTGGTTCATGTGGAAAGCAAAGCCATTTGTTCAGAGGGGGTTTGCCTTTGCCTTCCTTTGAGGCGGAGAGAGTGACTTGCCCAGTGGGTTTCCATGGCTGCTCAGAGTTGTAGCATAGTGCTCAAACCACTACACCACTCTGGCTCTCAGTACAACAACTACTTTATTGCAGACTAGAGTGCAAGTTCATTTGTGCAGGTCTTTGTTCTATGCTGATTTTTTTCGGAAGGAGCAACAGGAATAATAGTAGTAAGTGTAGCACTCTGGTTGAAATCAAGAGACTCATCATCCCAGTATAACAGTTAGGGACATGTTTTGCAGTTTTCTCAATAGGAATGACTTAATCATGCTCTTAAAGTTGCATTCATGTTTAAGGGCATTGTTGTGTGATAGAGTAGTGAAAATAATACTCTGCCCAACTTCTGTTCCCTGCCAAAGAAACATCCATTGGGTCCATCCATATGTATCTTTTTCCTTCTTTGTTCCTATTTCCATGGTTACATGGATGCTAATGGCTTTACTTCTGCTGCATCCTTAAACACAATTGGGTTTAGCAACTTTTGTCTTCTCCTGATGCTCAATTCACGTCTAGAAAACTGATCTGCATTTTTACTGAAATACAGTTCTACACTTTACATTTCCATTACAGCCAGATGTGGATATCGATACTTTTTTCCTAGAATATAATGGATGCTTTTCCTTTTGGTGCACAGATTTGTCAGACAAGGAAATATAATTAATCTCTTTATATCTTGGTCTTTATTGTCCAATCAGCATTCCCAATTGTTATCGTGACAGATTAATCACTGTCCACCATGTCTAGACCTTTTCACTCTAGAAGTAGGCTCTGCAATAATATTTCAATATGAATTCTATACTGATAGCCTTTAGCGGTTTTCCATCTGGTTTTACACTTTTAAATACAACGTTGACCAGCAAAATAATTCATCCTTCCCTCAATATCACAGCTATTGAAATGCACAACATTCTTCCCTTTTCAAAATGAAAGTGGCTTTCTAAGATGATTTTTAAAAGCACCCTTTTGACTCTGGATTTTCTAGGAATACCCAATGGTTTTGCTTGTGTGCCCTGTGCAATGACGAACCACTTTGGAACAAATCTTTCCATCATAGGTAGGAAATAACGTGAAGGCACACAACAACAAATAATTTATTAATCTTAACAGATTAGAGAGATGGGCCAAAATTAACAAAATGAAGTTAAACAGGGACAAATGCAAGATACTCCACTTAGACAGAAAAAAATGAAATGCCAAGATACAGAAAGAGGGATGCCAGAAAGTGGTACGTGTGAAAAAGATCTTGGAGTCCTCGTGGACAAGTTAAACATGAGCCAACAATGTCATGTGGTGGCTAAAAAAGCCAATGGGATTTGGCCTGTGTAAATAGGAGTATAGTGTTTAGATCCAGGGAAGTCATGCTACCCCTCTGTTCAGCCTTGGTCAGACCACACCTGGAATACTGTGTCCAATTCTGGGCACCACAATTGAAAGGAGATGTTGACAAGCTGGAATGTGTCAAAAGGAGGGTGACTAAAATGAGGCTGGAGAACAAGCCCTGTAAGGAGCAGCTTAAAGATCTGGGCATGTTTAGCCTTCAAAAGAGAAGGCTGAGAGAGGAGACCTGATGGCCATGTATAAATATGTGAAAGGAAATCATAGGGAGGAGGGAGCAAGCTTGTTTTCTGCTGCCCTGGATGTGGAACAATGGCTTCAAACTACAGGAAAGGAGATTCCACCTGAACATGAGGAAGAACTTCCTGACTGTGAGAGCTATTCAGAAGTGGAACTCTCTGCCCCAGAGTGTGATGGAGGCTCCTTCTTTGGAGGCTTTTAGGCAGTGGCTGGATGGCCATCTGTCAGAGGTGCTTTGAATGAGATTTTCCTGACTTGGGTCCCGAAGAAGATAGACTTGGTAAGCCTGCACTGCCTGCTTTGTGGTACACTCCCATAGACTAACAACTCTGTCAGTATGTCTGGAATCACTCTGAAACAGAATGTCTTCAAATTTAGAATTGCACCACATAAGCAAAATCCAGTGTTAAAAAAACTGGGAGCGGGGCCCCTAAATCCCTCCTTATTATCCAACATTTTTGCTTATCCAACGTTCTGCTGACCCATTTATGTTGCGAGGCTGTACTGTAGTTTCTCTTCATCTAATCCTCCTCCTCTACATATGCTTGTGAGCAAATATAGCACAATGGTAAATCCAGCACTGGTGCTGTTGGGTTTTTTTTTTTGCAGTGGTAAAACCTATTTTAATAGTGAGGAAAGGATTTTAAACACCAAGAGATATGAACTGATTCATGGATTTTTAAAACACTAAAAAAAAAAAACCCAACCAAGTCCCACCTCTCAATTCATTAGAATTTGTAGAAGATGCTTCCTCACCTTTCCTGTCCAAGAATGGAGTCAGAAAAAGTTGCCGGTGGGGGCACAATGCAGATCAATTTTATATTTCTCAACACTCTTCAAAGCTAACTTGTGGCACACAATGATTGTTGAGCAACTTAGAAAAGTCTGATGGGTGCTTTGTATGTGCCGAGAAGGCCCAACAATAGTTTTTCTTAATCCTTTTGTTTTCTTATAGTATAGTTCTTAGGGAATGATGCAAAATGCAAGCGGCAGGCTTGAGTCTCAGCATAAAATTCTGGATGCATCGTATCCATGCGGGGAGGGAAGGAGGAGGGCGGTTATCAAAGTCCGCTTGCTGCTGTACTCCTATAAATGCTCCCTCTTTTGTCCCTGCTAGTTTCTAAAGAATGAAACCAAAACACAAAGCAGAGGAGGCACCGAGGAATGAATGTAAC
Source organism: Anolis sagrei ordinatus (assembly GCF_025583915.1). Classification (NCBI taxonomy): domain Eukaryota; kingdom Metazoa; phylum Chordata; class Lepidosauria; order Squamata; family Anolidae; genus Anolis; species Anolis sagrei. Next base: position 30,625,022 of record NW_026847549.1, on the reverse strand, counting down.
AGTATTTCCTTAATCCATGTGGATCAAAAACATGAACGTTTTGATTCTGTAAAGAATCTTCCTCAGCATGCTGGATTAATCACATGGATTAATAAAACACTGTTGCATTCACTCGCTGGTGCCTCCCTTGCTTTGTATTTTTCTTCTTCTTTTATTGTTGCTCTTTAGAGCTGGACTGGAACAAAAGCGAGGGCATTTATAGCAGTATCGTACTCACTGAGACTGATACAATTCTCCTCTTGTAAGATATGCATCCCAAATTTGCCATCATTTTTTTATTTTATCCCCCGTAGCCTGAAAGATTTTACATTGTCTCAAATCCATGCTTTTGATGTTTCAAAACTTGTGGACAGAATTTACAGTTAAAAATACAACTGGAGTTTTTTTTTATTATTGTTGTTCAAACTGTGTTTAGATGGCAAAGTCAGGCATATGCTTCACAATTGCAGAGTTTTACAAGTTTTGTATGCTTTGCTATGCATTTTTTCTCTGATATTGCCTCAAATTTCAACCCTATCCTTTTTTCTTTTCTTTACAATATTCTCATAACACAATCCATATTTTGAATAGCAGCTTTGTTCATGTTGATCCTGTCTTAATTTTCATGGTAAGGAATCCTGCTTCTAAGAGCTCAATTATTGTAACAACGCATTGGGAAAACTCAGGGCATGTATTACAAAACATAGAAAACTTCCTGCCTCAAGATGCAAATCAGAAAACAGTCATCCCAAAGCAAAACGCATTTGGTAAAAATGAGAAACAAGTGAAATTATCCTAAAATGTCAAGGCAAGAGAGCTTAATGGATCTGATATACCGGTATCAGCAAATATTATCAAATCATCTTGTAGTTCCATTCTCTTTATATTGTAGCACAGTTGAATGAGTCATCATCTTAACTCTTTTCTGCCTCTTCCCCCTTCCCTTTTTTCTTTTAGTATTTTGGGAAATCTAGCCTGAGAGCTAGGCTGCAGAAACTCTAGATCAGTGGTTCTCAACTTGTGGGCCATGTCCCACTGGTGGGCTGCTGGAAGACCTAAAATAAGATCTGCAACTCTAGATTATTAAATATGGTTTTCTGTAGGTGAGCAGATGCCATTTGAATGGAAAACAACAAAGTTACAAGCAACAGAATATTATTTGGCTTTTCCATTGAAAGAAATTAGAAATATGTTCCAGAAGCATTCTCTCTTGAGGTTTTGCTCACATCTGTTGCAGGCATCATCAGAGGTTGAGAGGTTTGTTGAATAGATACCTACATAAAAACTCCAACCATTGTCCTAGTCAAAAAAGAAGCAGACCCTGCAAAAAGAATATGAGAAAGCCCTGGCAGACTGTGCAAAAAGAATATGCAAACCCCATCTCCTCCAAGGTGAACTGAACCACCTAAACAGGGCTCTACAGGCCAATGGATGCTCCACCACAGACAGAAGAACTGCAATACCAAGAACAAGCCACAAGAGTAGAGACAGAGATCCACCCAGAGGAAAAGTGTTCTTACCATACATTAAGGGAACTACTGATCATATAGGGAAGCTCATGAAGAAACACAACATACAAACTATTTACAGACCCACTAAGAAAATCCAACAAATGCTATGTTCAGCAAAGAACAAGAGGGATCCTCTCACTTCTGAAGTTGACTACTGTATAGTATGCAACTGTGGACAAGTCTACATAGGGACCACTAAACACAGCATTGCCCAAACACAAATCAAGGAACATAAAAGGTACTGCAGACTAATTCAACCAGAGAAGTCTGCCATAGCAGAGCACCTGATGAACCAACCTGGACAGAGCATATTATTTGAGAACACAGACATGCTGGACCACTCTAACAAATACCATGTCAGAGAAGCCATTGACATCCATCAGCATGTGAACAATTTCAACTAAAGGGAGGAAACCATGAAAATGAACAAAATCTGGCTACCAGTATTAAAAAAAACTCTAAAATCAGGACAGTACAAAAAAGAACAACATTCAAAAATGGGAATTCCAGACAAGAAACAATCAGAGACAGTTAATAACCTCCCAACAAAGGATTCCCCCAGGCAGGAAACAGCCAAATCTTGAAGCTACAAGTCTATTCAATGCTAATCAAGGTGATCAATTGCAACATTCACACTTGCCTCAAGCAGCCAAGAGATTTTTTCTCGCACACTGGATATTTCAAACATATAAACCCCACTTGCTTTATTTTCAACAAATTTCATAACCTCTGATGATGTTTGCCATAGATGTGGACAAAGGTCAGGAGAGAATGCATCTGGAACATGGCCATACAGCCTGGAAAATTCACAGCAACCCAGTGATTCCGGCCATGAAAGCCTTCGACAACACATATGAGAAAGAAATGTTAAGTGATGAACATGAATGAAGGAGTTGCAAATCAGCAGTGAAAATGAATGGAAATGGAAATGCAAATAGAATAGCATTGAAACAGATAAAAAAATTAACACTGAAAATGAAATGAGCAACTAAATCATTCTCATTCCCCTCAAACAGCCATTGTGATAATGAGTGGATATTAAAATCTTGGCACTGCAGAGAATTTGACATGATTGCCAATAAAGCTTTTTCTGAAGACTCTGGTGCTAACCAGCAAAGGGCTGTTTTCCTATCACTTGACTTTGTTTTTAATAAGGAAGTGTGACATATCACTTATTGAAATCTCACATCTAATGTCCTGCCTATGTCTGGCTACACCTTCCTGGGCACGAGGGCAACACTTGCAATTTCCTCCCCTCCATGCAAATTAGCACCAACCCCCGAAATCCCTGGCAGGGTGCCAGTGTTGCCTTCTTTGGCTGTTGTACTTCAGCCTTTCCCCCTTTCCTTCAAAGACCCCTTTCTCCCATTAATCAAATGCATTTCAAGTTTTTACAGGGGAAGATGAGATCTTGATTTGCATTGAAGGCAATGTCTAAATTCACATAGACTTCAACAAAAGATAAGCTCCCTCGTCAAACCGTTTTATTGTTACTATATTTTAAAACCACACAAAATTGTAGTCTAGGTAGCTAAAGAAAACCCTCAACCAAAGTACAATGAAATTCAAAAAATGGCACAAGATATTCCTTTTATTCCCAGTGGAATATTATGGCTTTAAAGGTGTGATTACTATGCCGGTCAGGAAATACTGTATTCTGCTCCTTGTGCTGCCTTTTAATATCACTCAACAGTATAATGAGGTTTACAAGTATTCTTCTTGTAGTGGAAAATGAAAATTTTTTCATGGTATGTTTTTTTAAAATAAATATTCATAATTTATTTTTTTTAGTATCGGTATTAGGAATGTATTAGGAACCCTCACCCTACCTATTCAACTTGTTTGCAGAACACATCATGTGATGTGCAGGGCTTGATGAATCCAAGGCTGGAGTAAAAATTGCTGGAAGCAACATTAACAACCTTAGATATGCAGATGATACCCCTTTGATGGCTGAAAGCGAAGAGGAACTGAGGAGCCTTCTAACCAAGGTGAAAGAAGAAAGTGCAAAAGCTGGGTTGCAGTTAAACATAAAAAGCCCCAAGATTATGGCAACCAGACTGATTGATAACTGGCAAATAGTGGAGACAGTAACAGACTTTCTATTTCTAGCCACAAAGATTACTGAAGATGCAGACTGCAGTCAGGAAATCAGAAGATGTTTACTTCTTGGGAGGAGAGCCACGACCAACCTTGATCAAATAGTGAAGAGTAGAGACATCACACTGGCAACGAGGGGCCACATAGTTAAAGGAATGGTATTCCTGTAGTAACTTATGGATGTGAGAGCTGGACCATAAGGAAGGCTGAGCGAAGGAAGATAGTTGCTTTTGAACTGTGGTGTTGGAGGAAAATTCTGAGTGTGCCTTGGACCACAACAAGATCCAACCGGTCCATAGTCCAGAAAATAATGCCCAGCTGCTCACTGGAGGGAAGGATATTAGAGGCAAAGATGAAGTACTCTGGCCAGAAAATGAGAAGACAGGAAAGCTTGGAGATGATAATGATGCTGGGAAAATGGAAGGAAAAAGGAAGAGGGTCGACCAAGGACAAGATGGATGAATAGTATTCTTGAAGTGGCTGGCTTGACCTTGAAGGAGCTGGGGGTGGTGATGGCTGACAGGGATCTCTGGCATGGGCTTGTCTATGAGTTCACGAAGAGTCAGAAGCAACTGAACGCATAAACAACAACAATTAGGACTGTGGTGATATCATTCTTTCTTAAGATCTGTTTTGCAAAAAGAAGAGTCTTGTAGCTCTCAAAAGACTAATAATATTTTACCCAAGCTTTTCTCATCTGCACAAACTTTAAGATCTTCCGGGGAGGCCCTCCTCTCACTCCCACCACCATCACAAGTATGGTTGGGGACGAGAGAGGGGGCCTTCTCAGTGGTGGCCCCCAGCCTCTAGAATGCCCTTCCTAGAGAAATAAGACAGGCCCCATCCTTCCTCTCCTTTCGTAACAGCTTTAAGACCTGGTGGTTTAAACAAGCCTTTGAGAACGACTAGTTCTAACTCAGCCCCAGATATTGTTGAATATGGCCATATCTTTTTCTACCACTTATCAAGGTCACTTCTTCCTATTAGACCTTGGAAATGAACAGCCATAGACTATACCTATTATTGTTGTTGCCTGCTATAGCATTGCACCTAATTTTCTGGGCCCTCTACAAATTGCACTAGCCTTGGCCCGGCCTTTTTTAAAGTGCCTTGAACAGGCAGGATTATTTTAAATATATATGTGCTATTGTGATTTTAATGCTTATATTGCTTCATTAATTTTATGTTTATGCTGTTTACTCTGTATATATTGGTGATGTTACTTGCAAACTGCTCTGAGTCCCCTCAGGGAGATAGAACAGTATATAAATAAAGTTTTGTTGTTGTTTTGTTGTTGTTGTTGCAGCCTACAAAAATTTATGCCAAATAATCTGAGAGCCTTTAAGGTTTTGCAATGTTCTGTTTTCACTACAATAGCAAAGTTGATCCTTTGGAAATCTCTTCCAAGGATTGTAAGATTTGGACAGGCTCATATGGACATATGCAGGCTTTACAGATCATACTCAGCACATGACTGGTAGCCATGAAGCAATGTCAACAAGGACCAACCTATGCCAGTAGTCTGGCTGCAGAATTTTGGACTTCCTGAGGTTCGCAGGAGTTTCCAAAGGCAGACCCATGTAGAGTGTTTCACTGCAATCTAAATGGCATGTAATCAAGGGATGTGTTACTGAAGGCTAATTAAAGTCCTTTTAACATCTCTGACCTATTAGACACCTTTAATTATCTTGAGTACTTAAATCTGGGAGGACCTCCAAAATTTGGCAAAAATGTCCCTGTTGTCCACTAGAGGGTGTCAGGAGCCTTGTTGAAATGTGTGGGTGTTGGAGTGGCTCCCTGAGGTTCAGGGAAGGTGTGTGTGTGTAGCCTCCAGGCTCTGAAAGGCATCCACTCCTTTTCTGAATCTTTGTTGTTTGTTGTTACCACCCTTCAACTCTTTATGACCACCCGATAAATGAGAGTCCTCCAACTCGTCCTATCCTTAATTGCCTGGCTGACTTCTCGCAGACTCACGGCTGTTGCTTTCCCCATTGAGTCTATTCATCTGGAATGTGGTTTTCTTCTTTTCCTACTGTCCTCGACTTCACTAAGCATTATCGTCTTTTCTTGTGAGTCATTTCTTATGATATAGCCAAAGTATGATAGCTTCAGTGTGGTCATTTTGGCTTCTATGGAGAGGTCAGGCTTGATTTGTCTTTTTTATCAGTTCGCAGTATCTGCTGAACTCTTCTCTAACACAACATCTCAAATAAGTTAAGTTTCTACCTATCAGTGTTTTCAGTATCTATCTTTCACAACCATACACAGAAATAGGGAATAGTTTGGTATGGACCATCCTAACTTTAGAATTCAGAAACTTTTAGACTTGAAGACCTGGGGCTCTTCCACACAGCCCCATATCTCAGAATATCAATGCAGAAAATCCCACAATATATGCTTTGAACTGGGTTATCAGAGTCCACACTCAGATAATGTGGGATTTTCTGCCTTGATATTCTGGGATATAGGGCTATGTGGAAGGGCCCCCAGACTAACTCCTTCATAGTTGCTCTTCCAAGTCATTGTTTTCTTTTGATTTCATGACTGAGTTTATTTAAATGAATATATTTTATCACTTAGCTCTCCATTTTCTTGGCTCAACTGCAGCATGTGTATGGGAATCAGCAGTTATTTAGGGAAAATGTAATCCTCTTTTAAGTTTAAATTTGCTGTTGCTCTGTGGGGCAGCGGCTTTCCTATCTGCTACATGGAATGAAGTTGGTCATGAAAAGCATTGTTCTAGGAAGGTTTCTTATATAATTAGTAAAATGAACAAATGCTTTTTCATAAAATACTGTGGCATGTCATGTCTTTCTTTTCTGCATGCCAGCCACACAGGCAGATCCAAAGTAGCAAGTATTTATTCAAGTCTATTGTAACTTTTGGTCTCATTTTCTATCCTAAGATGAATGGATGGGATCCTTGAAGTGACTGGATTGACCTTGAAGGAGCTAGGGGTGGTGACGGCCAACAGGGAGCTCTGGCATAGGCTGGTCCATGAAGTCACAAAGAGTCGGAAGTGACTAAACGAATGAACAACAACAAAACAATATAAAAATTATGTTCTTTCATGAAGCTGCCTTATGCCATTTATGAGATGATACTATGAATATATGGAGTTGTATACATGCTATTGCTTATCTGGGAGTAAGTTCCATGGAAAACTGTGAGATTAATTTCCAAGTCAATATGAACAGAAATGCACTGCAAAAATGACCTCTCCCTAGATGAGTGGGCTGCATTTTCATCTGTTACTGAAGTCATTCACAGTATTCTTTGTCTCTGCTATATGGTCACTGGACTCCTCAGAAGGGTTTTTTTTCCCTGGTGTAGTGTCTAAAAAGAAGAAAAGCCTAGCCCTATTTCTGTTTGCTGACACAAATTTTCTCTACCCAATTTGGTCATATTCTCTCTGTTGTTTTTTCCTACTCATAAACCCATCAAATGTATTCAAAAAAAAGTAGTCACTGGTTACAGAAGGCACTAGAACTCACCAGGCATGGGGCTGTGTATATGGTAGGTCAAAAACTCCTGTGCTCACTGTTAGCCTTATCCAGCAAAGTTTTTCCTGTGTTTTAAAACTTTTCTCATATGATGCAAATGAAGTTGCAAAACTGAAACCCAGGAATGATTGGTTCATGACTATGAATTGTGAGTGTTTTTTTTTTGGTAATACTGATTAAGCTAGAGCAGGGGTCCTCAAACTAAGGCCCAGGGGCCAGATGCGGCCCTCCAAGGTCATTTACCCGGCCCTCGCTCTGGGTAAACCTAAGTATGAAACTACTTGAAAGCACACAATAACAACAACAATCCTATCTCATCAGCCAAAAGCAGGCCCACACTTTCCATTGAAATACGAATAAATTTATATTTGTTAAAATTGTTCTTAATTTTAATTATTGTATTGTTTTTAAATGTTTTTTGCACTACAAATAAGGTATTTGCAGCGTGCATAGGAATTCGTTCATGTTTTTTTTAAAATTATAATCCGACCCGCCAACAGTTTGAGGGACTGTGTCCTGGCCCTCTGATTAAAAAGTTTGTGGACCCCTGAGCTAGAGAATGTAGCAAGCTGATTCATAAAACTTTATTTTTGTTGTTACTTTTAATAAAGCCCATTATTCATTAATTTTGAAAATAATGGGGATAATACTCATATCTTTAAGAAAAATAACTCTTTTCAAAATAAAAATACAATGCAGTTTGTTAGTACTTTGGATGTTTGATCAGGAGAGAAGCTGCTGCAGAAGAAGTTTGCTCCTAATCCAAACTTTAGTTAATGTACAGGCATTTATCTACCCTTCATTAATGCACATAGGCTTGGCAATGGCATGAACTTCTTTTCCTCTGGAATGGGGTCGAAAAACTAATTATTCACCATATGGTGGCCAGCCCAGCAACAATTGCTGAAGCCATGGAAGCAAAAGGAAGTTGGCTGGTTGATTTCTTTGAGCAGTTTGCACAGCGATGACTCTCTTGACACATGCCATTCATTGGGCTTCTGAATAACAGATGGACTAAGGCTGGGAATTGTGGAAAAATCATGGGCAGAGATCTGGGGCTGCCCCTGCCTTTTTATCCCTCAGAATGACTTTGGGTCACATGGCTGGTGAAAAATAACAAGAAGGGGATTGTGCACCCAGGATTTCCCTTGCTTCTTTCAGAAAGCAGGGCGTAATTTTGACTGCCTTTTTTGTATTTTGTTTATTAAAGGGATCAGGGGTTTTAGATGAAAGAGATTACTTAGTTTGTGATTGGGGTGTGTGTGTGTGTGTTTTGGGAGATGGGGATTGTGTTGTGGTAGTGACTCTCAGCTCATTGTTGCAGGGGAAAATGGTGTTGGTTTGATAAGGGATAAGAAAATGGATGGGGTTTTAAATTAAAATTTAAATTACTTGCTATTTGTTCTCTTCTCATTTGTAAATCGTACATAGGCAAGTTAAGATAAGAACTGCTTTAGATTCAGAATATCCAAACCTGAAATAGGCTGGGGGGGGGGATCTTTACACCCTGCTTCTATGAATCTTGAGAAAGGAGGGGAACCATAATAGGACCACGGTGACCACACTTAGAATGGGAATCCTTTCCAGTTTTAAAATTCTCCAAAGAACTGACAGCTCCAGAGGAATTGGGAACTAGCCCAGTAGATATTTTCATGTGTTCCCCATCCCCTGTAAAAATGAATCAGAATAATTTGGGACAAGCACAATTTTAATCAAGCACAGTTGATAAATTGTTATTTGGGTCACCTGTTATAACGAAGATGATGAGATATCTAAGCAGGGCGGACACAACGATCCCACCTCTGCCCTTTAATGTAGCGTTGATCAAAGGCTGACCCTACGTTAAATATACAAGTGACCGAATGTTCTCGGTAGTATTTGCCGCCACCACCTCAGAATTGCTGGCCTGAGGAACCAAAAGGGTGTGAATGTAATATAGGTAATGTGTGTGTGAGCTCTTGATCTTCTATGGCTTCCTCCACTGGATGACTGGACTTTTAAAAATGATTTTGAGAGAATGTGAGTTCTGAGGGAAACGAATGGATTGAGGCATACACCAGTTAAAAGTTAACTAGTAAGAATTTATTCAACTTGAGAATAACAACAACTCGTTGGAAATGAGTGGTACAGAATCTTGACTCAGTTGCATAAACTTGGTTACTTAAAACAAACAGTTCCCCTGACAGAATAGCTTTTACAGCTGTGAGTCCCTTTAACAAACTGTTCTACTTTTAGACACAGTTTCTCTTAGAGCACAGACTCCAGTCTGCCTCACTCACTGGGCTATAAGGTATCTTTAAACCTCTCTTAAGTTTAATAAGACACAGCTCTCTTTTACTAGTCCTCTCAACGTAGTAAAACTCTAGCCTAATGTCTTAACCCTATTCCCTAACCTAAAGGCTCACTAAAAGCTCTTCCCTTTCTGTCAGATCTCTGCTGTAACTTCCTATCTCAAAAACACAACCTTCTCTGTCTCTAATCTAAACCCTTCTCTCCTTTTTGTCAAAACAGGCAGCTTATTTCCCTCTCTCTAAACTGACTCCTCCCCTACTGGCTATACCCAATCAGGAGTCAGCTTGACTCCTCCTCCTGCTCTGCTTGACTACCAAGATGCCAGCCACTGCCATGCAGGCTTCGGCCTAGCCGACTGAAAGGTAGATCTATTACACCTGTCCTTTGCCCTATCCTGTCTACACTTCACACAGCAAAGATGCCTAACGTCAGAGCTCACCTTGGAAAAGTTGTTTGTCCTTCAAATCTCAGAGCCAATGCCCTCCAGCTCCTAACCAGAAAAAAACCCAGGGGTGGGTAATTTGCTTTAAGTGAAAAATGGAAATAATCATCTGAAGAATGAAGTCCAGACTACAGTGTGACAGTCTATCATTTCAGATTTGGGTTTATTTGTGGGAAGCTGTGTTGGCTATGCAGCAGGATTTTTTTTTGTCATGTCAGGAGCAACCTGAGAAACTGCAAGTCGCTTCTGGTGTGAGAGAATTGGCCATCTGCAAGGACGCTGCCCAGGGGACGCCTGGATGATTTGATGTTTTATCATCCTTGTGGGAGGCTTCTCTCATGTCCCCGCATGAGGAGCTGGAGCTGATAGAGGGAGCTCATCCGCCTCTCCCCGGAATCAAACCTGCGACCTGTCGGTCTTCAGTCCTGCTGGCACAGGGGTTTAACCCACTGTGCCACCGGGGGCTCCTTGCAGCAGGATACAAAATACACAGAAGAGTGATATCTATATGTGGTAGCATTCTTGCACCAGCCTTATTTAACATCTTTACTAACTATCAGCCACAGCCACCACTCACAAAGAGCTTTATATATGTTGATGACCTTGGTCTAACAATACAAGCAAAAGACTTTGAAACAGTCAAAAACCAACTTACCTTGTGCAACTGTGGAACAGAACAAACAACTCCGCACCTGTTTGCTTGTCTACGATGCCCTGCCTCATGTACTGAGGAAAAATTGTTTAAAGCTACAGACAATGTAGTTGCTGTTGCCCAGTTTTGCCTAAAAATTATTTAGCCGCTTGTGCTCCTATTTTTATCAGTTTTATACTTATGTATGCAATGCTTTTGACATGAAATAAATAAAAAAACTATATGTGGCCATCCAAAAGATGTAAAATAATTTTGCAAACTTTGAAAGTTTACTGTTTTCTTTACCAACCAAAATATTACAATAATACAGTAGAAGAAAATGACAGTTTCAGAGTTGTAACCTTATGTCTTATTTGACATATTTGCTTAAGATGGTATTTAAAGGAAACCTGAAACAAGGCTGATGCAGGTAGAGGACCTAACCTTTCTTGCCATGCGAGAATTGAGGATAAAGTCAGTAAAAACCAAGTAATAACTTTCCATATTCATTAGCAGCACCAAAGTAAATCCCTTTGAGGTCCTGGCCCTCTTTATCATGTTTTTGTTCTTTTTAAAACAGCTTTGCCCATAAACCTACATTTAAAACAGTTTGGCAAAATAACAGGCCTAATAATTAATTGGAAGAAAACGGAGGTAATGGCAATAAACCTGGAGAGAAAAGACAAAGAGAAAATAATTGATCAATTTAAGGTTAAGATTAGAAACAAAATTAAGTATTTGGGAGTTACAATACCAGTCAATTATTCAGAGTTAAAAATATTAAATTTTGATAGATTATTTAGGGAAATTCAAGAAAGACTACTAGAATACAAAAAATTTAATCTCTCGTGGTTTGGTAGAATCGCAATCTTTAAAATGAAAATATTACCCAAATTTAACTTCCTATGTAATATGTTACCTATTAAACTGCCAGAGGTTGATCTTAAAAAATGGCAGAAATTAGTCAATGAATTTTGTAATGGATCTAGAAGATCTAGGCTACCGAGAGGCCTATGGTATATTTCTCAGAAATTAGGGGGATTAGGAATTTATTATTATTTACTCTATTTGTATACCGCATTTATCAGCCTGGAACGGCGACTCAATGCGGTTTACAGTAAAAATAACAGTGAACAATATAAAGACACACATCCACAAACAATACACATAATCATCAACGCCTACTTAGAATCAGATCCCGATCTCATAATCCTTAATTCAATCCTTGTTCAATGCCGTCATTATTGGGGTGGTTGTTACTGCATAGTTAACCGAATGCCTGTTCATAGAGCCACGTCTTAACCCTCCTTCGAAACGCCAGCAACGAAGGGGCCTGCCTGATGTCCGCTGGTAACGCATTCCATAGCCGAGGGGCCACTACCGAGAAGGCCCTGTCTCTCGTGCCCGCCAACCGCACTTGTGACGCTGGCGGGACCGAGAGCAGGGCCTCCCCGGACGATCTTAACGCCCTTGCCGGTTCATAGGTGGAGATGCGTTCGGAGAGGTAAGTGGGGCCGGAACCGTGTAGGGCTTTATAGGCTAAAGCCAGCACCTTAAATTGTGCTCGGTAGCAAATTGGCAGCCAGTGGAGCTGGTTCAACAGGGGGGTGGTATGCTCCCTGAGAGCCGCTCCCGTTAGCAACCTGGCTGCCGAGCGCTGGACCATCTGAAGCTTCCGGGCAGTCTTTAAGGGCAACCCCACGTAGAGCGCGTTGCAGTAATCTATACGGGATGTGACAAGAGCGTGGACTACCGTGGCCAAGTCCGACCTCCCAAGATACGGGCGCAGCTGGCGCACAAGCCGAAGCTGTGCAAATGCTCCTCTGGAAACCGCCGAAACTTGGGGTTCCAAGGTTAGCGAAGAATCCAGAGTCACACCCAAGCTGCGAACCTGCGTCTTCAGGGGGAGTGCGACCCCGTCCAACACAGGCTGTAACCCTATACCCTGCTCGGCCTTCCGACTGACCAGGAGTACCTCTGTCTTGTCTGGATTGAGTTTCAATTTGTTCACCCTCATCCAGTCCGACACAGCAGCCAAGCACCGGTTCAGGACCTGGACAGCCACCTTAGAAGTGGGTGGAAAGGAGTGACAGAGTTGGACGTCATCTGCGTACAGATAACACCGCACCCCGAAACTCCGGATGATCTCTCCCAACGGCTTCATGTAGATGTTAAATAACATGGGGGACAGTATTGAACCCTGCGGGACCCCACAAATCAATGGTTGTGAGGACGAGCAGTTGTCCCCCAGTAACACCTTCTGGGAACGATCCTCTAGGAAGGACCTGAGCCACTGTAGAACAGTGCCTCCCAGGCCCATTCCCGCAAGACGTCCCAGAAGGATACCGTGGTCGACGGTATCGAAGGCCGCTGAGAGATCCAGCAGAACTAACAGGGACACACTCCCCCTGTCAAGCTCACGCCGGAGATCATCCACTAAGGCGACCAAGGCTGTCTCGGTACCATGCCCCGGCCTAAAGCCAGACTGTGCCGGATCCAGATAATCAGTGTCTACCAAGAATGCTTGGAGTTGAGAGGCCACCACACGTTCCAGGACTTTGCCCAAGAAGGGAAGATTGGAAACAGGCCGATAGTTGACGAATTGAGTGGGGTCCAGTGATGGTTTCTTCAACAGCGGTTTTATTATAGCTTGTTTTAAGCTTGCTGGAATGTTGCCTTCCCGAAGGGAGGCATTAACCACCACCTTTACCCACTCGGCCAATCCCCCTCTGGCCTCCTTCAGAAGCCAGGCTGGGCAGGGGTCTAGGATGCATGTGGTAGCTCTCATTCCTCCAAGCACCTTGTCCACATCCTCGGATTGAACCAATTGAAATGAATCCATCAAAACCGGACAAGCAGATGTTCGTGTTACATCCTCAGAGACTGCCGTTAATATGGTATCCAGACCAGAACAGATCAAAGCGACTTTGTCTGCAAAGAACTGAGCAAAAGCTTCACAGCGGGTTGCCGAGTTGTCAGGGCTCCCATTCTGAGTTGTGGGATTTAAAAGGCCTCTGACAACTCGAAACAGCTCAGCCAGACGGTTCTTTGCGGACGCAATATTGGCCGCAAAGAAGGATTTCTTTGCCGCCTTTATTGCCACGGCATATGCCCTTAATAGGGCAACAAACCGTGCTCGGTTTGACTCGCTCGGGTCCGAACGCCACACACGCGGGTTGCTTTATGAATACATGGTGAAGGAAATTATACATGTTCAGGCCTTGGTGGTGGGGTTATGTGTTTGTCAAATGTTCACTGTTTTGTGTTTTGTCTATTCTGTAAGTTGTTATTGTATGTAAATAAAAAATTTTAAAAAAGAAAAGAAAAAAAACAGCTTTGCCTGATGAAAAAGCCAGTGAGCTTCAAGAGCTTGTGTGATGTGTTTTGCAATTTTTGTGCTTGTGCAGCTCTTGTATGTAACATTGTGAGAAGCAGAGCCTGCTTGTATCAGCTGCCTAGCATTCCTTGCTTCCACTGTAGCCATTTTCCCTTATTCATTCCAAGATATGAGAAGTTGCAGTGATAGTAGATGCATAGAGTTTCGATTCCCTGAATGAACAAAACAGTTGCATGCATTTGTTGCTCCCATGCTTCCTGCAATTTCAGATGTCTCAGGTTGTGTCTACACCTACCAGATAATTCTGGTGTAATGGGTTCTAGAGCTGGCTCTGATGCAACTCAGCAGCATCCTTGGAGCCCTTATGCTGTCTACATGGCCAGCCAGTCTGAGGACACATCAGGGCAATTACATGTATTTCCACTAGCAAGCATCTCTCTCTGAGTCTTTCTGGCAACATCACATTTCTGGTTCATGGCTCAGAACTAGAAATGGCATCACCAGAAATGTGCAAGTCTCTGGGAAAAACTGCATGCTGGCAGCAATTGAGATGGCAGCAACAGTCCATTGGTGGTGTGGGCAGTGGATTGAGCCAGTTGTCCAAACTTCTGAAACTACAGTATCACTCTGGAACATCTGAGAAACTTCTGAAGAAATCTTTAGATATAGATTAATGATTGGAAACAGCAGTTGAGCTGTATATCCAGCTGTGCATCATGTGGACGCCTTGCATTGGCTGAACACTGAGTCTATTTTATTTTGGCCATGTACATAGCCTGTTCTTTTTGTATGTCTTTTGTTAGTCGTGTTATGACTAACACAGATTTGATTTTGTGCCAATTGACTAGATCTTTACACTTTGTCAGAACTCTTCTCTATGGAAGCAGCATTTGCTTTGCCTAATTATTACAGATTATCAAATTAAGTTAAAAATTAGAAAGCATAGCTAAAGGGCCTCCCCATAGTAAAAAACCAAGGAATAGCACCATTGTGATAAAACCCACCCTTTTCAAAATTCCTTGTTGTTTCAAAGGGTGCCAGAGGATGTTGTTGTTCTTTTTAAAGTGGGAGAAGCCTTATTCAGAAAAGTGCATTATGTTCTCATCAGCTGTCAGCTTTCAACATTTATTTTGACAATGGCTGTTTTTGTCAGAATTTGTAAGATGCTTTCCTTAAACCCTGGTCCTGAGATATGATAAATGGGCCATAACAGGTGACCTTTACCCATGGCTGCATGTTAATATTCAGAATGGTCCTTTTGTTCCTTTCAACAATGCTTGTCATTTTTATGAAAAAAAGCTTAGTTTGCCAATATGACCCTCTGTTAGATGGCTGGGCCATTCCAGATTGGTCACCAGGAAGCGCCCAGTGCCTTTGACTGAAATGACATGGAAGATGTATGGTCGAAGTGCTGTACTCAGCACCACTGCTGTGACACGAAGAAAACCACTTTGACCCAAATAGAAGTGTCTTCAAACAATGTCGCACCAACCAAAGACAACATATTGGGAAGAAAAATGCTTGTGAACAGTTTGCGCTCGAAGATGTATTGGCTGGATGGCCATAGGGCAATCTTTGAACTATTGAAGTCTTTTGAAATATTGTTTAGTACTACAACAATACATACAAACACACTTAATCAAGCATAGATGCTCTTTACACAGTGTATCATCTGACCTCAAACACTCTGCTCTCAGATTTATTTTTTTTACAAGGAATTACTTGATAGGAAATCTTCTGCCAAACCACACTTTTGGAAACCAGTAAAAATGTTAAAATGTATTTGCATTATGTCCAAGTGGATGTGATCGGTAACAATAGTTATTCTTTTACATGAAACAAATTGTTTTATGAACTGTCTATAACTTTAAAAGGAAGGCTTACCATATATGTGTGTTTTTACTTCCAGTGCTACATTTTAAGGAATCCCTTCTCCTCACCCCTTCAAGTCACTATTTAAAATCAATATTAATCTTAAATGACAAATATCAAGCCATACCAACTTCAATTTATACCAAAAAGGATCATAATAATTGTAATATACTCTCCGTGTGGCACGTGTTCAGAAGTCATGGCTGCAAAATGTAAATAATATGGTGGAAAATCCAACCTGCTATAAAATAATCCCTAACTATAGCGGTTTAGCTCTCGATTTGGCATTAAGTATCTGCGATATTGTTTTGAAATTCTCTTATATTCTATGATCCCAGACTTGTGGCTGCTTATTACATGTTTCCATGTTGTTTCTAGGACAATGATGCTCATCATCCCACTTTTTCCTGAGATTGCAAGTCAAGGTGGGTTACAACAGATAAGACAAACGTATGGTAGTTAAACATGAACAGAATGCAGCAATCTGTTTACTGCAATAATTAAAAAGTATATAAACCACAATGAAATGAAAAGCAGTTAAATCAAAACATGACACACAAATCAAATCAATAATTAAAGTAACAGTAAGAGTAAAAGCAAATAAAAGTGCAACATATTATACAAGGCCTGCTCACCCTGAAAAATCAATTCTCAAAGATCTGCTGGAATAAAATGGCATTTATTTGCTTGTGGAAAGATAGGACTGAGTAAAATCGTTCAATAAAACAAATATGTAAGTACTGATATTTTCTAGATACGTTCACAGAAGTGAATGCTTTGCAGTATTTCAAAGCTCTTTAATTTTTTTCTGTTTTCCTTTCTCTTAGAAAATGTATAAATTAGATCTATATGGCAGGAAAAAACAAAGAATGAAAGGATCAATAACACGAGATAAGTATTTTATATAAATCTTTGGAATTTCACACTGAACTGTGCAACTGGATTTTGACTAACTCTGTTTTGTCTATGAATTATTCTTTTGCTGCAAAGTTTGAAAATTTCAAGAGAATTTCAATATTTTTACTGCTTGCAATCTTTTTTTCAACAGTTGTAGCAACTTGTTTCTTTTCATTCAATTTTGTATGTACATTCCGACTTGTCATTGCATTTTTGGAGAATATTTTTGAGATTTACAAATGTTATCTCTTAAAAATAATTTGTTCCAATTCCAGTTTTAAGCCTTGAATTGCAGTTGCTTGATTTGCCTTGTTTTTATTCATCATTATATTACTCTATGAGAGCCAGTGTGGTATTGAGTATTTGACTATGACTCTGGAAAGCAGGGTTTGAATCTCCATTAGGCCATGAAAATTTACTGAGTGGCCTTGGACAAGTCATAGGACCCTTCCACACAGCCCTATATCCCAAAATATCAAGGCAGGAATCCTACATTATCTGAGTGTGGACTCAGATAACCCAGTTCAAAGCAGATATTATGGGATTTTCTGCCTTGATATTTTGGGATATCGGGCTGTGTGGAAGGACCCACACAATCTCAGTTCTGGGAAAACCCTGTGATAGTCTTGGGCTACCATAAAATGGAAATGTTTTGAAGGCACAATCAACAGTGCTCTACAGCAACTCATCAATTTTCCCATTTCTCAAAAACAAACAATTACTTTGAGGGCCCTTCCACACAGCCCTATATTCCAGAATATCAAGGCAGAAAATCCCACATTATCTGAGTGTGGACTCAGATAACCCAGTTCAAAGCAGATATTGTGGGGTTTTCTACCTTGATATTCTGGGATATAGGGCTGTGTGGAAGGGCCCTGAATCAGTTCTAATATCAATTTGAGTGCTAGAAGCCACATTATTATTCTATCTGCATGGTTACCACTTTAGTACTGTCTAGAGCAGTGATTCCCAACTTTTTATTTTGACCAGGGGCCACTTTGGCCAGGGAGCACGCTCCAACATTAGTACCCAAAAGGGTAACAAATCCGTTTTTGGTCAACTTTAGATTCTGTTTGGGATGCTGATTCAGAAAATTGCTTTGGATAGACCAGATCAGCTCTAGTTTCTGATACAGAACATAAGCCATGATCAATGACAGGGAAGGAGTGGCAGGCTACATGAAAGAAGCAGAATTAAAATAAAATAAATAAAATAAATAAATAAAGAGGAAGGAGGCTTGGGCACTAGATTTTTGTCCTCGCGGCCCACTGGTGGTTCACAGGACACAAGTTTAGAACCATTGGTCTAGAGGCTTAAGACACGATAAGCCAGCACTTGCACCATTAGGTATTCCTTCTCTTCCTTTTATTGAAGCTACGTATGTAACTTGCTAAGCAATTAAAAAATTATAATTACCCAAGAAAAGGGGTGACATTATATTTTTAAAAAATAGTAATGCATTTGTACCCATATTGATAGAAAAAGAAAACAAAATGATTTGTAAACATGGTTGCCTGACAATCGCTTCTTGGTGGAGTGCCATTTTCTTCACAATCATTGAAGTTACAGGAGCTTCCTCTATTTTTCATCCTGGCAATCCCAGCCCATGTGGTGCATCTGGCTATAGGAAATAGCTTGATGCCTTTCTGCTGATCCTTTCACTCTCCAATAACACAGACATGCTTGTAGTGAAGGGCTGTATCTCTTAAAAGACAGGTTTGTAGGAGATCTGGGTTGTGTACATGGTCGCTAAAGAATTCCAATTTCTACAGTGACCAAAAGATGAGCTGCAACAGCCTAAATCTGACTTATGCTACCATAACAGATCCAGCCAAATTTCAATGTGGCAATAAAATATAGGGCCCTTCCATATAACCCAAAATATCAAGGCAGATAATCCACAATATATGCTTTGAACTGGTTTATCGGTGTCCACACTGCCATATAAACTGGTTCAAAGCAGATAATGTGGGATTTTATACAGCTACGTGGAAGGGGCCATAGTCTTGGATAAATAAAGGGATGGGATAGTATGCAGATGGAATTTGTAAAAATGTAAGGAAATCAGAACCAAGACTTCCACATTTCTACTTTCTTTCTTTCTGTATCTATTTACCTTTTTGGTTTTTCTAGACAGACCTCTACTGCTTTCTTATGTCATGACAGTACTGCCTCTCTTACTTCCCAGGGCTCCATATGTCATGTCTGCATCTGTTTCCTCAAAAACCAAGTTTAAAGGAAGCAATAATAGCCAGGCATCTGAGTGACCAAGAGCCTAAAACAGTCTCTCTGAAAGAAGAAGAGAAACTTCTCCAGCAGTATTCTTCCATCCCCCATCCTGAACCACCTCAGTTACCATGGTACCTCCTGACATTTTCCATGCTTCACTATATCCTTCAGAAAAATGCTTCGGGGCAAACGCTGTCGTTCGTGGAAATGTAGCATGACCGTCTCCTTCACTCCTGGCCTGTCCTTCCGCCAATCTCTGCACAAAGAGGTTAATAAATGTTTACTCCAGCCCTCCCCTCGGGCCCACTGCCCCCAGTGTTTCCATATGGCTTGTTCACAGGCTTGTGCTTGTTTGGGTTTGAATGCTCACTTACATAGACTGGTGTGAAGGAATTGTTCCACCCATGCTGGCCATCTTCAAATCAATGCCGGCCCAGAACAAGAGAAAGTGCCTCAGATGTAGTGGTTTCCACAGCACTATTGTTGGCCTTTTGTTCGACATTTTTGAACCTAATAAATAATGTCAAAAGTCTCTATCCTAGCCAAAAATGTTCCTTTTCAAAACCTTCTAGTAGCATTTTTTGTTCTGTGATGGCTTCCAGGGTTGCAAAGAATTTGCACTTTACAATGGTAATTTGATGTATCGCGTGCCATGGTGCAATATGCATTGTGTGATTTGCTTGTCAAAAATAGAGTAATTGTGACTTTTTCTTCTTTTCATCCTCCTTCCTATTTCATAACTTTTGAAAGATATTGAAATAGAAAGTTTCCTGTAAGGAGTAAATAATTCAAGAGCTGAAAGAGATTATTTTTCTCTCTCCAAATTCACTTATCCAAAAGCTGGTCAGAGGGGTAGGACCCCCCCCCCCCACTGTTTTTGTTTGCTTATATTCTATTATCTTTCTGTTATGTTATTCAAATTCATACGACATCATTCATATGACTGCTTTGGGAACCTCCTAAATCAAAACTTCCTGTGGTACATATATTGTAGTGTATGTATGTGTGTTTATGTATATTATATGTATGTATATGCAAAGACGGATATTGGCACTAACATTGACATCTCAGAAGTTTCAGAGCATTTTGTGCAAATTTGTTGACCCACTGCGAAACTTTGGTTCCCCCCTTAGAAAATTACTGCTTTGGTCCATTTTCCATGGAGCTTAATATGAAAACAAGTTCTTGGATTGTAAGTGCAGGCTTCATGTTTCATTCAAGTTATAAGCAAAAACATCAGTATCAACCCAAGTAATCTCGGGTTATAGATAGAGTTTATTGTCCTGATTTATTATGTTTGATTTTTAACATTTGAGCTGCTTTGCATGTGGAAATGGCTAACTTCTGTATGTCCAAGGTCTTTCTTTATCTCTTTTCAATGATGGACAACACAGGTAGAATAGCCAGAACATACACTGTTGTCTTTCAAAGAATTTGTGTTCTTAGTGCAGACATGAAGGGATTTTCATGTCATATCATAGATTGCTTTTGCAGTTTCAAAACAAAATCCAAGATAATGCCTTACCTATACATTTCCACAGCAGAAAGAAGATATCTTTGTATATGTGTGTCCCCATCACATGGACAAGTCATGCCCATTTGGGTTGTAAAGCAGAGTTGCACACCAGCAAGATATCTCCTTGCACAACATCCAATAAAGAAGTTCTGCTTGCATAAATTCCCAAGAAAGTTCCAACCAAACCTCAATCTAGTTTAGGACTCTAGATGATCTAAAAGCGATATCATGCCACAGTCTTAAAAGCATCACTGGAGGGCTTTCTCGTGGTTCTGTTTGACGACAACAGAGGAGAGAGCTGCTCCTACTTTGGGGGATTTTCTTCCATGCAGGCTAGGCTGCTCTCCCCACTCCCCTATCTCCAGCAGACAAAGATCTTTTTTTGTTCAAGCAGATTTCTCCTGCCACATTATGCATACTAGCAACAGATTTATTATGCATTTCCTTCAGTGCTAATCCTTCTTCTCCTTATGCCTACCTGTCTTATTGAGTCTGCCAGAGGATGAGCCATTGATTCTAATAAATTCTACCATTTCAGAACTGACTAAAAAAAAAGACTGGGATTCATTAGGTATTAATCATGAAACTCTCTAGATTGGGTTACATCACTAAAGTTTATTATTATTACAAAAGCCAACAAGATAATAATTTAACAAGCTAACTGCCCAGTCATTTCCAAACTCTGAATGCAACTTCTCTACTGAAGAATTAAAGCAGTTTGATACTACTATAAGTGCCATGGTTCCATGCCATGGGAGTTGTAATTTGATAAGGCACTAGCATACTCTGGAAGACCTTGGGAAACTACAACTGCAAAAGCAGATGAAAGACAAGTAACTAGCTATTTTTACCTAGCTTCCTTTGAAAGCTGTTTGATACTCTGTTTTCAGATATTTGCCAACTATGATTTCACTCTCAGAAAATCAGCATCTATCTGTTTTTCACTGCAGATAGAAAATAAATACATTTCATCACCACCTCAGAAAAATAAAGAGATTGTTTTGTTGTGCTGTGGCAACAGGCCATTCTCCATGTTATCAGCAAAAACCACACAAGCTAAAACAAACACGAAGTTCTCCAGTGCAGCTGATAACATATCATTGGCTAAGACATTTTGCATGATTTGCAAGCATCTAAGGCCAGGCACCAACATTAATCCACCTTGACCCAATGCTTGAAATATCATTGTCTAATTGGACATTTCCCTATCACCACATCTATAAGTACTTTGTATCTTTCAACATTGATCCAGGTTCCCATCTGCATGACATATTTACTAGAAACATTAATAATCAATAATTTAGAAAATACAAGTGTTAAGTTCCACTGGAAGTGGAGAAGACAAAGAATGCATTGAAGAAATCCAACTAGTATGATAAATATATTCCAAGATCTTTACATAACCAGCAGCCACCCATATTTCCCTTCTTTATATGCTTATTTGCATTTATTGTGGTGTAAATCTTTAAGATAAAGGGAATAGTAGTCATTTCAGGGCAAATTCTGTAAGTACATAACTACTTTTTCTGCCAATGATCACTATTTCTCCTACAAAGTGGACCCTCACCATTAAGTGCAGCCACATCTTGTCCAAAATTCCTCATTATTCTACTTGGTAGCAGTGCATGGTAATGGTGGTCTTAATTTATTCCTTGTGACTAAATCAGTATGTTATGTCGGTTTTCCCCTTCCCACACTGCCCTTTACTTAAAGATGCATCCTTTTCGAAGTATTGTGTGTGTGACTTTAACAATGTTCTGTTCACATTTCCTTGGATAGGGCCAACAATTGCTTGTTGACCCATTTTAACCCCTTTTGAGCATCATCTTCAAAGTGTAACTGTCCTTGACAATGAAAGAGACCTTCCTATTGTCTGGTCCTTCCAGGCAAGCTTTAGCATTGAGTTAAATGGCTTTCAGATGGAAGAGTTGGCTGCATGAAGGAGACAAAGTGGTCTGTTGTTCTTGACTGACTTTGGTTGAGTTTCCTTTTCCAGCACCCCCTCCTCTTTTGAAATGACACATTTCTATAGAAAATGACAGACGTTTTGACAGGTGCAATATGCTTTGAATTGTTCTGTCAGATAATTCTTTTGTCTTGTTTTTTCCCAGCAAAGTGGTACATCCCCTTTGGATGCTGATATGCATATTGTTTGCTTTTCATTTACTGTGATGAAGCTTTCCATCCCTCCTCCACCCTCTTGTTTCTGGGTTTCTCTCTTTTCCAAAAGGCTTTTGCATAGCATGATGCAACTAACCCAGATGGGAAGACAGACAGGAGTGCTGGGTCCTCTCCTATAACCGCTTGATTATCATTCATGTTAAGAACAACCAATACTTTGCAAAAAGAAAAGTTTGCAACTACTCATTGAGATGGATATCTCTTACACAATTGCTGATTTTAGGAGTTTTGTAGACTTTGCTTTACATATGTGTAATTGTCTTGATTTCTTTTTAGATCATATAAATCTAAAAAGATCTATATGACCTTGAGTCCCCTTTGGGGTAGAGAAAAGCAGGATACAAATAGAGTAAATAAATATATAAATATATAAATGAATACATTACATAATTATCACAGCAAATTGAAATCTTAGGGACAAGTCTGGTAAGAATTTCCAAGAAACTTATAGAACTTACAGAGTAATTGTTTAGCATTAAATAAGCTGGTTAGAACTGTCCCAAATACTCAATGTCTATCCTCCCTTGAAACACACCATACTTTGCCATTATACTTCAGCTTGCACTCCATCAGATTGGAATAATAGATAGCTCTGTTAGTATTTTGGTAGTGAAAGCAATGCAAGCCCAGTGGAATTGCATAGAGATCTATAAGGGGAACAAACTAGAAGTCAAGAGGAAATGAATGAAGCTCATGAGCATGTACTCTACAGTAGAGTTTGATAAATGCGAACAAGGCTATAAAAATCTAGACAAAGTTTAGACTATGGACTTTTTCTACATTTTACTTCTGGCTAGAAACAGATCTGAACAATGGCTGGATTTTAGTGTTTCCAAAAATTACCCATTGCGGGCTTCTTTTGTTCCAACAATCCTGAGACCTGTCTACAAACAATATATTAGTGTTTGCTAGAGCTTAATCCATTTGAGTGGCCAACCAACCCCTGCACTCTGTTTTAAGATTGCGATTAAATGCAGACTTCTTGGCTACAACCATAAGCCACCTTCCTTCTTGCTATCCTTTGCTTTGCCTAACATCCAGTCTGGTAAAGAGCTCCGAGGATTTAAAAATCACCCCACCTTAAAAAACACATGTCTTATTTAAAGCATTGCCTCACTATGGCCCAACATATTTGTCACATTTTGTGGGGCCCACTCTACCATTAGATGGATTGATGAATACATTGACTGTTTTAAGTGAGTGATAGCTGATGTAGAAGGAATAGCAGCATTCTCCCCTTTTAGTCAACAGAGTTGTAGTTTCCATGTTGTTTTTGCTATTGTTATTAAAATGTTTGCATTAAAGAAACCCTAAAGTATACCTATGATGAGGTTTTCTTGGCAGAAAATGTCCAGAGGGCTTTTGTCCTTGTCTTCCTCTGAGGCTAGGAGAGTGCGACTTATTCAAAATCAACCAGAAGGTTTTCATGGCAGAATGAGGATTCAAAGCCTGGTCTGCCAATGTCCTAGTCCAATACTGAAACCATTATATCACGCTGGCTCTCATAACTCTGTGCCCCCTAAAGTAGTCTGTTGCTTCTGTGGAAATGGAGGCTACTCTTGACCCATCACCAGTGCTGAACTACAATTCAGCTTCTAATCTAGTTGGTTTCTTTCAGTGAAATGTGGTACCATTTTGTTCTTTGTCTGAGGCAGGAAAATATCTTGGAGCAGCTCTGACATTTAAGTAACTAAATACATTTCCAGGCAATTGTAAATTTTAGATCAGCTTGTCAGCTTCACAAATGTGGATATGGTTACCATTGCACCAGATTTTTCACATGCATTGCAACACATGCAGTAACAAGGTGACTAAAATGTAGGCTGTATCAGTGCAGCTGCTAGGGAGGTTATCCATAGTTGGTTGAGGAGCCACAGTGTACACAGGTGATGTGTCATTTCACTTCTGATCTGGTTATTGGGAACAGCCCCTTGTAGGTCTTTAAGAAAACTAACATTAGAACCTTTATCAGCTGGCTAGTTGAAGAAATAAACTTGTTTCAATAAAAGAAGCAGTTCCATGTTGGGTGCATTGCAATAATTCAAACGGGTTATAACCAAGGCATGTGCCAAGTTATGACTGATGAATACAGTCTTAATTTTTTGCCTCTGTTACATCCAAGTTGAATGGGAGCTGATCCTTGTGCTCTAAGATGAATGGAACTCTTTCAGTGCTGGACCCAAGGGTGGCTGATACATCCACTACTGCAGGGGCAACAAACCTACCTTCATTTTATAACTTTTCTTCCTGCAGTTTCTCTGACTTGAACAGGAACCCTGTGGGTGCCAAATTAGAGAGCCAAATTAGAGAGTGGGAGTCAAATTAAAGAGCTCCTGTTTGACTTGAAGTTGTTACAGGAAGAGTGGTAGTAAAATTAAGAGTGGTCACAAATCCATTCTCAGTCTCAACCCCCATCCTTATCTGCCATAGAGGAATAACAACAGCATTCTATCTGTTGTAAAGACTGTATAAATAACACATGGAAAATGATCTGAACACTTTAAAGCACCACAGTAGTTATTAGCTGATGCTATTTTACAATGATCTGTTCTATGGAGAAGCATATTAACTTCTGCAGTAATGCTTGGACTGGCATATATGTAAAAATATTAGCAGTTGTAAGTTGCTTCTGGTCACTTCTGGAGCGACTTAAAACTGCTAATATTTTTACATTATTAATGAGATATGCCGCATTATCATGGGGTGTCTGCTCCGTACACCACTGGAGAAATTACACTGTTTAGCCAGTATAGCATGACCTGACGGGAAGTAGCAACCAATAGTGAAAGGACCAAGGCAGTGACATCTCTGGCCCATCCCCTGTTTGGATATTAGCCAGCACACCAATGACTTAAATCAATAAATAGTTTTCTAAGATCTACAGAGACACTCGCTTGAACACTTCAGCAAGCGAGAGTCCAAAAGTGGAAGGCTAAAACCCAGAAGCTCAATCAGTGGCTTATTTATTTATTTATCGTGTCATCCGCAACCGGAACATTGTATTACATTTCTAACAGAACAAAACAAACAAACAAACAGATACAAAAAAACACACAAATTTTGCAAACTTGGTAGCTGCTTAAATGTCCTTTGACCAGTATCTGGCCACTTGGAGTGCCTCTGGTGTTGCCGCAAGGAGGTCCTCCATTGTGCATGTGGCAGGGCTCAGGTTGCATTGCAGCAGGTGGTCAGTGGTTTGCTCTTCTCCACACTCACATGTCGTGGATTCAACTTTGTAGCCCCATTTCTTAAGATTGGCTCTGCATCTTGTGGTGCCAGAGCGCAGTCTGTTCAGCGCCTTCCAAGTCGCCCAGTCTTCTGTGTGCCCAGGGGGGAGTCTCTCATCTGGTATCACCCATGGATTGAGGTGCTGGGTTTGAGCCTGCCACTTTTGAACTCTTGCTTGCTGAGGTGTTCCAGCAAGTGTCTCTGTAGATCTAAGAAAACTATTTCTTGATTTAAGTCGTTGACGTGCTGGCTGATACCCAAACAAGGGATGAGCTGGAGATGTCTGTGCCTTGGTCCTTTCACTATTGGCTGCAACTTCCCGGCGATGTCAGGTGGTGCAATACCGGCTAAGCAGTGTAATTTCTCCAGTGGTGTAGGGCGCAGACACCCTGTGATAATGCGGCATGTCTCATTAAGAGCCACATCCACTGTTTTAGTGTGGAGATGTGTTCCACACTGGACATGCGTACTCAGCAACAGAGTAGCAAAGCGCTCACTGTATCTGGTTGTGATCTCCAGGTTGTGCCAGTCAGCTTTCGTATGATATTGTTTCTAGCGTCCACTTTTTGCTTGATATTCGGCAGTGCTTCTTGTAGGTCAGAGCACGGTCCAGAGTGACTCCCAGGTATTTGGATGTGCTAGAATGCTCCAATGGGATTCCTTCTCAGGGAATCAATCAATGGCTGATACCAAATGAGAGACTCCCCTGGGCACACAGAAAACTGGGCAACTTGGAAGGTGCTGAACAGACTGCGCTCTGGCACCACGAGATGCAGAACCAACCTTAAGAAATGGGGCTACAAAGTGGAATCCATGACATGGAAGAGTGGAGAAGAACAAACCATAGACCACCTACTACAACGCAACCTGAGCCCTGCCATATGCACAATGGAGGACCTCCTTATAGCAACACCAGAGGCACTCCAAGTGGCCAGCTACTGGTCAAAGGACATTTAATACAATGCCAAGTTTGCAAACTTTTTTTTTTTTAAAAAAAATACAATACAACTTTTTGGTTTGCTCCTGACATGATAAATATATAAATAGCAGTTTTAAGATATCTGATGTAGGCGCATGCAAATATTGTATGTGATCTGTTCTTTGTACACTCAATTTCTATTTTCCTTAACTGTATTGGACAATTGCACATAATTTGCAACTCCTTGGGAAAAATGTTTTATTTTAAGGTGATAAAGTACTGGAGTCTCCCTCTGCTTTTCTTTATCCTATTCCCCACCCCCAGCCTAAAGTAATCCCCTTTTGTTGCACTGTTTTTGACCAAATCAACAAAGATTTTTCACAGCATTCTGATGCTTCATAAAACTTCCACTGTAACAATTCATTGGCTGGGCGAAGTTCATGGCTATCAACTATTCTCCCAAGTCATGCCATACCGACTTCATGGTTGTCAGTTGATGTAGAACTCCATGCCTTCTCCTCCCCAGACCTACTGTTAAGATTGTTAAGAGTGGCACAAAGATGTCGCTGTCATGGATAAGCAATGTAAATGAAAGAACAGATAACATGGGAGATGACAACTATGCTCATACCATGGCTGATCCGCTAATCCACTTTTCCTCCATAGCAGCTGTGGAGTATTTGGACCAACCACTAGTCATGGAATTAAAATATCGCGCCACCATCTCTCCGAAGGGACTCGTGGTGGCTTACAAGTGGGGTCAAGTCCAGCAACAACAAAATTAATCAACTAAAATACATTTAAAGACATAACAATCTAATTGAACAATTAAAAACAGTAGAGTATAAAAACATCATTAAAATGAGTCAAGAATTTCATACAAGACTCTATACAAGAATTTTGAATAATGAAAACAACTTTTAAATATGCATTTCTGAAAAGTTAGCAAGAGGGGGTTGTTTAAGTATTCATGTTCAAAATAGCAAATAAATAAATAAATTTCTTTTATTTTAAAATCTGCGATAGTAATAGCTATTAAATTATTTTTTTACATTTTCCTTAGTGTGGAGAGAACAATACATATTGCTCCAAGTCATTTATGGCAGCAAGATCATTAAAATTTTTAGCTGTACTGCATTTGTATTAAAGATTGGGTCTCAGCATCCAAAGGCAATTCATCATCATCACTGGCAGGTTTCCTTCTTCAACTTGCACCTGCCTTCCCAAAAGAAAGCAAAGCACTGGATATTCATTCAAATAATGGGATAGATGATCAAGAGGGTAGTAGCACAATGGTAAGCTATTCATGTTAACAGAATAACTTTTTCTGCCTTGTGTGTGACACGTGCATTATTTCTATTGAGATTTATGACAGCCGCAAAATGTTATCATTGTTCATATAACCAAACACTTCTGCAATCTAGCTGCCAATCTTTGTATCAAAAGATGCTGGTGTGAAAACAAAAATTGGAACAACATATTAGCAGAAGATGCTTCTTTTGGCTGCTTTTGATCAGATTAGCTCCTCCTTATTCCTGGTGAATAAATAATCTCATTTATTTTTCATGAGAAGGCACTTGAAACTGATCCGTTGATTAATAATGATGACTTCTGTTCTGCATATATAGGCCTATATCTGCCTATTTCATGGTTGTATGATGTAACTCATGTAGTTCTGCAATGGTTGTGCTTGACCATCCAGCAGCTAAACGCCATCATTGTGCAACTAGTTGTATATCTGTCAGTGTGTCTTCTTATTGTCCCATAGTGCATGGTAAAAATAGGTTGGCTGTTCTGTACTCTCAGTGAATCAAGCAATGCATTGAAAGTCATTGTGCAACATAAATGTTTTGTTCATGGTTTCTGCGAGGACAGCCATTTCACATGGCCCCAGTTCTATTTTTAGACTTACAGTAGTTAACAATAAAATAGTTTTCATTTGTCTAAATTGAATATCCAATGTGACTCCATGCATACTATCATACACACGAACAATATGCCCACATAATTGATAATGGCAAGCATCTCTATTTTATGCAGCAGAGAGGTCTCTTGGGCCTGAATCCTATTGGTAGCCCCAACCAGAATACATCTATTGAATCAACTGATTACTTATGTTGGATACTATTCAGGAACCAGCTCAATGTCCCTACCCTAGTTGGGACTCAACAACAGGATTCCAGCCATGTAACACACACACAAGCATCTAATCTGTGTAAATGACACCAATGTGAGTCTGACCATAGCTTTGCTCCTGACTTGCAGCTGTCGCAAAAATTAATATGCAGATTTGAGAAATGTGAATTTAATAATGATGTGTGGGAATGAATGGAAGAATGGAAAGATGTATGGACGGATGGAGTTAATAATTTTGGAAACACCAGTATAATAGTAAGGCCTGCAATGACTAACTACCTGCTTGCTGGAATGTGGATAAAACCTGCTAACGAGATCTGAAAGTAATCTCTGATAAGAATGGGACAATGATAAAGGAAATGTTTGCAACCTTACTTATGTTAAGAAGGAAGTCAGCACAAGCCTTGTGTTTGTCAACACCAATCAAGAAGAGTCAACATCTGGCCAGAAAACTGAGATGGAGCCAGGATGGACGATGTCTATCATTAATTTACAACTTTGGGACTACATCAGCAGAATATTCCTATAAAAAACTCAGTCTAATAATGCTCAAAGTGTGACAGACAGAGATGCTGTTCACCCGCTATGTTCTGCTCCATGGGAAGGAGAGAGATAGTGTACCTAAGGAGAGTGACAGATATGCTACGGAAAAGCATGATTCTGGTCACTTTGAGGCTTCTTTCTCAAGAGGAAGAAGTGCGCTTTTGGAGTCTTAGATTTTGTGCAGGTTCTGCTGTATGGAAAACATTGTTCTTAGGGAAATAAGTTTTGGCATTTTGGCGTTTTGAAGTTTTGGCATTATGGAAGTTTTGGAACTATGCATTGGCTGGCTGCAGAAAATCAGCCTGCCAATCCTGACTAACATTGGGAAAATTTCAAAGTTATATTTAAATTTTTGTAGCTATTTTCTAAACTGTCAATGCAAACTTTGTTTGGGGTGTGTGTGTGTGCAAAAAAGAACAGATTCTTCTTCCAAAACAATACTTTATTCTCTGATGAACAAATATATAGAATCCAAACTGCTTCAGCTTGAAAAATTACTCTTTTTAGAGTACTACTCTCAGGATTTCCCAAGCAGAAAGGCAACTGGGCATGCTGGCTGAGGGTTTCTGGGAGCTATGGTTTCACACCACCACCCCCCCCCCCCGGACTGTAGATGACTGATGGTCTTTGGAAATGCCACCCTTTATCAACTAGAGAACAAAGAAAGGAGGACCTTTCAAGTTCCAAGTAAAGGGGATCTGATCATCTTGAGTGGGTGCACTGTAGCAACAGAAGGCTGCCTTCTATTTCTCTTTAAATCTCTTACATAAAAAGTTAATCTTGATTTTTATTTTTTTAGCAAATGAGCAATCAGCTAAAATTGAGACCAGACCTTTTCTTGCTTGTCATTTAAAGCCCTCCTCGGTGGCAACAAAAGCAGAACAAATACCTAGAGCTTTGTGTATCTGGTTGCTTGGACGAGTCTCATTGCTTGGCAGATTCAAAGATATTAAATTTCTATTTGGATGATTAAAAAGAGCTTCATGTTTTACCGCATGACTAAGTCTGTTGATGGTGCATTAAATATTACTTTACTTTTAAAGAAAATAACAATTACCCCATCTCTTCCCCTTCTTCATTTTATTTTACAACAGATGTTTTTCAAGACTTACAGTCACCTGTATCTTGCTTTGCACCTGATTCAAAAGCTTTTTATAATGCAGAATTTTGTTTTTCAAGTGTATGCTCTGGAAAGGTTACAGACTGTGTCAGGTTACACAGTTTGTACCTTGCTTTCCCTTATATTTGATTGAAAAAGCGAACCTTGCCATTAAAGGGACATAACAACACTGTCCCTGCTCCTAGATGCCTTGTAAACTTAATAAATTCTGGTTTATTCTCCCAGTGTATGTTTTGGGACCAGTCCTATTCTAGGAAATGTAACTTTTTGTATTCTATTTTGTAAATTGGAGATGGGGCAAGTGTTTCAAAAACAGGCTGAGATATTTCTCCCAATAAAAAGAAAGAAATTGCTTGATTTTTTTCCTATTTTAATCCACATTTGAACTTGCCCTTTCCTTCCCACTGCACTTTGAAATGGGCCCAGAAACTTATTGGGAACCAGTGGAGCTGCTTTAAAAGGGGGGTGGTATGGTCCCCAAAGTTTGCCCTAGTCAATAATCTGGCTGCCACTCTTTGCACTAGCTGCAGTTTCCGAGTCAACTTCAAAGGCGGCCCCATGTAGAGTGCATTACAATAGTCCATTCTGGATGTAACTAAGACATGGACCACCTAGGCCAAGTCAGGCTTCTCGATGTAGAGTCACAGCTGGTGCACAAGTTTTAACTGTGCAAAGGTTCTCCTGGCCACCACTGACACCTGAGCCTCAAGTATCAGTGCTGCATCCAGGAGGACCCCCAGACTGCGGACCTGTGTCCTCAGGGGGAGTGTGACCCCACTGAACACAGGCAGCCACCCTACACCCTGATTGGCCTTGCGACTGACCAGGAAGACTTCTGTCACAGCTGCCAGGTACTGGCTTAGGATCCAAGGAGCTTCCGTGGAATTATGTGGAAAAGAATAAAAAAGTTGTGTGTCATCTGCATAGAGATGGCACCCAACTCCAAAACTCCAGATGACCTCAACCAGTGGTTTCATGTAGATATTAAAAAGCATGGGGGAAAGAATGGAACCTTGTGGGACCCCATAGGTCAATGGCCAGAGATCTGAGCAGGTGTCCCCCAGCATCACCATCTGGGTATGATCCTCCAGGTAAGGCCTATGATTTTCAGAGTATCCTAACCATACTAAGGGTAAAGTCTTGCTCTCATTTGTTGCTACAAAATCTTACATAGTCCAGTGAACATCTGGTTTCATTTCTTTCTTTAAAGCAAAATTTTAAAACACTAGAAGATATGACCAGAACCAGCACTTATTGGTGATTTTTTAAATGAAAGGTACATTTGTCTTATACTTTAAAATTTTAATTACTTTATGAGATGGCTGCTTTAAAAATAAATATTGATTTGGTTAAGCCTTCTATGACATCCTAAAAGTACTAGAGTGCTGGGTGTTTGTTTTTCAGTTGGCATGTTCACAGTAACCCATTCACTTTAAGTATGTATGGCACATTAATCTTTCATCAGGATTACATAAAGGAGTTGACTAATTTGAATTAGAAGATTTTGTCAACATGGTCTGTTTAATTTGGTTCTCCTCTGTAAAGGTTGTCCATTTTATATTTGTGTCTATGTGCCTGTAACGGTGAGAGAACCTCTCTAGGCTGCCTTGCAGAAAGACAAGAAAAGCACTTCAGGGACAGAACCTCACAAAGAATAGGCTGGATAGTAATAGGCTTCAATGGTTTTAAAAAATGATTCTAGACTAGAGCACACATTCTGAGAAGGCACTTTTTCATATTCCATAGCCTTTTCTAATGGACTGCACTTAGATTGCTGCAGACACAGTCTGCAGCCAGGAAATCAGAAGACATTTACTTCTTGGGAGGAGAGCAATCTTGATAAAATAGTGAAGAGCAAAAGCATCACACTGGCAATGAAGATCTGCATAGTTAAAGCAATGGTATTCACCTATGGATGTTCTGTATGCAGATGATGTCCAACTCTATTACTCCTTTCCACCAGATGCTAAGGAGGCTGTCCAGGTTGTGAACCGGTGCCTGGCTGGCCGCTGTGATAGTCTGGATGAAGGTCAACAAACTGAAGTTGAATCCTGACAAGATAGAGGGCCTCCTGGTCAGTTGCAAAGCTGAACAGGGTGCAGGGTTACAGCCTGTGCTGGATGGGCTTATATTTTCCTTGAA
Organism: Anolis sagrei ordinatus; assembly: GCF_025583915.1. Taxonomy (NCBI): domain Eukaryota; kingdom Metazoa; phylum Chordata; class Lepidosauria; order Squamata; family Anolidae; genus Anolis; species Anolis sagrei. Next base: position 30,592,444 of record NW_026847549.1, on the reverse strand, counting down.
GACACAGGCTCGCAGCTTAGGAGTCCTCCTGGACTCATAGCTGAGCCTGGGACCTCAGGTTGCAGCGGTAGCTAGGGGGACTTTCGCACAATTAAAACTTGTGCACCAGATGCACCTGTACCTTGGGAAGTCAGACTTGGCCACACTCTCGTTACATCCAGGGTAGACTACTGCAATGTGCTCTATGTGGGGTTCGGAAGCTTCAAATAGTCCAACAAGAGGCAGCCAGATTAATAACTGGGGAGGCATACAGGGAACACACAACTCCCATGTTACGTCAGCTCCGCTGGTGCCTGTTTGCTACCGGGCACAATTCAAAGTGCTGGCTTTGGCCTATAAAGCCCTAAATGGCACTGGCCCAGTTTACCTATCCAAATGCATCTCCCTTTATGAACCACTGCGAAGACTAAGATCTTATGGGGAGGCCCTGTTCTCAGTCCTGTCACAGGCATGTTTGGCGGGGATGAGAGACAGGGCCTTCTCAGTGATTGCCCCCTGGTTATGGAGCTCCCTTTCTGGCAATATGAGATCAGCCCCCTCCCTCCTGTCCTTCAGAAGGATGGTGAAAACCTGGCTGTGGGACCAAACCTTTGGAGCAGTGCAATGAGCGATAATAGAATGGTGTCCTGAAATGGTTTTTAAAGTGGATATAAGTGATTTTGATGTTTGTATATATTTATGGTTTTATGTCCTGGCATTGAATGTTTGCTGTATATATGTTGTGCTCTGCCCCAAGTCACTTGCAGGGTCAGAAGGGCAGAATATAAATGTGTTAAATAAAATAAACAAACAAACAAACATGAGAGCTGGACCATAAGGAAGGCTGAGCAAAGGAAGATGCTTTTGAACTGTCATGCTGGAAGAAAATTCTGAGAGTAACTTGGACCGCAAGAAGATCAAACCAGTCCATGCTCCAGGAAATAATGCCCAACTGCTCACTTAAGGGAAGGATATTAGAGGCCAAGATGAAATACTTTGGCCACATAATGAGAAGACAGGAAAGCTTGGAGAAGATAATGATGCTGGGGAAAATGAAAGGAAAAAGGAAGAGGGGCCGACCAAGGGCAAGATGGATGGAGGTTATCCTTGAAATGACTGGCTTGACCTTGAAGGAGCTGGGGATAGCCATGGCCAACAGGGAGCTCTGGTGTGGGCTGGTCCATGAGGTCATGAATAAATAAACAACAAGAGATGTGTCTAGTAACAACTGCATCCAAATAACTCAATGGGATGTCCAAATAAATATAACTAGGATCAGGATACATAATTGCGTGGATCCAGATCTTCATTTGGAGCCCCACGAGAGGGAAAACAATATGGGCCACTGAACTGAAATATCTTTAATGCATGGGGAACCCAGAAAGATTGGTTGCCAGGAGTTGTCATATGTGATTATGGGCACTTCTTCTAAACGATGTGCCTTAAACATCCTTTATTTCAATTATTTCACTGCTAATTGTTAGATGGAAGATACAAAACTGCTTTACACCAGACTATTATAATTTAATTCCGGATTGTTATAGACGGAGTTTCAGATAGCAGTTTTCCCTAGTCCATTATGGATGTGCTAGATGTTGAATTTGAGACCTCTTACACGTGTTGCTCATGCTAATGAGCAATATTGTCAAACTCATTCCACATTACCAAAAACATTTGTCATGACTGAACAACAACAACTGTGTAATCCTGACTCAAAGATGTGCTTAGAGCAGCTCCCTAAATGCAGCACATCATGCAGTTGCAATGCTGCCACAAAGCGAGGCTAGTCCCAAATAATTCCTATTATTCCTAAACTGAGATGGGTTTGGAGTCAGCACAGCTTTATCTGGCCTAGTGTCGGGTCAACCAGGCATCTTTGCCAGTTAGCATAGCGCTCTAAATGGCTGCTTTCATATACTGCCGTTTCACAAAACCCTTACCTCTGAATAAACATAGTGAGGATAATCCTGTTTAGAACTTTTGTGTGTTGTTATCTTTGGCATTTGATGCCAGTCTGCTTGCTAAAATTTAACTATGAATGAACATACTTTTGCCTTTCTAATTTGGACTGTGGAAGTGAAATAAAAAGCTGTGGCATGAAATGAAGAATCTGGTCCATCTGATATCAGTGTGCATTTTGCAGATATGAACAGAGAAATAAATGTATCAACTTCTGGATCTGCTTTGATAAAAGATTTTTGTCCCACCTTTCAGTTCACAGATTTTCTCCTGCAGTGTGATTGGCTTTATATCTTTTTCACAAAAGATATGGAAAGCAGTGGAGCCTAAGAATGACCATGATTTTCTGCTTATGTCAGTACTGTTTAAGATATGGGATAATGATCAGGGATGCCCTAGAATTTCATTCAATGCGCACTTCCAAAGCAAACCAAAATAATTCACATGTCTTGCACTCATGCACAGATCAAAACAATTATCCTTCAGATTTTGCACTTTAGCTTTACAGCAGAGTGGATTGCTCAAACGGGTTACCAAAATACTTTAAAGGTTAATGGCTGGAATTGAATAAGTTTAGAAACATGTCATGAGAGAAGTATGCATCTTGCATTTAGAAATACACATTTTGCAAGAAAAGACTTATTAAAATACTAAGGTGTGATGGGTCACTGAGCTTAACACTGACTGGTTGATAGTCACTATCTACTCTATTTTAAGAGGACTAGATGTATGTTGTATGTTGTATGTTATGTCTGCATTGTTTGTTTTTGATAAGGCCAATTGGCTAATCAATAAAATTGTTGTTGTTATTAAAATACTAAAAGATGTAATTGGCACTCTAATGCAGAAGTCAAATGGAATAAATGTTTCAATGAGTACAGGTGAAACATCCTTATTAAAGAAGGGGAGAAACAGCCAGAAATTTTGATTATTTTACTTCCAGGATATACACATCCTACCCAACAGAATTACAGTTGACACAAAAAGAAGACTTAAAATGTAAACAAAGAAATAGTACCCTTTTCCAAAGTAGCAAAAACTTTACAGTAAGGATGAAAATTGTTAAAGGCTATTGATTTCTACTGGACTACTCCAAATGACACACATTGAAGAAATATGATTGGCCAAAAATGGAAAATTGCCATTTCTGTGAATCATCAGGGAAAACAAGACATGATGTGCAGTCTCAGCTGCACAGCATACCAATTCACATCTGGGTATCCCTGGTTTTGTATTTTATAGATCTACTATATTTCATCTCTCAGATTAGAAAGATGGGTCAAAACTAACAAAATGAAGTTCAACAGGGACAAATGCAAGATACTCCACTTAGGCAGCAAAAATGAAATACAAAGATACAGAATGGGGGACAATGCCTGGCTCAAGAGCAGTACGTGTGAAAAAGATCTTGGAGTCCTCGTGGACAACAAGCTAAACATGAGCCAACAATGTGATGCGGTGGCAAAAAGAGCCAATGGGATTTTGGCCTGCTTAAATATTAGTATAGTGTCTAGATCCAGGGAAGTCACACTACCCCTCTATTCTGACTTGGTCAAATCACATCTGGAATACTGTGTCCAATTCTGGGCACCACAATTGAAGGAAGATGTTGACAAGCTGGAATGTGTACAGAGGAGGGCAACCAAAATGATCAAGGGTCTGGAGAACAAGCCCTATGAGGAGTGGCTTAAAGAGCTGGGCATGTTTAGCCTTCAGAAGAGAAGGCTGAGAGGAGACATAATGAGGGCCATATATAAATATGTGAGGGGAAGTCATAGGGAGGAGAGAGCAGGCTTGTTTTCTGCTGCCCTGGAGAATAGGATGCGGAACAATGGCTTCAAACTACAGGAGAGGAGATTCCACCTGATCATTAGGAAAAACTTCCTGATTGTGAGAGCTGTTCAGCAGTGGAACTCTCTGCTCTGGAGTGTGGTGTGGGCTCCTTCTTTGTAGGCTTTTAAGCAGAGGTGATGCTCTGAATGTGATTTTCCTGCTTCTTGGCAAGATGTTGAACTGGATGACTCACAAGGTTTCTTCCAACTCAATGATTCTATGGTTCTATCGCATAATAGTCACTACCACGTAATAGTCACAAACCAACTTTTTGGATGCCAAAATTGGTATTTTAGTATTCCTTGCATAATAGCCACACCTTTAGTTCACTTGCCCACACTTGCCCCCTTGGAGATACAGGGCTTCAATTAGCTGCTGGCCAAGTGAAGCCTTGTAGCTTGATTTTGTTCCCCGCATAGCAATCGCATAAAAAGTGTGACTATTACATGGTGAAATATGGTATACTCCAGGATAATAATTATAATAACTATAATTTAATACATATTAAAATACACAAAACAGGGATAAAAACACAGGGCAAGAGTTTAAAATTCATGATTAAAACTGGCTGGTTAGGCCTGCCAGCAGATATAGGTTTTCAAATATGTTTAAATTCTAACAGCTCATATAGCTGTTGGATCTCTTCTGGCCGGTCTTTCCATAGTCTTGGGGTGACCGATGAAAAGATCTTCTGGGTGATGGTTGCCAGTCGAGTTCTGGCTGGGTGGAATAGATGCCCCCCCCCAGAGGATCTAAGTGTGTGGGATGGATTGTATGGAAGAAGGCAATCCTGTAGGTAACCTGAATCCAAACCACATAGGGTTTTTAAGGGATGAGTTCTAGTGCAAAAGATGAGCCCTAAGCTGCCATAGTTTATTCTCTCCTGCTTGTCTTATTGTATTTAGATTGTGAATGTGTAAAAATTATTTCACTGTGGTGGATGTGGACAGCTGAACAATGCTATCCATCAGTTTTTGGGTGTTTTTTTTTGGTGTCAGGAATGACTCGAGAAACTGCAAGTTGCTTCTGCTGTGAGAGAATTGGCTGTCTGCAAGGACGTTGCCCAGGGGACACCTGGATGTTTGATGTTTTACCATCCTTGTGGGAGGCTTCTCTCATGTCCCTGTATAGGAAGCTGGAGCTGACAGAGGAATCCCAACCTGCTCTCCCCAAATTTGAACCGTTGACCCCAAGATTCGAACCGTGATGGTTCCATAGTAACTATTCTTCATTATCATCATTTTCTTCTTCCTCATATCCTGCCTTTTTCCAGTTAAAGGCTGAAACCAAATTACACCAAGTTTTAAAATCGGTTATTAAAATTCAGAAGATACAAAGATTAAACAATCAGAAAAGTTTAAACAAGCATACATCAGTTTATGAACTAGTGAGATCAATTACAGTGTTTAAGTGAAGTAGGGGTCATCAACACCGAATGCTCATGGAACAGAGAGAAGGGCCTCAACAGAAAATCTCAAAGCATGAGCTGGAACATAAGGGACATTGTGGCCATTTAAATAATCTGAACCTGTGCCATGTAGGGTTTTATATGCCAAAATCAATAGTTTCTTTCTAGCTGATATTGGTTGAATTGGAGCCCCCGGTGGTGCAGTGGGTTAAGTCATGGAACTTGCTTACCAAAAGGTCACTAGTTCGAATCCGGGGAGCAGCATGAGCTCCCGCTGTTAGCTCCAGCTTTTGCCAACCTAGCAGTTTGAAAACATGCAAATGTGAGTAGATCATAATTACTGTTAAGGCAGGAAGGTAACTGTCAAAAATATTGAAAGTTAACAGTGTATTTTTAATTACAAAAATGATGTCTAGGCCCTGAAAGAGTTAAATGATACCATGACTAAGCAAAACCAGTAGGGTAATATAATTAGGTGTGCCTGTGAGTTACTTGCTCCTCCTGGGTGAAGACTTCCTTCTGTGTAAAGAATGCCTTGGTGTAAGGACTCCAAGGAGAGAGCTGCTTCAGTTTTAAGATTGTTGTATGTTCTTTATCTACATGAGAGAGAAGCCCAGTGTGAAGGCAAGAAGCCGAAGCAAAGATATAACAAGGAAGTATAAATAATTTTGTTTATGTTATGGAAACCTTGTTTTTGTAACCATATTATTTTTCTATAAGAAAGGCCTCCGAAGGAAGATTACAATAGTCTCTGTGTGTTTTTATTTCATCTTATACTGGCTGCTGATTCTGGATCACACTGCTGCTGCTAAATAGGCTGCTCTGCTGTATACTTTTAAGGTGAGGGCCTTTTGTTGTTAAGCCCATTCGCCCAACAGTAACAGCCCTCCATGCAGTCATGCCAGCCACATGACCTTGGAAGTGTCTATGGACAATGCTGGCTCTTTGGCTTAGAAATGGAGATGAGAACCAACCCCCAGAGTCGGACACAACTGGACTTAATGTCAGTGGAAAACCTGTTGAATCACTAACAAATGAGAAGTTATGTATAAAATGTGCATGTGTGAGTGATTCCTCCCTTCTTTGTGAAGCTAGATGCTACTGAAAAATGAGTGCTCATAGTTAGCCTTTTAAATCTCAGCCTTGCCTTTTAATGTAGAAACAGCATTGTTGACAACAGGTTTCAGAAAAGGTCAGACTTGCCTTATAGGGATCATGTCCGATGGAAGTGAGAGAGTTTTCATGAAAGCATTTCAGTGCCTGGCTTTCCTCACCACATCCCAGCATAATGCTGTTGTGTGGGATGACGCTTAAGCTTTACTCAAAATGCAGTAGACATTTCTTGGATCTTCCTTGACATTCAGCTGCTGTTGCTGAAGATGTTAAAAGTATGAATAATTGTGCTAATCGTGGGGACTAAAGAAATAAATCCAGGCTGACCTACAATTTGTTTAGGATCATTTGGAGCAACTGAGAGATTAAAATGTATAAAGAGGTAAACAGGGGGGTCAGAGATTAGAAGTGAAAAGCCTTCTCTCTGCTCCCCCACATGCCCCCTTCCCCAGCCTCCTATCCTGGACCACACACTGATAGTGGATCTTCCTTCACCAATTGTTAGAAAATGTTTCATATTTCTTTTCCCCCCTCTCTTGTCTTCCAAAAGCTTAGAAACAGCAGGTTTGATTGGCACTTGTCATGGCTGATAGAGAGATGAAGCTGCTTGAGCAAAAGGGGAAAAGGAAGGGGGAGTGCGGTTGTGTCAAAAGCAGCACCAGTCAAAGGATGGCTCTAGTTTTCTGTGGGGTTTTGTCTCTCTCTAAATTATTCAAATCTGGGTGGCATCTAAGAATAACTGGCATTTTGACACAGCTTAAGGGATTGTCTCTCTAATGCTGCTGAATAGAAGCTGCCACTGTTTTTTTCTTCTTCGAAGGAGTATAAAGAGAGTGATCTTCCATAATCTGATACACATGCAATCAAAAGGCAGCTTGATGGTGGTGTGTTCAAATATTTGGAACTCATATTTCCTATCACTGATTTATTATAACTTTTCATTCGCTTGTAACAAAGCTGATTTAGAAGGATTGGGGGGTGGGAGGGAGGGTATTGTTGAATGGGTGAAGGTGCATCAAAGTAGTTTGAAATGCACCCTGGAAAGAAGCATCCTAGTTGAATCAATTCTACTAAGTCCAATTCTCACAATATCACTACTTGGTAGGATGATATTTCCCTTGAAGATGACTTCCTGATAACAACTAATCTTTCTTATATGCATACACGGAATGTTAGATTAATCCTGTGTTGGAACACATTGCCTGACAGTGAGGTTCAGCATGAGCTCCTGGATGTGTACTTATTCTTGGAGGGAAAATTGGGTAACCAGTTCTCCAGCAAGAAGAGGACACTTCAATGGAGACTAACTTGAAATAAATCTGAAGTAGACAGGACATTTGGAGGGCAATTCTGAGATTGTACAACACCATCAACATTTACACTTTCTCTGGGTATCCAGTGGTTCTGCATTCCTCTGACAATCAAGATGTTCTCAAAATCAGGGACAAGAACTTTCTGATTTCACACTTGCTAGTCTACGCATAAGACAATCAGCTGAGTGCAGTGGTTTGTGTTGGTCTAGGGCTCTGCAGAACTTGGTTCAAATCTCTGCTTGTACGTGAACACCCTCTGGGTTGGTTTTTTTTCAATGTCAGGAGTGACTTGAGAAACTGCAAGTTGCTTCTGGTGTGAGGGAATTGGCCATCTGCAAGGAGGTTGCCCATGGGATGCCAGATGTTTTGATGTTTTATCATCCTTGTGGGAGGCTTTTCTCATGTCCCTACATGGGAAGCTGGAGCTGACAGAGGGGGCTCATCTGCAATCTCCCCAGATTCAAACCTCCAACCTCTTCAGTCCTGCCAGCACAAGGGCTTAACCCATTATGCCACTGGGGGTTCCCTCTGGGTGACCTTGGGCAAATCTCACATTCTGAGTCTTCGAGGAAAGCCATGGCAAATTCCTTCTGAATCAATTGTGCCCCATGATAGGTTCATTTTAGGCTTACCACAAGTCAGAAATAATTTTAAAGCACACAAGAGCAGTAGCAGCAACAATGAAAATGACAAGGCAGCACATGGTGTTCAATGTCAGAGAAGAACAAGGTCAAGACCAAGGTTCTGCTATTAGAGGAGCTAAGTTAAATGTTTAACGACACATTTTCTTGCCTAATAGAATAGCCTCCTGAGATTTTTCCCAAGGCTTGGCCATCTTCTGGACAGCTCCTGACTTCCTTAGCCTTCCCTCTTGACTGCTGACATTGCTGGACAGCTCCCCAGGCTGGGTTGGAAAACTGGAGAAGAGACACCAGTTGGCCTTGCAAATATTTCACAGTTGTCGTGCATAATCCAAAAGCCTCTGGATATGTTAGGGTGCAGTAGTGTTGTTTTATATCTTGGCCAATGAGAATATATAAGTAGTTATTGAAAACAAAAAGTTTGCCTCCAGCAAGTGAACAGTATAGCTCGTACAAAATAATTAAAACACCTGGATATTTTCTATTTTTGATACAAATAAATTCAGAAAGCACCATCTGTTTTAGACAGAGTGAAAAGCAATGACAGATGCAAGACAGCTATCCAAATGAAGTAAGATTGCAAAGGGAGGTGCAAGGAATAAATAACCAGGCAGCAGAAAAATAAATTAGAAGTAAAGTTACCAGGTGCTAGAGGCTATAATTCAGAGGAAGGAATTGGAAAAACAACCCCTGAGTCCTTTTCTCCAAACTCTATGAAATTAATGGGGTTTTAATAAACTAATGGACAACTTGAAGGGACATCAACATAACAGCTTTAATAACTGAAAGGCAGATATTTTTATAGGGGCATAAAAACTGTGCAAACATTGGCACAAAGGATGACTCCTACCTCAACATAAAGCGCTCAACTTTTCACATACATTGTGATTTTGATGTCATGCTTTAGTCTTGATTTTGTTTTTAATGTCACACATGGTAGAAAGGCATCATATAAATTTACTAAATAAGAGACAGTATTAAAACAGGCTTCCTTTTGAGTAAGCATACACAGCATTGTACTATCAATGTGTAAGTATCAGATCGTAAGACCATGGTGCTTTATTCATCCATGCTATGGGATACCATTTCATGGTAAGGGGCAGGGGGCTATCTAAAAATATTGGGGCTAATGGTTTTGATTTGCTTAGAAGAATTTCCAAGAGCAGGCCTTTTCTTGTATATTCCCCTTACATTTCAAATACGATATTGATGGCAAACCCTGCCCCAACTCTTCAGGAGGAGGCCAGTAGAGGGTCCTTTCATGTTTTTGACTATCCTGTGATGTTCACTCAGAGATTTTTACTCATCATTTAAAAGTGTAGGTGAAGGATGCAACCACAGTTATTTGCAAGAAAGAAAGAAACTGGGAAGAAAAGGGAAAAAAGAGGTCTACCAAATGGAAAAAATACACATTTGGGCATCAAAGTTTTATTGTGCAAATGTTTCAAAAAGGTTATTACACAAAAATAATTTGAACGTGCTACAATGCTGTTGATACTACACGCATGGAAGACATGTAATTGTATGAGGATATAATGGAGACATATAGGTGAAGCCATTTCTACATAATTGTTTTCTGGTACACTAGACAAGGGTTTCTTAAACTTTTCCACTTGTGAACCCTTTTGGCCCAAGAAATTTTTATGTGACCCCAGATATATTGGCATATAAAACAGATGTGAAGCAAACATTTACTGATAAGAAATCAGCATTTGCAAAGCTTGCTAAACAGGCCGATTTTCCTTTTTGTGGAGTACAACTGAAACATTTTCTACAGAGTCCACCGTAAACACTACACAACAGATTCGTGTGAATTTCTAAAACAGCCATTATGTAACATTCATAATTTTTTTTAGTGTTGCAAAAATTTTGGGATCACAAAATAGAGCTAAGGGGACCCCATTTGGGATTGGAACCCACAGTTTAAGGAGCAGTGCATTAGACCAAAGCACAACCTGTGCCTTGTTTAGATATTGTGTGTCTGGGGTGTGTGTGGGAGGTAGGGAATTGTGTATGTGTGAATGAGAGAGAGAGAGTCCACATGTGTGTGCATATGGTATTAAGATGTGATAGATAAAGCTAGCTAGCCATTTCGCATTAGGTTGTTAGCATTGTCCAGACCTGTGGACCTTCAATGGGCCCAAAGCATTCCCTTCATTTGTCACCTCAGTGCACCTTTTGTTTGAATAATTTCCCATTGGCATTGTTCAGAGCTTGGAGTTGATTGCTCACCAGCCTCTTTGCTTGTACCATTATTTTATAGCATGCTGGATACCTCTGCAATAAATCCAGCAGGATTTGAACGTGGAGTATGGAAGGATGAGTGACAGAAATGTCTGATAAGGCTTGGTCTCCACTGAGACAAAGGTCTTTCTATTTCTGTTCAATAGAGACTGTCAGGGCCATTTACATTGTTTTTATTTGTTGAAGTTTTAGCCAGCTGTCTAGGGTAGCTCAAGACAGCAAAAAAAACCCAAAAAAACCAAAAAACAAAAAACAAAAACAAAAAAAAGAAGGAAGCTTGCAAGACTCTCAGTCTCTGTCCTGTCCAGAATCAGAAAGATAAAACACATCTTGTGTTAGTTTTGGTTAGAAAAAATAAGAAACTTTGAAGGTAAGAAGGCCAGGGTTTATTGCATGCCTGGCTTCACAGAAGTTCAGCACTATGTCTGTTGTTAATGCCTGAGTTTAAGTAGATGGAAATCCCTCCGAGCAGCTGCAGAGTGAAGCATATTCCTCACTCTGAATCACTATAGGAAATCTTCATATATTGTAGAATGGGTAAAATCAGATGCCCTTAAATTACACAACTCCCTTTCGGTGGGGTTTTTTTTTCATGGATGTGGAGCAACATTACTAAAAGGTGTTGCCATTTTGTGAATTGAAAGGCTTAACATTAGTTTTGATGATGGTGGCAACTTCTATAGATCTCGTGCTTCCATTTTTATTTTGTCACAGGTGAAGACAGTAATAACAGAACTCCCATTCCCAGTACAACAGATATAGTGGTGTCCCTTTGGCACTGGTTTTATTAGCATCCCTATTGCAATCTTCTACATTCAGGGTTGTAGCTATAAAAAGCAAAAAATGGAGGTGTTGATCCTCCAAATGAGGATTCATTCTCTCCATTTCCCTCAGTACCTAAGTTTCAAGACCTTAACATGATTGGTGATAATGGTGTCTTGAAGTCTTCTCATCCATAGAGTCACTGTAAATTGAAGCTGACTTGATTGTAATTAGGAACCACAACAACTGCCCCCAATTTCTAGCATTGCAGAAAGGTAGACAATGAAAAGAGTTCGCAACAAGAAACATTATATTTGTTGTGTCAACATTCACTTGTTGGCTTTTCCTGACTCCTTTCTTTGGATGCTTAACTTTATTTCTAAAAGTTTGAGTGTAAAGGGGGGCTCTTATCACAGCTATATTCATACTTTGCTCTACCATATGTTATTTCAAGGAAGTGCATATTATATATAACCTTTGTTGCTCTTCAAGCAAGTTGTAGATTTCACTGGGTGCTAGACTAGTCTACCCTTTCAGATAAATAGTTTATTTCACAAGATACTCGGTCTGATTCACCAGGCAGACTGTGTTCATGTGTTTTTCCTTGCAGCAGTAACAAATTTACAGGAGGCAACTTTCAGAATCATGAACCACTTCTTATAATTATGTAAAACAGCATTAACACCTAACTATCTAAGTCCTACATGGTCTGTCTTTGTTATTTTTGTTCTTTTTGTGTTTGTCTGGACAACATAAATGTTGTTAGTTGTGTCTTAGGTATATGTGTAAAATGGCCTTAATCTTTTACAGAGTAAAAGTACTGCTCTGGCGGGAAGGTAACGGTGGTCCATGCTGTCATGCTGACCACATTACCACATTATCTATGGATAATGCCGGCTTTTCGGCTTAGAAATGGAGATGAACACCACTTCCCAGAGTTGGATATGACTAGGCTTAACGTCAAGGGGAAACATTTGCCTTTACCTATGCTCCATGCAGTCATGCTGGCCACATGACTTTAGAGGTGTCTACGGACAATGCCGGCTCTTCAGCTTTCTTTCTTTCTTTCTTTCTTTCTTTCTTTCTTTCTTTCTTTCTTTCTTTCCGCCCTTCTCACCTCCGAGGGGTGGGGGTGGGGGGGACACACAGGATGGCCTTACAGCAAGCACCATTTGGTGCCATCGCAATCATAAAAAACATTCAACAAATTCATTAAAAACAAAAAATGGAGATGAGCACTAACCCCTAGAGTCGGACATGACTGGAGTTAATGCCAGGGGAAAATCTTTACCTTTACCTTTACTACCTTACTCTTGCACTGGATGAGACAAGGCTTGGAAAAATTACTATTTGGGATTAAATCTCCCATATCCCTGAGCTATACTGACTAGGGAGTTTGGGGAGACATTGTCCAATGATATACATTTTTCTAGCACTGGAGTGAGAACATTGACCCACCTAGTCTAGTACTATCTATTGTTATTAATAGTAGCTACTACCTTCTCTTCACTGGAAATACCAGGGATTGAATCACGGGATGCTTTGAATGCAGTATTTCTGCTTCTTGGCAGGGGGTTGGACTGGATGGCAGATGAGGTCTCTTCCAACTCTATGATTCTATGATTCTGTCACATGATGTACATCTACTTCTGGCAGGACTCCATGGCCAAAGTGAAGAGGAACCAGTGTACACCATTGCTACGGCAACATGGGAGGCTTACTGTGTTGCATTGGTAACAATGTGTGTGGGGGGGATCTAGGAGGTGACACTACTACCTGTGAGATGGGAAGATGGGGTAAGGGGGAAGTTGGGTGATGTGGGGCATGGGGCAATGGGTTCTCCCTGCTGGTGAATCTAGTGGCTAGTTTGATAAAGTCGATTGTCTCGGCCACTTCATATTTGGTACTGAGCAAATATAAATCTGGGGAATAAGTTATCATGGGAAAGAAACAGGGACGAAGAGAGAGAGAAATCATTATTTTAAAGAAGGCGATTACATTGTACTCTCTTGAATTCTATTAAGTCTCTGTCCAGAGATCTTTTGGAGTAGTACTTTCCAACTTCAAGCCCTTAACTTGGAGAGGTAAGAGTTAAGAATCCTCCCTTCAAATCTCCTCCCCATAAATTTATATCACTTTTCAGTAGGAAGACTTGTGACCATCCTCAATGAGCCTTTTGCACACACACACATATATACAAAGAATGAAGTCTACACAGCACTGGAGGATTTTACTCTTTGATCCCCCTTTTTAAAAAGTGAATGTGGGATGCAGGGGATGGAAAGACAAAAAAGCAGGGCCTTTTATAGGCTAATTTATCTCTTTTTTTAAAGGAAAATTCTCCCCTCTCTTCAGTTGACTTCTTGGCAGACTACTGCATCTTCAGCCAGGAGAAGTTGGAGAAATACAAAAGGGGTTTTGAAGCAGTAGGTCTAAATTCGAGCTTTTTATTCCTTTTCTTTATCCCCACCTCCTCCCTTTACTCCTCCGGCGTCTGCAGGCTGTCGAACAGAAAAAAAAGCCATTGGCTGCAGTAGTACACATCCCATGAATTACTTTCCCTCCCTCAATACACATCAAATGTAACCTTAGAATGGAGGCACACTTTTTTCTTTTAGTCAAACTGACTCTCCCATCCATTCTTTATTTTCATGGCATGAGCCTATGAAGCACAGTTACTTACACACAGAAACACACACACACAGAGGGAGGCCATTAAACAAATTAAAAGGGATGGGGATGACTAATACCGTACTCTCGGAATCCGCAATTTGATTAGTCTGAGTTTAATATACAAAAGCAGCGCCGAAGCAGGAGGAGAGTCAAAGTGCTCTTTAATAACCTTCTACAATTAAATTATGGTGATGAATTTCACTATTCTGTCATTGTAAAAGGAGTCTTATTATTATCTGATTGACTATGAAAGAAAGTCAGTATTTAACCAGACGTCTTGAATATAGTCAGCAGTTGTATGATTTTTCTTTTACGTTTACCACTCTTTTTCCTTTCTTTATTACTTTTGTCCTTTCTCGCAATTAATTGCCCTCCATTAAGATTAATTTTATGATCTGTGATAAAGGTTTTTCCAGTACATTTTGTGCCACTACAATTTTTACAATGCTGGCCCATGTTGGAACTCAAAAGTTGTTGGATTCTTTTTTCATTGAGACCCATTGCCCTAAATCTTATTTGTAGTCAACTACGGCACAATGTATGGTCAAAGGCTTTCATGGTCAGAATAACTGGGTTGTTGGGCTGTATAGCCATGTTCCAGAAGCATTTTCCCCTGAAGTTTCACCTTTATCTATGGCAGCCATCCACAAATATCTAAACCACATTTTCCTTGTTTTCAACAGACCTCACAACCTCTGAGGATGCCTGCCAAAAATGCAGGCAAAATGTCAGGAGGGAATGCTTCTGGAACATGGCCATACAGCCTGGAAAACTCACAACAACCCAACTACAGTACACTCCTTGGAATCAATGGCTAAAAAATAAACTCACTGGGTTGTTGTAGGGACCACCAAACACAGCATTGCCCAGACACAAATCAAGGAACTTGAAAGGCACTGCAGACTACTTCAACCAGAGAAATCAGCCATAGAAGAGCACCTGATGAACCAACCTGGACACAGCATATATCTACGAACACAGAAATGCTGGACCACTCTAACAACTACCATGTCCAAATACAGAGAAGCCATTGAAATCCACAATCATGTGGACAATTTCAACAAAAAGGAGGAAACCATGAAAATCTGGCTACCAGTATTAAAAAAACTCTAAAATTATAACAGCAAATAAAGAACAACATTCAAACACAGGGGAACTCCAGACAAGAAACAATCAGGGGCATCTTTTAGCTAGTTTTGCATATTGGCCCCCTCCCCCCCCCAACGAGTCTGTTGTTTCTTATGGTGTTTATTTGTTATTGTTTATGCTTTTTATGCTATTTTAATTGTATGTTGCCTTGGGCTTGGCTCCATGTAAGCCGCCCCAAGTCCCCTCGGAGAGATAGGGGCAGGGTAGAAACATAAAGAACTTCTTCTTCCTCTTCTTCTTCTTCTTCTCCTTCTCCTTCTCCTTCTCCTTCTTCTTCTCTTCTTCACCTCTCAACAAAGGATTCCCCCAGGCTGTAACAAGCCACACCTAAAAACTGTCAGGCCATCAAATGCTAATCAAGGTGGACAATTGAAACATTCACACCTACCTCAAACAGACAGGAGTTCTTTCTCCCACCCTGGACATTTCACAGATATATAAACCCAATTTTCCTAGTTTCCAACAGACCTCACAACCTCTGAGGATGCCTGCCATAGATGCAGGTGAAACATCAGGAGAGAATGCTTCTAGAACATGGCCATATTAGCCCAAAAACCTACCACAACCCAGTGATTGCGGCCATGAAAGCCTTCGACAATACAATGAACCCACAATTATAATAATCGATTTATGCAATGGGTCTGTTCTAGTTGAGACTGTAAGTAGGATACCAGACTTTATGTCATCATTTTATATGCCCTCCTTTGTTGATGTCCCTGTATGGAAGCAAGGCAAATCAGACCAAGCTGTTGCTGACTCACATAACCTTAGTGGGTTAAAGCCCTAAATATCCCTCTAAATACTTTTGAAGTCTACCTCTTGAAATTTTTGGGAAAACCATATTACTGTCTGTAATAGGCATGGTCAAACTTGGGTCTTCCAAGTATTCTGGACTTCAACTCCCAGAAATCCCATCCAGTTTACCGGCTGTTAGGAATCGTGGGAGTTGAAGTTCAAAACACCTGGAGGGCTGGAATTGGCCCATGCCTGGTCTGTAGCAAGAGGGGGCAAGTAAAAGCTTTAAAATGTTAAATGGTGACAGGAATGCGATCCCTGAAAAATACCTGAAGTTGAATTTGGCCCTCTAGCCAAATATATACAGAGACATTATTACATGTTATACCTTTGCATGTCACTTTTCTGATGCCAAGGATGCATGAAGAATCCAGAGACTCGAATCCATGTCAGTCTGGAATATCAGTATGCAAAATTTCTCAAAGTCTGCTGATCAGATGGATGAATCTTTTCAGCTCAGATATTTTTAATTAAGAAAGAAAAAAATAGAAATTTAGGAGATGGGGGAAGAGCAGCAAGGTTTTAACAGGAACCGAACCAACTAGGTGACATTCTCACCCAGCCCCAGAAAAAGATTTAGAAGGTATAAGATTTTCTCTTGCTGAAATGTATGAATTGTGGAGTAATTTGAGGAATTTTATTAATTAAAGGAGTAAGATATATTGTGTTCCAATACCCCCTTTCCTCTGCTAACTGACACCATCTTGTTAAATTTCTGAATTTATTATTATTATGAATTCACTTTTCTCTCATGGGTGGGATTGAAAGCGGCATACAGTGGTAAAAAAAATGGATATTACATAAAATACACATTCAACAAAACATCATGATCAACTAAAACAATTAATCATTAAATAATCTGCAACTTTCTAATTAACAGAGTGGCAGTGTAAAATACCAATCTTGTGACCTTTTGGAACATAGCTCTTGTGGAAATGGCTCTTTGGTGCCTGAAACTTGAGGAGTCTCTCCTAAGACTTTTTTCAGGTTGTACTCCCAAATTAATTTCTTTAAATGTTCCGCATAGGCACACACACACATGCAGAAAGCAAGAGAGAGAGAGAGAGAGAGAGAGAGAGAGAGAGAGAGAGAGAATGAATACTCCCCCACCCATTCTGCTTTTGTGGTGTGCCTGCTGGCTTGATAAGCCTTGCTTTGTATTCTGCTCTTTGGCTGTGGTCTGAAGAACAGTGCAACAACTACACTGAAGCACTGTGATTAGGTTGCAGCTAAAGCAGTGAAACACAAAATAAGGGCAAACAGTGAATTATGAATGCAAAATTGGTCTTTAGAATTGTTAACATGAAGCCTCTTTATTTGCCTTACCATTTCATGCACCCCTTACCTTGATTTTGATGTCTTTATATACTGTGCATTTAAGACAAATGTGCTCATTAAATTAAATTTAACTTTCATGCTACAGATAGCAGAGGTACACATGGTTATTATGCATTATTTCATTGAAATAGTTTCCTTATCCAAGATCCAGAGGGAGGTACAATGCATATGCCTTCAAGTTGCCTGTTGACTTGTGGTGACTCTATGGATTTCACAGGGTTTTCTCAAGGAAGCAATTTCTCTGAAATATAGCCTACAGTACCTGGTATTCAATGATTTTCTCCCATCCTAGTCCTGTTGAGGGTTGACTCTGCTTACCTTACAAGCTTATCTGGGATTTGGTGCCTTTAAGGCAGTGGTTCTCAACCTGTGGGTCCCCAGATGTTTTGGCCTTCAGCTCCCAGAAATCCTAACAGCTGGTAAACTGGCTGAGATTTCTGGGAGTTGTAGGCCAAAACACTTGGGGACCCACAGGTTGAGAACCACTGCTTTAAGGTATCACAAGGGACACAACCCTGGTCTCTGTTTATATGGAAGGGCAACTGGAATTTCTTGTTGAAATCTCTTTATGCATAGATTTTCAAGTTATAACACTGGCTCAAGAATCTCATTTTGGACACCGGGAGGCTAGGTTTTGAAGTGGGGTGATGAACCTTTATATGGATGTACAGAATCCAAACCTATAGCACATTCTAATGTGGTCTTTAGGAAGACCAAAACTGGATTTTTTTTTAAAAAAACCCAATCAAATGATGTAGGACGTCCTAAAATACTCACTTCTTCTACCATTATCTGTGGACAAACTCTCTGTCTTTGTCCAGTTTGCCACATGACATTGGAAATGCAGAATCTTGCATTTCAATGTATTTACATCAGGGCAACCATCTTTCCCCACCTAAAGTAAGCAGTTTTTCCATGAGCTTGCAAACAATCAAGAGTGCTCTCAGGTTTCTGTAGAAGATGTGATGTGGAAGTTGGTTCCTTTGTGTTTCCTAAGTGTGAAAACAGAATGTGTCTGATATCCATTGGGAGAAAAATGTTTTATTTTTTGTGCCATGCCAAATAGATTCAGCTCCATCTGATGTTTGCATATGTGCCCTTCCGCAGTACTGACAATGTCAGAGAGACCTGTGTCAGACTGCTGGATAAGGGCTATTTGCAGAAGGTTAAACGTTTAACACATGAGCACTGTTTGTTTTAGTGACCCTCTTCCAGGGCTAAATGTACTTTCTCTGTTCAGTTTTGGTTTTTGGTAGGGATAAAGACTGGTTTCTGATGCCTTTCCTAAATTGAGATTGAGGATGTGTGAAAAAGGCAACCTTTCTCCATATTCACTTTTAGTCCTTGTGCATTGGGGGGGGGGGGTAGAGTGAATACCAAGGGTGAGGGCCAATACTGAGCATTCTCAGGCAACCTGCAACAGCCTGTTTCACCCAGTTAGAACCCACTTGCATAAATTCCCACCCCAGGTGACTGTGAGTTGCTAATTTAGATTTTTGGCATTTCACTAAAATGCTCAACATGTCATCATTTTAGGCATCGCTACCATCATAATTACTAATTTTTTGTTGTTATGTGCCTTCAGGAGAACTCAAATTAACCTAGTGTTTTCTTGGCAACATTCATTTGGTGAAGGTTTGCCATGGCCTTCCTCTAAAGCTGAGACAACATGACTTGCCCAAGGTTATCCAGTGAGCTTCCATGGTGCATCAGGGATTTGAACCCTGCTTCCCTGATATCCTAGTCTGACACCTAGTTGGCTCTGTACTACTTTAAAGTATGAATTTATTATTTTTGACCATCAAGAATATCCAAGCAAAGTGCAATAAAATTCATTAAAGGCATTTTTTGAAAAGCAAAACAAAAACCTTTTAAAAACCAATGAAAGAAACCTCATATCCAGGCAAAATAATAAGATTGTATTATGTACCAGAAACCTAGCAAGGATTGAACCTGACTTCTTTACAACAGAGCTGTTGCTACAGAGAAAGCTCTGTCTCATGCACCCACTAGCCTAGCCTATCAAGTTGGTGGACCTCACAAGTTCATAACTTCTGCCTTTGCTGAATTTCTCAAATTCCACTGTGGGAACTTTTTAAAAGCAGTATTGATTGGTAGAGTGGCCACTTTGTTGGTTTCCAAAATCAGACAGTTACGAACAACAGACTTACAAACAACTCAGAGTTAAGAATGGGAGTGAGACAACAGGAATTGAGAAAACTCTACCCCTTGGAAGGGGAATTCACTCCTGAAAGTGTTTCATATGGAAAAGGTGTCTCCACTGAAGCTTTGTCACAAATTCTTGTTTCTACAACCTTTTTTTCAAAATCCAGTTACGACATTCAACATAAGAACAAACCTATAGAACTTATCTTGTTTGTAGCTTGGGAACGGCTTGTATATATCAAGATTCCTTTCTTCCCTTGAGCTATCCAAAGGAGCAAGGGTGTTTAATGTAGAAGAGTATGTTTTTTTAAAAACACACACACACATTTCTATATTTAGGGTTGCCACAAGTCAGAAACAACTTGAAGGTGCACAACAACAATAACTTAGATGTATATCATACTTAAATTGAAGGATTTTCCCCTCCCCAGTTAATGTATTTAGAGGGATGGAAGGCATTTTGCAGAGAAGAGACAGAGAGCAGCTGCCAATCACTGCCTTCTGGCTTTCTTGTGAGTTAGGCACTGCTGTAGTTCAGCCTGAACTTTCCCTAGAAGCCAAGATGACTAAATTGAGATTGTCATACTTTGACCATATATCAGATGACATGACTCACTGGAAAAGATGCTTGCTATGGTAGAAGGCAATAGGAAAAGAGGAGGACTGTACTCCAGATGAGTAGACCCAACCACAGAAGCTTGACTTCTGTGAGATCTAAGCAGAACTATTGAGGATCGGATAACTTGGATCAAGGTTTAGAGGGCAGGCTTATCAAGTTTGCAAATGATACCAAATTAGAAGGCATATCTAATAATCTAGAGGACAGGATCAGAATTCAAAATGACCTTAACAGATTAGATTGCTGGGCCAAAAATAACAAAATGAATTTCAACAAAGACAAAGGTACGCTTTGGCAGAAAAAAATGAAATGCAGAGATGCAGAAAGGGTGATACCTGGCTCGACAACAATACATGTGAAAAAAATCTTGGAGTCTTCATGGACAACAAGTTGAACATGGACCAACAGAGTGATGAAGCAGCTTAAAAAGCTAATGGGATTTTGGGCTGCATCAAATGAAGTATAGTGCCTTGATCAGTGGTTCTCAACCTTGGGTCCCCAGATGTTTTTGGCCTTCAACTCCCAGAAATTCCATCAGCTCGTAAACTGACTGGGATTTCTGGGAGTTGTAGGCCAAAAAATCTGGGGATCCCAGGTTGAGAACCACTGGCCTAGATAAAGGGAAGTCATGGTGCCTCTCTTTGATCAGGCCTCACCTAAAATTACTATGTCCAATCCTGTGTCCAATTATGGGCACCACCGTTTAAAAGAGATTTTGACAAGCTGGAAGGTGTCTATAGGATAGTGACTAAAATGATAAAATGTCTGGAGACCATGGCCTATGACAGTGGTTCCCAACCTTCTTTTTTTTTTGGACCAGGGACCACTTGACCAGGGGCCACTCTCCGACATTATTACCAAAAGTGTTACTAATCAGTTTTTGTTCAACTTTAGATTCAGTTTGGTTATTTGGGGTGCTGATTCAGAAAATTGCATTGGATAGACCACATCAGCTCTAGTTTCTGATACAGAACACATGCCACCCAGTAATTGTCATCTGCTCATCCACAGAAACCATATTTAATAAACTTCACCACTATAAAAAGGTTTTGTGAGACTAGTCATTCTCATTATAACTGTGTAGTAACGGTGAGGCAACTAACCATATTTTAGTTCTTGTGGACCACTGGTGGTCCATGGACCACAGGTTGGGAAACACTTCCTTATGAGGAGTGTCTTAAAGAGCTGGGTATATTTAGCCTCCAGAAAAGAAGGTTGAGAGGAGAGATATAGCCATTTATAAATATGTGAAAGGATGTCATAAGGAAGAGGGAGCAGGTTTGTTTTCTGCTGTCTTGGAAACTAGGACTCGGAGC
Source organism: Anolis sagrei ordinatus (assembly GCF_025583915.1). Lineage (NCBI taxonomy): Eukaryota > Metazoa > Chordata > Lepidosauria > Squamata > Anolidae > Anolis > Anolis sagrei. The sequence goes on along the minus strand of NW_026847549.1, from coordinate 30,571,136 downwards.
AATGGGTTCAAATTACACGAAAGAAGATTCCACCTGAGCAGTAGGAAGAACTTCCTGGCTGTAAAAGCTATTAAGTCAGGAAGTTCTTCCTAATATTCAGGTGGAATCTCCTTTCCTGTAATTTGAACCCATTCATATTACAACAGTAGAATTCTCTACCATGGAATGTGGTGGAAGCTCCTTCCTTAGAAGCTTTCAAACAGAGGCTGGATGGCCATCTGTCAGGGGTGCTTTGATTGTGCTTTTCCTGCATGGCAGGGGTTTGGCCCATGTGGTATCTTCCAACTCTGTGATTCTATGATTCTATGTTGACGTGAAGGTCTCACATTTATGTGGTCACCATAAGTTATGTGATTTGAAGACGTTTAATAACAACAAACAACCTACAGGTCTGGCATTCTGACCTGGATCAAAATTACAGAATTAGAATAATCAAATGTTGTAGTTATGTGCTTTCAAGTCAATTTTGATTGAAAGTGACATTGTGCTGCTGATTTCTTGATAATATTTATTCAGAGGGAGCTTGCTATTCCTTCTTCTGCTGATTTGACTTCTCCAAGGACATCCAGTGACAGGGCAGTTTTTCTCAGAGCTCTAGTTCAAAACTCAAACCACAGCACCATGCTGGCTCAGAAGAATTTCTAATCCAGACCAATTTTACAATTGTGATCAAGTCTTCTATGCCAATGAATTGTGAAAACCAAGCCTGTACTTAATGGAAGAAGTACACGATTAAAATCACATTGGCCTTTAGGTTATTACCACGATCAATAGTTGACAAATAGAGACAGCTCTTCATATTTGCTGAGGTTAAGGGCACAGAAGCTTTGTGAAACCCATGATTTTTTTTTTAAAAAAAACACACACACACACCTCCTCGAATATCCAGGTCCTCCACTAGAAGTTAACAGTGAAGTCAACTGGAGGACATAGCCATCCCTAGAGAGACTATATTAATGAAATCTGGAAATAATAAAATCCTCAAGGGCTGGATCCAGACAGGCATTTATCCCAGGAGAATCCGCATTTTAAAAAAACGTGGATTTTCCTGAGGGCCTGTCTATACCCACCCCAGAAAGCACACTCTTAGGACTAGCCCGGGAGAACATCTAGAGGCCCTCCCCCCCAAGCCCCCAGACCCCTTAGAAAATTAATAAAAAATTACCAGGCCTCCATTACAAGCCTCAGCTGGCTCTCCTGGCATGTAGAAATGACGCACCAGGAAAGGGGGGGGGGAGGATTTTCCTCCTTCCTCCCCCCCCCTTTCCCGGTGCATCATTTATACATGTTGGGAAAGCCTAGTAATTGAGACCTGGTAAGTTTTCATTAGTTTTCTAAGGGGTCTGGGGGCGTCAGTGGTGGGTGGGTATTCCCACAGTTTGCCGGGCTTTTTTAGCCTGGTAAACGGTGGGAATACTGTCTGGACTGCAGTATTCTGCAGTTCAGACACCAGAAATAGTGGATTTATCCTGTGCCTTCCAAGAAGGTGCGGAATAAACCCACTATCTAATTAATTTACTTCAAAACAGGATTTTCCTGGTTTGTAGCAAATTAATTTGGGACTGTCCAAAACGTTGTCTGGACAGCCCCTCCTTTACTGTGGGAGTTACCACAATAAAGGTCCTGTCTGTACAGGCCCAAAAGTTAAACCTGCAAATTTGGAGGAGTGACTTTATCATCTCACATGAGCAGTCATTTCAAGAGCTTGAACTTTCACCAACATAACATTTTGTTGCCCAACACAAAAGAGTTGTTTGGAGGAGCTAGAAATTACTTTGAACTTTCTGAAGTAACTGAAATAAGCTGAGGACAAAGAGTAAACTGAGAGAAGGAGAGAGAACCTGGGACATTTTAAAAGCAGTTGGAAAAGTGGGATGGTTAGAGGACTATCAGTGCCAGATCAGGATAGCTGGATGGCAGGCATGTAACGGGGGGGGGATGTTAAGAGTTCAACCCCCTCTTCCAAATGTTTCAGGTTTAAAAAAACTGGTTTACTCATAAATAGGTCAACCAGTTAAAATTAATGAGTAGACCAAGGTTTTTTTAAAAACCTGAAACATTTAGTGGGGTGGGTGGTTGAACCCTTAACCCCAACCCTGGCTACAGGCCTGCTGGATGCGATGGTGTAACTGGAGCTGCTGGTCATTGTGCTTTGCTTCACAGTATCATCACAAGGGTTCATCTTTTGCTTTCAGGCTTCGGTCCTGAAATCCAAAGGACTGGGCTTTTCTTGACCTGGCAACTCTACCCACCACATTAACTCATGTAAGTCACAAACAAGTTTCCCAAGAGAAGTGGAATTGCTAAGATGCTTAGGGCTCAAAAGTAGTTTCATCTCTCTCTCTCTTTCAGAGCCACAGAACACTGACAAATCAACCTCATTACACTAACTCATATTCTGTGATGACAATTCACTTCGGTGATGCCGGTGTGCACATTGTTTACTTTTATTCATTCTGCAAAGTTCATCTTCCCCATCTGTCATCATGATTGTGTGCAATCAATTAATAACCTTAAAAGGTCTACATTGCGTTCAATGTTTAGGCCGTCTTTAATGAATGTTCTTTCATAGCGCAGATAATGGGAAGGAGGGGAGGCTTTGTGATTTGTGTAATACCATATTTGTGGGTTTGTTTCCCCTGAAGCTTATTGATCCATTAAAAAAAAGCAAAACAGAAAAATAACTACCTTAAAACCACAAAAGCAATACAGGCAATTTGTGTTGATTGTGCATGTCCCTTCAGTAAACAACCTCATCCCCCTGCTTTCCATACCTTGCTGGCTCTGTATTTGTTCTTTGATAAAACTAAATAGAGCCTGAAAACATACAAGAGGGAATACATGAGTGCACACGCTTTAAAGGAACAACATATCTCTTATCTATCTTCATTGCCTATAAAGTTCACACAATGAAAACTATAAATATTTTACTATTGTTGGCTTTTTTGTCCTCTCCCCCTCTCTTTTATAGCAGGGAGAAATCAAGTTTCACTCTCTGTGTGTGAATTCATGCACTGACGAACAGACAGACATTGCAAGTGTCTGTTGGAAATGAAGTGCAAAGCATTAGGGAAAGATACGATCTACATTGCAGTTTAATAGCCTGATTCAGAATCAAATGTTTTAGGTAAGTTTGATCTGCAAAAATCCTGAAGTGATATAAGTAACAGGGATGGTATCAACTTGAGATGTTATTTCCTGTTATCCTTGTCAACCGAAACATCTTTTAGGAGGACGAGAAATCAGGCACTTCCCTTTCCTGTGCAATGACCATGTAAAAAAACAAACCAAACAGCTATAATCGTCTATCCCAGGCATTGGCAAACTTCGGCCCTCCAGGTGTTTTGGACTTCAACTCCCATAATTCCTAACAGTACTGTTAGGAATTGTGGGAGTTGAAGTCCAAAACACCTGGAAGGTGGAAGTTTGCCCATGTCTGGCCTATCCCACTTAACCCTCCCATACTCTATGTTGGAATACAAATAGATGGAGATTTTCTTAGGTCTTGGGTACATTTTTAACAAATCTCATAAAAACCCTACCCTTTGACATCAGTTGATGCATTCTCTTTTTAGAAAGTTATTTCCCTCTATGGAACAAGGAATGATAACAGGCTTGGTGCAGATACTAGATCCACTGCATGAAACTTGTAAAGCAACTTTTTTACTTGGAGATGGACAGTGATGACAACTCATGAAAGAGTGCCCTGTAAAAGCCCAACCTTGAATCTGTCTGTTCATTCTGATATTCTTTTACCAGCCGCATGACACGAAACCCCAATATTGATTCCAAATGCTTAGGCCCACAGACCACCAAATACTTGTGGGTAGATAAGTCAGCAGATAAAGGTCAGCTTGCTGTTGATAATCGCCTTCAAGTCAACCTCAACTTCTGGTGGCTCTAAGAATGAGAGATCTCCAAGTCATCCTGTCCTCAACAAGTCTTCCAGACTCAGGGATGTGGTTTCCTTGATGGAATTAATCCAACTGAGATGAGGTCTTCTTTCCCGATGCCCTCCACTTTCCCAAGTATTATTGTGTTTCCTAGTGAGCCATATCTTTCCACAATATGGCCAAAGTGTGATAGCCTCAGTTTAATAATCTTAGCATCCAATGAGAGTTTTTGCAGGAAGGAATTACCCAGTCAGACATTTCAACAGCAGTCAGAGAGTCTCATCATGCAAAGAAACAGCAACCCAGTGATATTGCCTGATGACAGGTTTCCCAGAATGAAAAAGACACTGGCAATTCAAGAGCTTTACGAGAAAGGGTTGTGGTATGTAGAGCACCTCCTTTGTATGCAAAATGTCCTAAGTTCAGTCCATGTTGGAAATCCCATAGACCTGCTTCAAATAAGATTCCTTGATTCTGAAGCAGATCGTTTCCTACATGATAGGGACTGAGTTTGTTAAAGTCTGCTGAACCGTTTTAGGCTGACTGCAGACCAGGCTCTGATACTGAATCTTATCAAGCGATTGATTGTTTAATGCAGGAGTATGGAACTTTTCTTGGCCCAGAAATTGAATTGACAAACACATTTGCAGGGGTAAATGTCAGCACTAAAGTTTGGCACATCACAAAGTACAATGAGGAAGGAGACCAGGAAGATTTCTCCAATCTCCAATCAGCTGCTGATCAGAGACATGAAACTGGGAGAGAAAATAGAGTGCTAAATGGTGATTTCCCCGCATATTGTGCCTGGCATACAGGCTGGATGTTCCTCATCTCTGGAATAATGTGTTATTATACATTTTTCAAATTAATGCCAAAGTTGATATTCTGTGTGAATGCCTAAGTAAATTCTCCTCTCATCCCTTTCCCATCATGCTTAGTCGCACTGTTTTAAATCAGTGTAAGACATTGCTCTGACTTCCATTAGCACATAGTGTTTGCTGCAGCTCTTGATTTTCTGCTTTTGGGACATTTTTATATTTAAAAATGTTTTACTTATATTGCTGGCACTGGATTACACTTTGGCTAGAAGTGATTATTTACCTCCCCCTGCTTCTTTGCAAGAGAGGTGGCAATCTGTTCTTTCTTTTTAAAGAAAAACCCAAGCCAAGCCTTTCTTCATCTTTGCCCTCTCCATTCCCAGATTTTAGAGATCAGGGACTATTATGTAACAGATGGTCTGACAGACCTCCGACTCTTTGCTGCGATGGCTTGCTTGGCTCAGAAAATAGCAGCAGTGGAGTAAGTATTCAGAAACATAGACGCTCATGAATTTTAACTCTCTTGCAACAAAGGAATTCAAGGGGGAAGGGCGGATCTATCAGTTGCCGAAGTAATTAAAAGACTTATAGATGGCTCTCCAGGACGGAGTATCCCTTCACTGTTACAGGCTGTTTATACTGGATTAGCCTTGTTCATGTCCCATTCATCTATATATGAATCACTAAAGAACAAAACAACAAGTTAGGCGTAATCCAGAAATTGATACATTTTCTGGCATTCACTAGAGATGTTTTAGTTTCTAATGAAATGTACAGTGTGATAATGAGATGGGGACTTGCTGCTGCAAAATGAAGAGTAATTTCAATTTCATTTTCTTTTTACATTTTTGTAGATCAAGCTGGTCAAATAGCAGCTTCTTTTGAAGATTAGATTCTCATGATTGATAAGGTAATATCAGTCTCAACAATTAAGAAACAAAAAATGTCTTCAAAAGATGGAGCAATTTTCTGATGTTGAAAATGTAATAAATGCTGATTTAAGTGTTATACTAACATTCAGTTTCTTTCTATGCTGCATGCCTATATTGTCTCTTGCAAGGGCCACATTAGATAATAAAATACGACTAAAATGAGCAGCCTTCTTTCCCATTGAGGTCATGATGTGTTAGTCACACAACCAAGATCCCTTTGCAAAAGGTGAAACATCCTTCTCCGCAAAGTAGTTGGAATTTGGAACTAGATTGAAGTTCACGTGTAACCTTTACAAAGGTCACCATGTGTTTCTCATCTGCAGGTTCTTCACTCTGGTCTGCAAACGTCACATGTAGAAAAGATGCGGAAGATCTCTGCTTCAGATATTGAAGGACTAATGTCAGTCAAGGTTAAATGAACTGGACTCACTAACTTGATATCAAAGTAGCTCCTTATCTCATCTTTTGAGAAACAGGCATCAGCTGCATAAAACCTATTGATCCCTTATTGCTGGGATTCATCCCTGTGTTTATGTCATCAAGTTTCTAAACCTCAATGGATAGTTAGGCTAGAGACAGGGCTAAGCTGAGGGATTCCTTCCCCACATTCCTATGTCTGTTTCCTGAAAAGGGCTTTGCCTTTCTTCTCTGCTAGCAACTGTCTCCTTCCCCTTTGATGACGTAGTAATGGAATTTCTTTGAGGGAAAATCCTCAAGTTTAAACTGCCTTGGGTTGACCATGTGGTCTCCATCATCTTAGTTCTGCTTTTGTTTCTTCAAATAAGGATGTATTTTGCCTCTCTCTAGGCAAAATGTAGCTGCATGAACTTTTTTTACCTCATTTAAAAGATGAGACTAATCTAGTGAGCTCCATCCAAGACCTTTTCTATCAAAAATGTATTTCTTTTACTTCAATAAATATTTTTGTGTCTAAAGTTCTGACTCTGCAATCCTGAGACATCCCTAAGCAATAGAAGGCTATCCCTTCTCAGCATACATAAGGTTCTGCTGATTATGGAATTTACTCCTGGTATTCTGCTATATTTTTAAGGAATTGCCCCATCCGAGGGTTATTTTTGAGTCTAACAGCTCAGATTCCCCAACACTTATAAATAGTACTTTCCTTAGGCAACAGTGAAGGCACATGGAAAATTACCATGTTGTTATGTACTTTCAAGTCAGCACTAATATATAGCAACCCTAACACAACATTGATTTGTTCTCAATATTTATTCAGAGAGGGTTGCCAATGCCCTGACCTACACTGACATGGTAGGTTTCCATAGCAAAAAGGATTTGAATGCTGGCCTCCTATATAGTCCTAGTCCAACACTCAAATCTCTACAAACTCTAGTTCTTAAAGAAACTTCATAATGGTGTAGAAGTGTGAAACCTCATCTCTTCTGTGGGGTGGGACAATGAGTAGCTATCACTGGGGTCTAAACTGGAGTAGAAGGCTGAGTTTATTGCTTCCTGTTGATGCAGTGTCACTGACATGGAGAACCTGTATTAGATTATGCAAAAGCTTACCCTGGCTAGACTATTCTACTGATTCCCCTGCCAAATGTTCAGAACATAACCTTCTCAATCCTTCTAGGCATGACATAACACCATGTACCTTACAAGGGCATTTTCATAGAGTCATATTACTGGAGGAAAATGTGGAGGTCCCCTGACTTTTGCTGACAAACATAAACGTTTCAGAACACTTTGTCCATTCAAAGTGCAAAGTGCAAAAACATTTTATAAGCCTTATTCAAGGATACAGGCAGTCACCAAGTTACAAATATCTGACTTATGAATTATTTATAGTTAAGAACAGGGGTGAGACAACAGAAACTGAAAGAAATCTACCAGTCGGAAGGGAAATCCATTCCTGAAAGAGTTATCATGGGGAAAAGGTGTCTCCACTGAAGCCTTATCACCAATCCTTTTTTCCACAACAAGCCATTTTTTTTTCAAAATCTAATTATCACAGGAAGAGAAAGTGAGGTGAAATCTTCTGAGCAAGGGCACATACAGCAAAGGAAACACCACAGGGGTATTATTTATTTATTTATGTATTTATTTATTTACCATATTTGTACCCCGCCCTTCTCAACCCTGAGGGGGACTCAGAGTGGGTTCACATATTGGCAACAATTCAATGCCTTAAAACATACAATTAGTAAGAACATCTACATTAAAAGCAGAGAATTAAAATACATAAAAATAGTTACATCAATTATTAAAATCACATAATCCAATGTAGTAGTCCAAGGCCATTCCAAAATGTCATTGCACGGATTCATTGTTCATTTATTGCACTGCAGTTAATCTCTAAAAGCTTGGTCCCAAGGGAAGGAGCTGATCAAATATCACTGGGGAGGGAGTTCCATAGCTGAGGGGCCACCACTGAGAAGGACCTGTCTCTCGTCCCCGCCAACCGTACCTGCAAAGGAGGTGGGACGGAGAGCAGGGCCTCCCCAGATCTTAATCTCCACAATGGTTCATAGAGGGAGATACATTCGGATAGGTAAGTTTGAGGTAGGTAAACTGGAGGTAAGTATTAACCCTTCAGTGCTGGTAGTCTTTGCTTCTTCCAGCACACTGAAATTTGTCCACCTGTCTTCCCAAGAGATCTGCAGTATTTTCCGGAGGCAGCACTGATGGAATCGTTCTAGGAGTTGCATGTGATGTCTATAGACAGTCCACATTTCGCAGGCATATAGCAGGGTTGGGAGGACAATAGCTTTATAAACAAGCACCTTGGTATCCCTATGGATGTCCCGGTCCTCAAACACTTTCTGCTTCATTCAGAAAAATGCTGCACTCGCAGAGCTCAGGTGGTGTTGTATTTCGGTGTCAATGTTGAGTTTGGTGGAGAAGTGGCTGCCAAAGTATCTGAAATGGTCAACATTTTCTAATGTTATACCATTAAGCTGTATCTCTGGCATTGGAGAGGGATTAGTTGGTGACTGCTGGAACAGCACTTTGGTTTTCTCGATGTTCAGTGACAGGCCGAGCTTCTCGTATGCTTCTGCGAAGGTGTTTAGAGTGGCTTGTAGGTCTTCTTCTGAATGCACACAGATGATGTTGTCATCAGCATACTGGAGTTCTATAACAGATGTTGTTGTAACCTTGGTTTTGGCTTTCAGTCTGCTAAGGTTAAATAGTTTGCCATCTGTCCAATAGATGATTTCCACTCCATTGGGAAAGCTTCCCGTCAACAAGATGAAGTATCATAGCAATGAAGATGGAGAATAAAGTTGGGGCAATAACACATCCCTGTTTGACACCTGATTCCACCTTAGATGGGTCACTTTGGGAGCCATTGCTGTCCAAGACTGGTGCCATCATGTCATCATGGAGGAGCCGCAGATGTTCACAAATTTGTTAGGGCACCCGATATTTTGGAGGATGGTCCAGAGAGCACTGCAAACAAGGAGATACACCTTTTTGTCCTTTGTTTCCGGCAGTGAACTATCTTGGGAGAATTCTAGTCTTTCCATGAATTGCTTACATTGAGTGTTTGTTTTGTTTGCAATTTCAGGATCAATATAGAAAGAAATGATGAAAGAGTCAACGTAGACGTGTTCAGAGGTTGCTTTATGAATCATATGTTCCAGCTTGAAGATAAACAATGCTGCTAGAGAAAGGTCATTTTAATCAGGCATGGCATGTGAGAATTACTGGAGGGCAAATAAACGCAAGTATCAGATTCTTATCAGATTCTCTGGGGTAATAATAGCTTGGCCAGAGGGGAATCTGTTAGCGTTGGCCCACTGGGTCAGATTAACAATGGAGACGCTCTTTTTGGCTTCCCACTGTTGTGACCTAGTCCATCTGCTTCTTTTTGGCCATATGTTAGGGAACTATCAAAGACTACAAACATCTGAATGTTATGCATGTGAACGTATGCCAGTTTCATTGAAACTTTGTGGAAATGCTGCTGCTGCTGCTATGAATTCTTCTTTCAACAAAGGATGCTTGTACTTTTATTTTAAGTTGGGGGTTACTAATAGTACTGACATTCTAAACGCTTATTTTTTATTTGCAGAAAGAAAACTGTTTTAGAAAATAATTCATATAAGGTTTCATATTTTTCCCCCTATGCTGCATTACCATTTATAATGGCAATGATTCTAATTTCTCAGTATCAAATACATTAAAAATCCAAAAGAAACAGAGGGAAAAGTATATATAAATCAAACAATAAACAAACGTTTTAAATAAATAAAAACTGAAAATTATCCCAAGAATCTTCATTTTTAAAAAGGTAAAACAAGTTATTGTGTTGAACATATGCAGTATTAAGGTCATAATGAAACAATGTTGAACATATGGAAAATCTCTTAGCCAAACAAATTTGGTCATTTTCAGAAGCTTAAAGGCACGGGGTGCTCTCAGTTTTTCCAAAGCTTAATTAAAATTCAGAATTGCTTGCATTCAGATAATAATAGTTTTTAAGAGCAAACATAAATCTTTCTGTGTATGTTCCTTTTGCTTATCTGACCAACTCATTGTGATTTGGTGCGTGTCATTCATTGATAATTTATTTATTATTTATTTAGCAGTTTTGTATACCAGTCTTCTCACCTCCATCGAGGGACTCAGGCTGGTTTCCAACATCAGTATTACAGACAGTCATTAAAAACATCATATTCTAAATCACACTAAAACATTAAAACATTAAAATAGCAAAATACAGTCATATATTATAATGGTCAGTCGTCATCAAAAAATCATTGTTCGTCATCATCCACCCATATCATGGGATCGTGGCTCATTCGTTGAATGCCAATTTCCAGAGCCAAGTTTTCACCTGTCTTCTGAACGTCAAGATAGAAGGGGCAGTTCTGATCTCCTGTGGAAGGGAGTTCCAGAGTCGAAGGGCCACCATCGAGAAGGCCCTGTCCCTCGTCCCCACCAAACGCGCTTGTGAGGCCAGTGGGACCGAGAGCAGGGCCCCTCCAGATAATCTTAGCAATCTTGATGGTTCATAGGGGAGGATACGTTCGGACAGGTAAATTGGGCCGGAGTCGTTTAGGGCTTTATAGGTTAAGACCAGATAAGATTGGATAGGGTCAAACTCCCTCTGAAGACATAGGTTCGCAGCTTAGGAGTGATCTTAGATTCATCACTGAGTGTGGAACCTCAGGTTTCAGCGGTGGCCAACGGAGCTTTTGCGCAATTAAAACTTGTGTGGCAGTTGCACTCATACCTTGAGAAGCCAGACTTGGCCACGGTGGTCCACACTCTTGTTACATCCTGAATAGACTACTGAAATGTACTCTATGTGGGTTTGCTTTTGAAGACTGTTTGGAAGCTTCGAATGGGTAGCAGCCAGATTGCTCACTGGAGTGGGGTACAGGGAGCACACACACCCCTTTTACGCCATCTCCACTGGCTGCCAATCCTCTAACAAGCACAATTCAAAGTTCAGGCTTTAGCCTATAAAGTTCTAAATGGTTTCAGTCCAGGTTACCTATCTGAACATATCTCCTTCTATGAATCATCTAGGAGGTTAAGATCCTCTGGGGAAGCCCTGCTCTCAGTCCCACCTCCTTTTATTTCATATTATTTCATACATTTCTATCCCATCCTTCTCCCCCCGAAGGGGAGACTGGTTGGGATGAGGACAAAGCCTTCTCAGTGGTGGCCCTTTGGTTGTGGAACTCCCTCTTGAGTGAAAATAGATCAGCCCCCTCCCTGCCAATTTTTAGGAAAAGGCTAAAGACATGGATGTTCAACCAAGCATTCAGTGAGTAATCTATCAGTGCACTAAGAAAATTATGGAATAGTGCAATGACAAATTGGAATGGCTGCTGACTATGATATTGGATTCCCTGATTTTAAATAAGTGGTTCTAAGGTCTTATATGCTGTAGTGATTGTTTTAATGCATATGTTCTTATTATGTGTGCGTTTGGCATCCAGTTGCTGCCTATATATGTAAGCCGTCTTGAGTTCCCTATGGGGTTGAGAAAAGCCAGATATAAATATGGTAAATTAAATAAGTAAATAAATTCACTTCAAACTTCAGTTTTCCTTTGATTTATATGGAGCCAGCTATCATTCCTTCTGCTTGTCTTTGGAGTCAAGTGGGAGACTTCAGACATGAACATTTGGGTTTTTTCTGCACATATTAAAGTGTTAGCCACTGTCCTTACTAATTTTAAAGCTAAATTGGTCACGCCTATTAAAGAAAAGACCATGAAAAAGTATCTACTCATGTTAGATAAATAGAACCTCATATTCTTTTCATATGAATAAGCCATGGTAGAACACTGCTGCTTTTATACCTTGCTTGTGGTTTTTTGAAACAGTGGACCCGTGGGCTTGTCTTCTAACTCATGGGCTGAGAAAAGGTTCAGGGTATCTTTCCTTAAAGAACGTTTGATGGAGCAGCTTGCAACTACCACAGATAGCAAATACTGGGTAATGGGAGTAGCACTCATTGGTCTTACTGGGAGGTGCATCTACACTGTAGAATTAATGCAGCATGACACCACTTTCTGTGCTTCCAGACAGGCTGTTATCCCGGGATTTTCCTGGTTTGTGATGAATTAATTGCGGGTTGGCCAGAACATCATCTGGACAGCCCCTCTTTATTATGGAAGTTTCCACAATCAAGGGGCTGTCTGGATGGGCCTATAAACTGTAGTGGCTCAATGCTATTGACTCTTGCAGTTGTGGTTTTACAAAGTTAAGTTTTACTTTTTCTGCCACAGAGTGCTGGTGCCTCACCAAATCACAACTCCCGTGATTCCATACCCTCAAACCATGATAGCTAAATTGGTGTCAAACTGCATTAGTTCTACAGTGTAGATGCACCCTGAATCAGTGTCCATTGCTATGCTTATTCCCATATTTACCTATCCACCCAGATCTTTTTTTTTAAGTTCTGGTGTCCTATTTTTCAGCCTTTGTTATCTGAATTAGTGCTCTCCAAGTACCCAATCAACGAGGATACATTATAGGAGCTCTGGAATCCTTCCTCATGAATTACTTTTCTTTTTTAACTAGCACAAACATCCTTTCATATTATAATCTCAAAGCCTATTTACAGCCCCTGGTAACTTAATGTGAATTCAGCCCACCAAAGGAAAGCTGGAGAGGAGTAAATACATGAAGGTTCAGCTGAGTTACCTTTTCAAGAGGAAAAAAGGCATTTTTGTACATGGCAGAGTGCAGTCTAATTTAGTCAAATGGATTAGGCTGAAAGGAAGTGGGCAGAGGGTAGATATTAGATAATCCAAGATTTATATAAATGTGGTAAGATAAAAAGGATTGAAGAGGGGAGGCATCAATAAACAAGGCTGCAATTAAAGCATTGGTTCAAAGGGCTAAATAAGGTATTTAGCATTAAAATGTGAATCAACTGAATTTCCTCCCCAACTCTACTTATAACCTAAGACTTTTGTGAATATTTTAGAAGAGTGCTCGTAGACATTAAATAAACACATTACAAATAAGATATTATACGCTACACTGAAACACCTATCTAGATAAAACCCATAGTGTGTATTTCAATTAAAAACAAATTGCAAAAAATGGACAAGTTGTTGTAGAGAGTTTATTCATCTACGCATGCATCTCTCTCTTTTTTGGTAAAGCAAAGACACAGCCCAGATGCAACACAGCATAAGTTCTGTTCAAATATAATTTTTCTAGAGACAACAAAAGAGGGTGAATTCTATTGGCTGATGCTCAAGCTCAGAGAAGAGTCGAGCTTGGACTTGCTCAGAGCCAAGTAATGTTATCTTGTCAATAAGGAGAGCCTTGAGTCTGTATCTGTTTGGCCACTCTAATTAATGATCTTTTAACTGTACTGTCAGTCCTGTTTAAATTTGAGTGTTGCCAGTTGCTTCCTCCATCCAGCCGGCCAATGGGAGCTGGCCGATTCATTCATGCATACCAGTGCCCCAATGGCTCTGGGCCTATAGCAGCCCAGTTTAATAGGGCATTCAGAGCTCATTAGTGAGGAAACACATCGGGAGTGACCGCTCCAGTACCACACGTTGCAACTAATAGCCTCGGTGAACAGAATCGTTTCTGTTTCTGCTCACTTGTTGTTGCGTCCTTTCAGTGTCAACAAGTGGTCATGTCGGCAGGAGCCCGCCATTCTGCCCAACAGTTTTATCCGTTGCTCCCCCGAGCCAGACTTGTGTCCTCCTCCATTGTTTGGCCCACAATGGAGCATGAGCAATCACAAAGGCTTCACAGCCATTCATCATCAGCTCACGCATTCGCCCAGCAATATTGCCTGCCAAACGTTCGGGCCGTCGTGTTGGCAGAGGCAGTGAATACCCATGAAATACAAATAGTTCTGTCGCTTACACTTTTGTTTTGTTTCCTCCCGAAGCTGTGGCAGAGAGATCGGGAGAGAAACGGTAAGGAGCTGTGACTGAAAAGATGACCAGGTTTTGTAGGAGAGGAAAGTGGGTGAGGGTTTTTTTAAGGGGGAGGTTGAGGCCTACAAAGGAAAGCACATGACAACCACCTTCCAAGAAAAGTGATAGGTGACCATTGAGCAAAGCTGGGCATTTTTAAAGCCCTTCTGTATTAATTTAAACATGTATTTAACTATATCCCAACAAAATTAACTGCTTTTCAGAGCATTAGACTGTACTCAATTGGTTTAAAGAAATTCATAGTCATTGAGTTAAAAGAATTTACAGCCAGGGATGGAGCTTCAGGATTGGGGATGCTAAACCAAGGCATTGCCGTCTCATATCAGAATGCTTACTCCATGACATTTTTTTATCCAGTACCCAAATTTCTAGCACTGCAGAGAGTGTCACACTGAATATAATTTATACCTTGAGTATTTGCTGTCTTGAATCACCTTCATTAACATCGCCTGCCATTTTTCTTTAGATGTCCATAATGTTTTTCTAAAGTTGCAACAGATGTTTTGAATTACTGAAATGCTTCAAATTTAAATCTGAATTAAAATTTTATATTGTTTTGTTTTCTGCACAATTCTTTTTTACAAGTCAAACTTTTGTAAACTTTCTGCTGAAAGGGTCATCAACCACAGTTTTTTTCTGTGCAGAAGCAATGTTTTTGTGTGAGTATATTTGATGGGCAGAAAATGCTGTTTTTGCAGAGAAAGTGCAGTTTTCTACAGAAAAGGACCACAGACAGATTTTGTGCAGAATATGTCCCGACCTGTGAAGATGTTTGCCAATCCCTTGCTAATCAAGGTTTCTGAACACCATTTTCTCATTTTTTGGATGTATCATATTTTCTAGCATATAAGACAACTGGGCGTATAAGACGATCCCCAACTTTTCCAGTTAAAATATAGAGTTTAGGATATATTTGCTGTATACTAATACCCTTCTTCCAACGCAAACCAAACAAAAATTAAAAAACATCAGTTTTGATTTCAATATGGTACTTTTCCTATTACTGTACCTCCTTCTCTGCCTCTCAGATCTTGCACATGTGTGCCTGTGCTGCTTCCCTGCAGTCCTCAGGAGCGAGATCTGAGAGACAGAGAAGGAGGTATGGTAATAGGATACAAGGGCGGGCCAGACGAGTGAAAGAGGCATGTTTTTCTGGGCACAGTGCCACTCTATCTCTTTTTTCCATACCCCGGGTGTCCTGGATGCCTGCAGTTTACTCTGCCCTGCACTTACACCTTCCTGGTGGGGCATCCCCTCACCTCGTTATCGGGACTGCGTTAAGTCACTTTCCACGAATCCTGGTGAGTGGATTTTTTTCTACCATACTTGTACAGCACCGCCCTTGCTTCTTTCATATGGTCGCTACATATGGCAGGGATGTGGCCGCAGCCTTTTTTGAGCTCCACCCCACCATATGCGGCGACTGCAGATTCTCCGGTCCTGCTCAGAAGTTTCAGCACCCACCCTATAAGATGACACCCAGTGTATAAGCTGACCCCCGACTTTTGAGAAGATTTTCCTGGGTTAAAAAGTAGTCTTATACACCAGAAAATACAGTACTTTCCACCATATTACCTTGTATAAGGAGAAAGGTGGGGAGCGAGAGATTAGAGTGGCACCCCATTGTGCACTCTTGCAATTCACTATATACTAATGTAAACATCTACACATTTCAGTAAAAAAAAAGTCAACCCAAAAATCTGGGTTGGCTACTCAATGAGTCAATGTGACTACTATAACATATCTGTGAAAAGGAGCCATTCTCTTCTCTGAGAAGAGTAGTGAAAGCAAAGAAGCTTAGTCCATCCTAAGTGAAGCTAAAAGAAACATGGATCCCATCTACTTTCTCTGTCATGGTTCTGCTTCTGGCCTTTTTGAATGCCTGGGCAGAGAAATAGTGGTGACAGCTAGGGGTGGGTGACCCTGACACTGCATTCTCTACAGAATGACCCTCGATTTATTCATGGGATATATTAAAATCCAAAACTGTCCTTGACTTATGCATAAGGTCAACTTACACATGAGCATATGTTACATTATTTTATTCAAGGAACTTCCTGTGTCTTAGCCATACACTGTCATGAATCCTGAAGAATGCACATGCTGGTCCACGTTTGGAGTCATGTTAGGACCCTTGTAGATAAATCCAAGGATGAGTTTAAAAACGGGAATAAGATGATGACAGAAGCACAAGGTTAAATGATAAATGAGTGACCACAAAGAACTCTCCTGCTGAGTGCATAAATGTTTGTGGGTGTTATTTGCACCATTTCCAAGGAGTTTCCAGAGGGGAGAAAAATACTATAGTAAAGGCTTGTAAAAAAAATATACTCCAAGTATTATTACAAAGAAATGCTTTCTACAAGATTTTTTTTATTTATATTTTTCTTTTACAGCACTTTTATGGGGGTCACTGATTAACAAGATGGATGCCAATGCCCTGGAAGGGAGAATTGTACTGCAGGTTCAGTGAATAATTCAATTACAGGGGTTTGTGTGTGTTTATGTATGTGTGGGAGTGCAGGTTATTGTGTCATAGGATTTATATTATTCAGTTCTCCCTTTTTCCACTTCTTATTCAGGACCCAAGTCCTTGAAGGATTTTTCTGTATTGATTAACCTGTGATTTAAGGCTGGCTATGGAGGCTCTGTTTTAGTGCCTTGTTGACTATGATCCATAGGGCATGTGAATGTGCCACAGTTTTTCTCAGTGATAGTACATTCACTGTTATTCTCCTCAGTGTTTGTTCAGAGGGCATTTGCCTTTGCCTTCCTCTGAGGCGGAAAGAGTGTTACTTGCCCAAGGTCATACAGTGGGTTTCCATGGTTGAGTGGAGGTTTGAACCCTGGTCTCTGGAGCCATAGCCCATCATTCAAACCACGTGTCATACTTGCTACCTTGTAAAATTATGCCCATCAGTATTTTTAATGAATTAGTGAGGCCCAAAGACTGTGGTGAACCAGCCCAATTTTTATTTGGTGACCAAATGAAATGAGTGTTAGTGCCAATAGGGACTCCAAGGGGTATGAACAACATACACAAGAATGGACAGTTTGGAAACACACCTCTCTATCCAGCCATCTATCACTAGGAGCAACACAATTTTTTATATTCAGACATGCTGAGTTTTAATTATGTCATTAGAGAGACATGCATGGTGTTTTGCTGGGTTTAAATAAGAAAGAAATAGCTGTGAAACCTAGTCCATGAGTGCTAGGATAAACAGTATCCAGGTAAGTTCCATAATCTCACATTTGAGGCACAGTGATCTGTTCAAGAAAGGAATCCAGCAGTTGATATCTCCAAGTACCTGGGGGTGTGTGTGTGCGTGTATCTCCTAAAATGTTTGGCCTACATTATGAAACAAACTGATTAAATAGTTTCTGCAACTATTATTTTCTTTAGGAAAACCAAGCCAAACAATCACTGTCCTACAATTCACAGGCAAGAAACCAAAAGAATAGTTGCCTGAATTTGACATTTAAGCAACAGCATATGGTTTTTGTCTTGAGATCATGCAGAATGTCACAAAGGAACAGACAGTGGACTGTTACTAGGGAGCCTTTGTATGCTTTGGAGAGCAAAGGAAGATGGTATTTTAATAGATTTCCTGGGAGACCTCTTAGAAAGGTAATCTAATTGCTTAAATCAAATTTGGGACCTCCACCACAAATCATTACCTCATCTTTTGCTCATCCATCTTTCTGTAGTTCAAACAAATGGCATATGCATGTAGACATCCATTAGCTTGCTTCATTTCAGGGAATGCTGTGTATTTAACCTCCAGCTCCTGCTAATGATGGACAAGTGACACACTGTATAAAAATGGTGGCAAAAGTGGCAGGTTTGCTTGCCCTTCTTAAAACACAAACCTCAGTTCTACTTGATCAATCTGCCTAATGAGGGTAACAAATGAATGCATTAGTATTAAATTTGTACCCTGATTGTTTCTGCTGCTTCAGCTGCTATGACATGAATGAAGGCCTCAGACACAATACAGAAGGCATCCTGATTCCAGTCATTCTTCCCTTCCTTGTGTTTTCAAGCCCTAATTGGCAGTGATGGCCAGGTTGGCTCCAAAGGAAGGCAACATCCGGCACTTCCTCAGGCCCCAGGAACACCAAAGAGCAGCTTTCCAAACATTGCCACCGGCCCCACATCATGCAAGATCCAAAGAGGTCAAAGGAAGCATTTAAAAACCTTCAGTTTTCACACTTGCCTATTCCAGTGGCAAGCTGCTGTGTCTCACTCACATAGAATAAGCTGGGCCCAAAGGGTTTTTTCTTCAGACCTTTCAATTGTGTCTGTAAACAGACATAGTGCAAAATTAGGGAAACCTTTTGTCCTCAGAAGACAGTACAGTTTGGATGCAGCAAGTATGGACCCATTAACTATTCTTGCCTGTGGCATGATGGTGCCCTATGGTGGGTGTCTATAGATATACTAAACACTCTTTTACAATAGAAGAACCAGCTTTGAATATCATAAAACTGCCAGACATTCCATTGGAGGTCGACCAGAGAATTGCTCTGCAGACCTAGAGAGAGACTACTTCTCTAGGTATCACTTGCTACCTTATCACATTGGGACAAATCAGCCTCTTGCAACACTATGGAGCCCCCGGTGGCACAATGGGTTAAACCCTTGTGCGGGCAGGACTGCTGACCAACAGGTCAGTGGTTCAAATCCGGGGACAGTGGATTGAGCTCCCTCTGTCAGCTCCAGCTCCCCGTGTGGGGACATGAGACAAGCCTCCCACAAGGATGGTAAAACATCAAACATCCAGGCACCCCCTGGGCAATATACTTGCAGTTTTTCAAGTTGCTCCTGACACAAAAAAACCAAAACAAAACAAAACAAAACACTTTTGGTTGGGGCCCACCAAGCGCCATCACATGATGCTTGGCAGGCCCTGCCTCATTGCTCCTTGAAGTGGCAAAAAAGTGTTGCAAGATGCTTCCTCGGCCACAATGGGAAAGTGTTTTTTGGGTAGTTCCACTAGAGATGCCCACATTTTTCACCTATTTTCCCCATCTGCTAGGGGAAAGAGCAATGTGGCAATGCAAGACAGCGCAGCAATGTGCCTTGTCCTGTTCCCCCAATGTGATGGGGGAAGGAGGACAGGCATGTGGGGCACTGTGAGGCGCCATGTATGCCTGCCATTTTGCCAGCAATTGCCGGCAAAAGGGAACAAATTTGGGGTGGGGGAGGAGTGGTGTAAGTGTGAAGAGGTCCTTGGTCCTCCTTCATGATTCTTTGGTGTGTTTCAGCTGGAAGCCCAAGGCATTGTTCATTTCAAGTAAGAAAAAAGGGTTCCTGATTATATGTGAAAATTGTTTTAAACAACTACCTCAGTATATAGTATATGAACTTATTGTAATGCTGTTTGAGATGTTGTGGTATTTGCAGATTATGTAAATGGATACAAGAGGGAAACCTAACTTATGATCTAAGCAAATTTGTCAGTTTACAGCAACTTGTTGATGCTGCACATTCCTCTTGGTATTGGTAAATGGGAAAGCTCTGCAGCTACGTATTTCTCCTTCCCTTGTTCCACTTTAAAATTGTTGGTTTTAATCTCTTGATTCTTGTACTGATGATCTATATATGTAAGCATGATGCTTCTATGTCATTTTTAATTTCTGATGCTATTTAGGTTGCAAAATGCATGGAAGAAAACAGGAATGGGGAATCAGATAGAAGGCAGTGACCCAAAACTTCAACTCTCTTAATCTGCTAGAGTCAGAAGGCTCAGAATGATGAGGATTGGAGGGATCATCAACCATTTTCTGGTCCTTGTTCTGTCCAGGGTGCTACCCTGAACCAGACATCAGCTTCAGAAATGTTCCTACAGTGGTGGCTTAAACCAAAGTACCACCTTTAGTGTGCTTGGGCTTTCTATTCACCTGGCTGAAGGGAAGCTTAAAAGGAACAAAGGCACTGGGCTGTACCCATCATCTTGTAACCAAAACTTTGGTCCACTTAAATTTTCTTGCACTTTTCCCCACTGGAGAGCTGAAATATTGCTAAGGAAAGCCCAGACTGTTATTGCCAGTCAACAATAAACAGACAACCATGAGGAGATTGCCACAGACCTTGCTGCCTTGATTAGGAGGGCAAGCGCCAATATTCCCTGTGTGGGATAATTCTGTAGCTCCGAGGTAGGCAATTGCTGTGGATCCCTCACAGGTTGCCAAAAATGCAAAACAAACAACCACACAGCCAGAAGTTCCAAGAGTCCATTTCTGGCTCAAAAAAATAGTCTTTTAACACATTTGACAGTGATGGTGGAGAGTAGTGCTGTTCTCCATTGAAAAGCTGAATGGCAAATGGTGAACACTTCCAGGAGAGGAAATCCATCTCCCCCCCCCCTCCTTGTTTTTTTGGACTGAAAAGAGGCAGTCTGGGGAAGCTTGGGCCACCATGATGCTACTTCCCAATTAAATACTATTTTATTTATTTATTTATTTAGAGGATTTCTATACCGGCCTTCTCAACCTCGACGAGGGACTCAGGTCGGTTTACAGTACATATCAAATACAATCAGATAAAACAGCAAATACAACTCATTACATATTAAAATAGTACAACTCAGTACAATAAAACCTCATCATTACATCATTACAGTTTCCTACGCCAAATCGTCAATCCAGTCATGGTCATAATCATATTCATAGTCGCAGTTCATCATAATCCATCACAGGGAAGGTTCCAGGTTCAGTCTTTGAATGCCGCATTCCAGAGCCATGTTTTTAACGATTTCCTGAACGTCAGGAGGGAGGGGGCAGATCTAACCTCTAGTGGGAGGGAGTTCCAAAGCCGGGGAGCCACCACCGAGAAGGCCCTGTCTCTCGTCCCCACCAACCGTGATTGTGAGGGTGGTGGGACCGAGAGCAGGCCCCCCCCCGGAAGATCTTAGTAGCCTTGATGGCTCATAGGGGAGAATCCGTTCGGACAGGTAAACTGGGCCAGAGCCGTTTAGGGCTTTATAGGTCAACACCAGCACTTTGAATTGTGCCCGGAAGCTGATCGGCAGCCAGTGGAGCTGGCGTAACAGAGGGGTCGTGTGGTCTCTGTACCCTGCTCCTGTTAACAATCTGGCTGCCGCGCGTTGGACTGATTGAAGCTTCCGGGCAGTCTTCAGAGGCAACCCCACGTAGAGAGCGTTGCAGTAGTCTAAACGGGATGTAACCAGAGCGTGGACTACCGTGGCCAAGTCAGACTTCCCAAGGTACGGGCGCAGCTGGCGCACGAGTTTTAATTGTGCAAAAGCTCCCCTGACCACCGCCGAGACCTGGGGTTCCAGGCTCAGCGATGAGTCCAGGGTCACTCCCAAGCTGCGAACCTGCGCCTTCAGGGGGAGTGTAACCCCGTCAAGCACAGGCTGTAACCCTATGCCCTGTTCAGCCTTTCGACTGACCAGGAGTACCTCTGTCTTGTCTGGATTTAGTTTCAATCTGTTGTCCCTCATCCAGTCCGTTACAGCGGCCAAGCACCGGTTCAGGACCTGGACAGCCTCCTTAGTAGCAGGTGGGAAGGAGTGACAGAGTTGGACATCATCTGCGTACAGATGACACCGTACCCCGAAACTCCGGATGATCTCTCCCAACGGCTTCATGTATATGTTGAATAACATAGGGGACAGTACAGAGCCCTGCGGGACCCCACAGTACAATGGCCGCGAGTCGAGCAGGTATCCCCTAATGACACCATCTGGGAATGCCCCTCGAGAAAGGACTGGAGCCACTGCAGAGCAGTACCCCCAAGGCCCATTCCTGCGAGACGTCCCAGAAGGATACCGTGATCGACGGTATCGAAGGCCGAAGAGAGGTCCAGCAGAACCAACAGGGACACACTCCCCCTGTCCAGTTCCCTGCGCAGATCATCCACTAAGGCGACCAAGGCTGTCTCCGTACCATGCCCCGGCCTAAAACCAGACTGCGCAGGATCTAGATAATCCGTGTCTACCAGGAACTCCTGGAGTTGCGAGGCCACCACACGTTCCAGGACTTTGCCCAAATAGGGGAGATTGGATACTGGCCGATAGTTGACGAATTGAGTGGGGTCCAGTGATGTTTTTTTCAACAGCGGTTTTATACAGCTTGTTTTAAGCTGGCTGGAATATTGCCTTCCCAAAGGAAGGCATTCACCACCACCTTTACCCACTCTGGCCAAACCCCTCTGGCTTCCTTTACCCTCCCGAAGGGAGGCATTAACCACCACCTTCACCCACTCTGCCAAACCCCCTCTGGCTTCCTTTACCAGCCAGGATGGGCAGGGGTCTAGGATGCATGTGGTTGGCCTCGCTTCCCCAAGAATCCTGTCGACATCCTCGAGTTGAACAGATTGAAATGAATCCATCAAAATTGGACAAGCAGGTGCTCGTGTTACATCCTCAGAGACTGCCGTTAATATGGTGTCAAAGCCCGAACGGATCAAAGCGACTTTGTCCGTAAAGTACTGAGCAAAAGCTTCACAGCGCGCTGCCGAGTCATCAGGAGACCCACTCGAGGTGGGATTCAACAACCCTCTGACTACTCGAAACAGCTCTGCCGGACGGTTCTTTGCGGACGCAATATTGGCTGAATAGAAAGACTTTTGAGCAGCCTCTATTGCCACGCCATATGCCCTTAAATAAAGGCATAGGCGTGTTCGGTTTGACTCGTTAGGCTCTTTCCGCCACACGCTCTCTAGCCACCTCTTCATTCGCTTCCTTGCCGCCAACTCCTCGGTGAACCAAGGGGATGGTTTAGCTCGGTTGCTTAGGAGGGGGCGCTCCGGAGCGATCATGTCTATTGCCCTAGTCAGCTCACTATTCCAATGAGCGACCAGAGCATCGACAGAATCACCTACCAAGGTAGCGGGAAACTCCCCAAGAGCCGTCAGGAATCCATCTGGATCCATAAGCCTCCTGGGGCGGACCATCCTAGTGGGTCCACCACCCCTGCGAAGGTGGGGTGGTGGACCCACTATCATCTTTGCCCAAACTGTTGCTAAAACCATCAAGTGTATGTAATTTAATATTAGACTAAGTAATTCATCACACTAGAGAATGAATCCACTTTAAATCCGGTTGCTGCCTCCTGCAGAATTATGGGGTTTGCACTTTAGGGAGGAGCTTTTAACATCCTCACTAAACTACAAACCCCAGAATTCTGCAGGAGGCAGAAACCGGATTTAAAGTGGATTCATTCTCTAGTGTGATGAAGTAATAAATCTACTTGTTAGCTGCAACTACAATAGGCTCATCGAATCAGTGGGAACTATGTACGTTCTGTTGGGTTTAGTGGGTCTGCTCTGGCTGAGATTAACAAATAGATTTAGGACATTTTAAAAAATATATAGTATTTATTTGCATTTCAAGAACAAACACAAATGAATAACAGAAGGGGAGAATAAGAAATAATAGCCAGGCTCAGCCATATATTTTTATATCCGAGCCTTACAGATGAGACTGTAATTTATATATTCCATATTCCTTCAATCTTTAAAACATCATAAATATTCTATCTGTTGTATCCCAGGACTCCTTTTAAAGCAGTGGCTCCCAACCTGTGGACTGCGAGATTTAAAATAAGATCCGTGGCTCTAGATTATTAAATATGGTTTTCTGTGAGCGAGCAGATGGCAACTACTGGATGACATATGTTCTGTATCAGAAACTCGAGCAGAAGTGGTCTGTCCAATGCAATTTTCTGAATCAGCACCCCAAATAACCAAAGCAAATCTAAAGTTGACCAAAAACTGATTCAGAATTCTTTTGGTACTAATGTTGGAGAGTGGTCCCTGGTCAAAGTGGCCCCTGATCAAATGGTCTCTGGTGAAGTGGTCCCTGGTCAAATAAAGGTTGGGAACCACTATTTTAGAGCTACAGGATCAATGGGTGGGAGCCAGGTTAATCCGTTGTTGCAAAAATCATGAACAGAATGAATATCTGATATAGTATTTGGTGGCCCTCAATTTTCCTAATCTCTAGACAATTCACAGACCCGGTGAAGTGGGCCAGAGTTTCCAAGAACCCGTTGCAAATAGAATTTGCTAGGCTTTAAGTGCTACTAGGTTCTTTGTTGATTTTTGTACCTAATTAACCCCCTCCCAAATTGAGCAATTGTTGTGGACCTTTAAAATATTTCCTTATTATACTGTTTTTAATTTTAAAAGACCTTTTATTGATCTTGTGTATTTTTTTCCTTTTAACTTCAGCCAAATCCAGCAAAATAATTTTTATTTATAGTTTTTTTTTCTGTACTAGCTGCCATTACATGCAATGGGCAATGGCTGCCATAAATCAGAAAGGATTTGCCATCTTCTCTTCAGAAGTGTTTTTTTTTCTTGTATCTTTTCTTTCATTTTTTTAAAAGTGGGAGTGAGTCATGGGGGGAGGGACAACTTCACAGTGAAGTAAAACCTGAGACATAAATTCAAGAGCCAGACAGTTGAATGAACAGGATAATCGGGGTATTTTTGACAGGTGCGGCAGCCTGCCTATAGCTGGCATATAATCATTACCATTTTAATAAGGCTCTAATAGGGGGGCTGATAATTCAATGGGGTGTGAAGATCCTAATTCAACTCCCAATCCCACATGAATGTGCTAGAATTTGTGCTCTTTGTTTTCCTCCTTTGTACCCCTGAATGCCAATAATTACTGGCTATAGATTCAAGGAAAAAATTCTTAGAACTGGAAGCTAAATTAGCTCTCCTAATACTGCACAAGAATGTCAATACTTGTAAAAAAAAAAAAGAAGAAGCAAGTGGGGGTTGCATGTGCATGTGTGTGTTGAGTTTTTTTGTGATACGGTGGTACACTTGTTGGTACTGCAAAGGTTCTACAGCTGAAGAGGTTTGGCTTAGCGCATGAATAATACAGCCACTGTTTCTAAAAACCATCAGGGGCTCTCTTTTCTTCTACCAGCAAATGTTATATACGCATCAAAGTAGTTGAATTGTGCCATAGTCCACATCTTGTAAAAAATGCAACTTCAGATGTCCCCAAATGCTGCTTTTGTTTGGTCAGTATTGCTTTAGCATTCATTCAGAGGTGTCGCTGGCATCCCTGAACTTTGGAGTAAATAAGAAATCTATGCCGGGCTCAAAAAGCTTCCAGACAGAGTTTAGTAAGGACAATGGACAGCTGTTTATATATGAATTAGCTTAAAAACAAAATCATTTTTAGAGGGAAAAGGAGATGAAAGCTATAACTACCAAAACATTCTGATGAGCATTTGAGCGCAATTGCAGTTCACTAACAAAATATCTGTCACTTCCATAGACACTATCTATGTGGAAAGCAATGTGTATATGGCAAGGCACTCTCAATGAATAGCCTACCTTTTCAATTCACAGTGACTCAAAACAATTAAAGTTAAATAGCCATTTTATTTATTTATCATGTCAGTAGCGAACTGAGAATAAAGTTATAATTTATTTAAAAAAACCCACAAGCAAAGTTAAAAACTTGGCATTATACTAAATTTCCTTTGACCAGAAACTGGCCACTTGGAGTGCCTCTGGTGTCACAATGAAGATCCTCCATTGTGCATGTGGCAGGGTTCAGATTGCATTGTAGTAGGTGGTCTGCGGTTTGCTCTTCTCTGCACTCGTATGCTGTGGAGTCCCCTTTGTAGCCCCATTTCTTAAGACTGTCTCTGCATTTCATGGTCACAGAGCGTAGTCTGTCAGCAACTTCCAGATCGCCCACTCTTCTGTATGCCCAGGAGGCAGTTTCTCATCTGGTATCAACGACTGATTGAGGTTCTGGGTTTTAGCCTTCCACTTTTGGACTCTCGCTTGCTGAGGTGTTCCTGCAAGTATCTCTGTCAATCTTAGGAAACTATTTCTTGATTTAAGACATTGGTGGCTAATATCTGACCAGAGGATGGGCCAGAGATGTCAATGCCTTGGTCCTTTCATTACTGGCTGCTACTTCTAGACAGATGTCAGGTGGTGTGATGCTAGCTAAACAGAGTAATTTCTCCAATGTTGTAAGGCGTAGACATCCTGTGATAAAGCAACATGTCTCATTAAAGCCATATCTACTGTTTTAATGTGGTGAGATGTATTCCACACTGGGCATGCATATTCAGCAGCAGAATAGTAAAGCGCAAGGGCAGATGTCTTCACTGTGTCTGGTTGTGATCCCCAGGTTGTGCCAGTCAGCTTTTGTATGATATTATTTCTAGCACCCACTTTTTGCTTGATAGTCAAGCAATGCTTCTTATAAGTCAGAACACAGTCTAGAGTGACTCCCGGGTATTTGGATGTGTTGCAATGTTCCTTCCAGGTAATCCTCAGAGCTCAAGAGGCTTGTCTGTTCTTAAGATGAAAAGCACACATCTGTGTTTTAGATGGATTAGAAATCAACCGGTTTACCTGTAATAGGCAGTAAGTGTGCCTACAGCTTCGAAGAGCTTCTGTTCAGTCATTTCAAAGCTTTCTGCTTGAGCGATGATGGCACAATCATCAGCATAGATGAAGCTCTCTGTTCCTTCTGGCAGTAGCTGGTCATTTGTGTAAATAGCCATAATAACATGCAATACAACTAATAAACTAATCTGGCAATGAGGTCATGTGGTAGTAAGCTAAGCACTGGAACATATGAAGCAATTTTATTCATAATAAAAAAAAGACAAAGCAGATTGTCTGCTCACAAGTACCAATAAATTTTAGAAAGTTGGGCACAACAGCAGGTCCTAGGATGAGGAAGGTTTGAGCATCAACCAACCAACCAGTCTCTAACCTATTACCCACCGCCAAGACATCACACTTGGAGGACAATCTTACTCGGACAACGAGGGATCGCCTAAGTAAGTAATGAAAGATAAAACCATAGAGATATAAAAACTATAGTTGAACTTTTGCTTTTGAAGTCTACCACTGAGAATCAAATTTTTCTGGTCATATGGTGACCTCATAAGTGGTGTTCTCCCTTGGTCAGATTGGATTGGAGCATTTTGGAAAGTTCCTTTGGAGACAATAACTTCCAGAATTTTCCAAAAAGCTTGGCTAGTGTTAAAATGGAATCCAATGGAAGTGGGAGCCACGGGACTTGTAACAAAAAGTAACATTTCCAAGCTCTGGTGGAGTGTGCCCAAATGTTGATGTGCTGGCAGCTTTCTTGCTCCCCTTTACCTCCTTCAACCATTTTCTTCAAGGATAGTGGACTTCCTGCTTAATAGCCAGGTTGCTATAACCAAAGCCTTGTATTGGGTTCTGAATTCCTCTATAATAAACAAAGGATTGCACAAAGCCTAAGGCATTATATCTTGTGCTGGTTAAAAGGGTGTTAATGTTTTTGTTATTTCTAGCTGGGGAACACATGCATCACTGCATAGCATTTGCCATTTGGAAGCAGTCATATAGTGACTCAGACTAGCCCCCTGAGTTTCAAACAGCATCCTTTTTGAGCCTGAGGATTCTGGTAATTGAGCTGTGCTTTACTGTGGGACTACAGTCACATTCCAATACAGCACCAGGTATTTTTTGGTGGCTTGCCATCTGAGTAGTACCCAGACTCATTGCTTCTTAGCTTTAGAAATCAGACAAGCCCAATGTATTCAATGTGGTATACATAGATGCACAAAATATACATAAAATCATTTCATTTTTTTGTGAGTAGGGGAATGAATTAGAGAATTCAGTTCCTAAACATGGGTTCCCACCAGTCATAAGGAATAACTTGGATTGGTGAGGAACAAACAGGCTTCCTACCAGGTAGAAATATTAAAGAAAATGTAGAAATTGAAGAGAAACAAATGGAGGGCTATAACGAGATTAAACGATAATCTTGGCACGGGGGGACAAGCAATCCCACCGCTGCCACCAATATATCGAGATTAAGGCTGAACATAGGTTAAATAGATCAATGACCGATGTTATTGGTAGTATTAGCCGCCGCCACCAAAGGTGTGAATGTGTTGTAGGTAAGGTGTGTTTGCCCTGGTTTCTTCTATTGCTTCTTAACTGGCTGACTGGACTTTAAAAATGCTTGATAAACTGAAGCTGACACCAGTTAAAAGTGAACTAGAAAAGATTTATTGAGCTTAAAACAAACATCTACTCATGGAATGAGCGGTACAGAAGCGTAATTCAGTTGTAGAGGCTTAGTTGGATTAAACAGATAGTTCTACTGACCAAAAAGCTTTTAAAACTGTGAGTTTCCTTAAACACACTGTTCTATTCTTAGAAACAGTATCTCTTAGAGAGCAGACTCCTGTCTGTCTCACACACAGGGCAATAAGATATCCTAAACTTCTCCTAAGTTTAACAAGACAAAACTCTCTTTTACTGGTCCTCTCAACACAGTAAAACCCTAGCCTTTGTCTCAACCTTATTCCCTAACCTAAAGGCTCACTTTTAAACTCTTCTTCCCTGTCAGAACTCTATCTAGCTTCCTCTCTTAAAATCCTATCCTTCTGTGTCTGATGTCAAGACACTTCTCTCTCTCTGTCAAAAGCTGACAGCCTTTTTCCCTCTCTCAACCGACTCCTCCCCCAATTGCACTACCCAATCAGGTGTCAGCTTGACTCCTCCTCCTGCCTCTGCCTGTCTTTCAAGATGAAAGCTACTGATAATCAGGCTTCGGCCTGGTCGCCTAAAAGGTAGATTTCACTACAAGGGCAAAAGAGAGAAACGTGCTAAGAGGAAGGCACATCAAGCCAATCCCGACCGGTACCGCCTTCCACCTCGAAACCAATGCCCTCACTGCAGGAGAACTTGCAGGTCAAGAATAGGGCTCCACAGTCACGTATGTACCCACCACCAGGACTCCGCACTTGGAGGACAATCTTACTCGGACAATGAGGGATTGCCTAAATAAGTAAAAGAACCAGGGGGGACACATAGACTGTCACTCTCTGTGGTTTTGGCCTCCCTTACCTTTTATAACACCCACATTTTAGTCTCCAGGTGTGTCAACATAAAGGTTTCTCGAGGGACTCACTGTGTTCTATCTATAGAGGTGCTTGTAGGCTTGCATAGCATATTGACTAGATCTCAAAGGAATTTCTGAATAGCACTTGCATGTACTGTATGTGTAATGTTAAGACACTCTACCACACAATACTAATTGGTCACGCTGCCCTATGAAACATAACCACTTGGAATACGATGATACAACTCCATGGGTGCACAAGATATGCAGCACTTAATTCACAATGCAGCATCCACCCTAAAGACACTCGTGGAGAAGTGTTTTTGATTTGGTGGACTTTACGCACAAACAACGTACTAGGACACAAAACAAATAATAGTACTAAAAGTTTTGACAACTATTGTGGGCCAAAGTGAACCAAAGCCAAGAGTTCACTGTTTTTCCTCGGTCCTCATTGGGTGAATTTAGCTTATATACAGAAGGCTTTGGGGAACCAACTCACCTTGAAGATTGGCAAAACGGTCCATTCGGCTGTGAAAAGTAGAACTGAAAGATGTGTTGTATTTGCGTTGTCCTTTGTAATTATGTGCCGAATAAGAGAAGTATTATCACACCAGGGTCAGTGCCAGAGGATTACCCAAAGTTTTTTAAACGGGATGCTAAAGTGGTACAAACAGGTGCACAGACAAAGACCCAAAAGAGAGGGGGGAGAAATGAAAGAAAGAAAGCCCTTCCACTTTCAACCACACAGTAAAATTAATGGTTTCTGTAAATGAATGGCATGGTTAGATTACCATTGAACTTGTAAAATTAGAGGAAGGAGTCAGATTCTTCATTACAGTCCTATTTTAATTTAAGCAAAAGAGGCCAACCTTAATTGCACTTTTCCTAAAAAAAGAAAAGAAATCTTTTCATTGGCATAATTTTGCAGCAGGCAAAGTGACTCCTGCGAAGAATAGTGCTTTCTTAAATCTGTTTGTTCCCTTTTCAAACTGTATCCTGCTTGCTGAGTATTCTCTTTGAATAAGCCCTGTGCACAGAGAGAAAGGGACCCAGAGCAATGGGGAGTTCTAATTTTTGATCTGAGGTGGGGGGCTGGGGAGGGCGGGAGGGGGAGAAAACTTTTGAAAAAATGAAGGGCCAAACGCATACTCAGACATGCACTTGATAATGATGTTGGTTGTTGGTATTTTAGGATATGCTTCTTAAAATGCTTTTTTCTGAATAGCATTTTGCAAACAAAATATGTAGTCCTCACAAGAGTTTGCTAGAAATTTAAACTAGACCCACATATGCTGATGAGGCCCGCAGATGATTAGTATTCTACTGAGTTAGAGATGGCTGATCCATACTTATTGATGAGAACATGATTTTTTTTTTGCACTCAGTTGTTCAGGGCCAGTTCAATTTCACTCTAAATTAGTAAACTTAGCAAATTTTAGACACTGGATTATATGGTCGTATACATACACCTTTTACATCAGTGGTTCTCAACCTGTGGGAAGGAGCCCCCGGTGGCACAATGCATTAAACCCTTGTGCCGGCAGGACTGAAGACCAACAGGTCAGAGGTTTGAATCCAGGGAGAGCACGGATGAGCTCCCTCTGTCAGCTCCAGCTCCCCATGCGGGGATATGAGAGAAGCCTCCCACAAGGATGGTAAAAACATCAAAACATCCAAGGATCTCCTGGGCAACATCCTTGCAGACGGCCAATTCCCTCACACCATAAGCAACTTGTAGTTTCTCAAGTTGCTCCTGATTGCATGTGTATTCCCTTCTTTCTTAAAAAAGATTCAAAAACAGTCTAGTTTCCAATGAGCCCTGAAACTCATTGCTTGCTCTTTGGCCACATACTTTCTCTTAGTACCTCATCTCATGCAGTTCAGGCTCTGTTTCCATGTGCTCCAGAAATGGAATCCCACAGAGGCCATTACATAAGGGCACTTCTGGTTGGACTCTATAGGACTCTTGTTTCTACAATGAAGGGAAAGATGTGACAAGACAGGGCAAGGGCATAGGATAACTGGCCATCCCAGAAGATGGACGTTGATGATAGGGAATGAAGTAAGACAGTTCCCTATGCTTCCACCCAGTTTCCCCCTACTCATGAGATGAGGTCCTTAGCTAAGTGTGTGGCTAAAGTGTGCAGGATAATAAGCACAAAGCTGGGTTGTTGTGTTTTTTCTGGGCTGAATGGCCATGTTCCAGAGACATTATCTCCTGATGTTTTGCTTGCATCTATGACAGGCACCCTCAGAGGTTGTCAGACCTCACAACCTCTGAGGATACCTGCCATAGATGCAAGCAAAACATCAGGAGAGAATACCTCTGGAACATGGCCATACAGCCAGTGATTCCAGCTATGAAAGCCTTTGACAAAGGAGAAAGCTGTTTGCTACCTTGATTTCATCAGAGGAAAGGCGAGATGGAAATGTAAATAAATACATCTAAATGTTATACATGAGAATCCTGCAGGAAGAAGATCGAAGAGATGTCTCTGTGAAATTTTCCTGAGTAGTTGTCCAAAGGCTGAGAGGATAGTGTGAAGCAATGTAATTACTTGCACTTGCAAGGCAGGTATTTGCCCATTGTAAGATAAGCAGGTCAAGGAAATCATCCTCCATGGGACGTTTCTGTGTCACAATGATCAGATGTGGTGGACATCATCTTAGTTGCTTTTGCCTCCTTACCAGAGGCCTGTGTGTTTTGTGTAATTATTGGGAAGGAGCATAGAATGTCAGCCAGTTGAAGGAAAGACCACTGGATAGTGGGCAGGACCAGAAAAGCCTGGTTCAAGGCTTCACTCTGGTTGGATGCTATGTTAAACCTGCTCCTCATTCGTTTGGCTTCAGTTTGCTTTGCTGCTCAGTGCCCACCCTCCCTCTCCTTTTAATTTGTTTGGTTACGTTCCACAGCTGACATCCTGTTGGTTAGTGCCACTCTAGTAGATTTATTTAATCAAATATTGAATTATTGTTGGGAGTGCTTTGATTGTGCATTTCTGGATGGCCCGTGAGGTCACAATCAAACTCTCTGACTCTATTAATAGTGAGTCTCAGTCTACACATAAGTAAATCTTACTGATTCAGTGGGATCCTCAGGAAATACTATCAACAGGATTTAGGCTAATGTGTTTTGCAGTTTGATTTTCTACATTTTGTGATAGGTTTGGTGGCTTCAGCTTGAGCTTTCAGTCCAGAAAGAAGTGTGAAGGCATCCTATTGTGAGATTTTGGAAGTGTAGGCAGTAAAGGACATGTCCAGCTAGATGGATTGCCCTGAAACCTCTTCCAGGTTTCAGGGTAATCTGCAATCCCATATCTTCATCCCAGATGGAGCCTCTGGTGGCAGGTCAGAACACCAACAGGCAGGCCCGTAGCCAGGATTTCGTTTCGGGGGGGGGGGGGGGATTTTTTTCAGGGGGGTTTTCGGCGGGGGAGGCTGAGTTTCGGGGGGGCTGAGTCTGAGTGAAAGAGGGTCTACCCTAGCAAACCTTTTGTATCATTACCCCAATACCCCCATGCATATGGGATATATTGAGTATGGTGATCAGATCATGATATGAATAAACATAACAGTTTAAATAATGCACCAGTAAGGCCTTTTCGCGAACCACCATGAGAATTTCGGGGGGGGGGGGCTGAAGCCCCCCGAGCGCCCCCCCCCCGGCTACATGCCAGACACACACACACACACACAAATTCCAGTCACTTCCATCTCCAATTCCATGTCCAAAATGCTATCTATGTCTGA